>OY987328.1:107414512-108014512 GCA_963920685.1 Polydrusus tereticollis | reverse complement strand
TATGCACCTTGTAGAAAAGTCATATCCTGGGCCTCATCCAAGAACATGTTATTTTTCCTTCTAGACAAACAATGTACTATTTGTTCTCGTTTAAATTGACACGTATGGCTTTTAATATAAGATAAGTAGCCCTACATTTTTTTTTTGCCCAAAATCAAAAAGTTTTGGATTTATCGGAATTTAAAGATTTCTCCACTAGAATCGATATTTCTTAATATTTCCCTTTGTTTGTGAAGGACCTAACTTCGATCTAATACTAGCGTTCGTCGCATCTTGCAATTTTCAATACAAATTAAACGAAAAACTAAGAAAAGTTTTTATTTCGCTTATTTTTTTGCTCGTGTCATTTATTTGATATTAAAAACCAATAATTGATGTATATTTTAACGGGAACTTTTATTTTAAAAGCATTTATCATTTATGACTTTACTATGTGAATATTAATACCCTTTTAACAAATACAAACAATTTCTGTCTTTGCTGCACTAAATGATTTCTTTTAGGTCCTTTCAATTTAATTACAGAAAAAGATTTATGAAAGAGTAGCTCCATTTTCATAAACCCTAATGGTGCTGGCCGAAATGAAATATTACGCTAACTTCAGGTGGAAGTATCGAAAGTACTCGGAATAACTTTTACGAAAGCATGATAAATGATACCTAGAACAAGTATAACATTTATTATTCACTTTGAAAAAACGATTTTATATTTTTCCAGTCCGAGGATATAAATAGCGAAACGAGAATGGACCTTATTGTCATTAAAAGTTTTTTCTATTATCGCCGGTGCCTTTCCCATATTATCCTTTGTGAATTGGCATGGCGACAGGTGTGTGTCGTCTGGATGGATGGATAAGTTTGGACAAAGGATTATTTTTAAATGGTTGAATTGTCGGTGATATTAGATATCTACTTAATCCAATACTTGCTGGGACAGTTTAGCTGGAGGATGTTGGTATTTCTGTTTTTTTTTTTAATTTATGGTAAAAATATCTATTTTTAGAATCTTATGAAAATACAAAGATACTATATTGTATTTCTTAAAAAATATAATCATATTTATAATCCCCATTCATTTTCATTTTTATTCATTATTATTATAATATATATGCTTTTAGATGTTTGTTAAATGTTACTTTATTTTTTATTGCCTTTAAACTTTGAGGAATTTTGTTGTATTAAATTAATCCATTATGAGTTATAGCACTTTTACTCCTTGTCGTGCTCGTAGAATAAAAAACAAATTGATTTTTAGAACGACTATAATAATTGTGTATATCAGTTGTCTTAATAAAGCTGATGTTTGTCAAAATAAACTTGTTTACTATTTTCTATATTATATATATATTTTTTGGTCTAAAATTATTTCGTTTATATTAAAGTATTTTGTTTCATTATAAATGAGTTCGGTATTTGTATCATATGGATAATAATTTAATACTTTAGTAATTTTATTCTGACATCTTTACAACTTTTCTAAATTATATTTTTTAGTTTCTCCTCATATGGACGCTAATAAGTTAAATTGTTATGTATATAACTATAGTACAGTATTTTTTTTTTGAATATTTGGTAAAGTATTATTTTCCAGTTTTCCTATTTTTAAATAGAAACATTTATTCTCATTTAAAGAGAAATCATAATAATTACACCATTTTTCAATTATTTTAATATCATATTTCATAGATCCAATATTGTTAATTTCATTCCCATTATAAAAAATACCAATATCATCAGCATATAATTAGATTTTACCAACTAAGTTTAAATGACCCTTGAGGCACCCCATATTTTATTAAATTTCTACTACTTTGAATTCCGTTAATTTGCGTGATTTGATTTTTCTGTTGTAAATATTTCTGAAATAATTTGAAACAATTTTCTTTTACACCTATATTATTCAGTTTTTCAAGAGGAATATTATGGCTCACTACATCAAAGGATTTACGAAAATCTAAAAATAAACAATTAATAATTTTTTTCTTATCCAGTTCTTTATAAATAAATTCTAATAATTCTATAACTGCTATTTCCTTTTTTTTTTTTTTTAACCCATGTTGGTTCTCACTTATAAAATTTATGTTATTTAAAAAACATAGTAGCCGTTCATGTCAGATTTTTTCAAAATCTTTTGATAATATTGGTAAAACAGAAATAGGTCTGCAATTGTTTAAATCACTTTTATCATCAGATTTATATACTGGGGTAATTCTAGCAATTTTTAACTCTATAGGGAATATTCCAGAGTCGACGGATTTATTAATTAATAAAACTATATAAGGGCTAACAGTACTTTTAATTATTTTTAAATGTTTTGGTTTTATACCGTCTAAACCAGGTGCTAAATTTGATTTTAATGAATCTACAGTTTCCAAAACTTCTGTCTTATTAGTTTTCCTTATGACTGTTATATTTATTAATAATTCTTTCAGCTATGCTGGTAAAATGGTAATGAAAAGGATTTGCTTGTTTTGCCTCATCTGATATTTTTTTTCCCTTATTATTAAATTAAATGTACTGATTTAATGACTTTTTCTTAAAGTTATTCATCTTCTTTAAAACATTCCAGATTTTTTTACGGTTTTCCTCTTCATTTTTAAGTCTAATTTAATAAAATTTCTTTTTAATAAATTTTACTAAATTTCTCACTTTAATTTTTAATTTAAATAACGTATTTATTAAATAATTATTTAGTGAATACTTTTTAAATAATTTATATATCTTATTTCGTTCTGTAATAAGATCTGCAAGTCCTTTTGTAAACCAACTTTCACTTAAATTAAACACTATTTATTTATACTTTCTAATAATTGAATTTTTAAAAATCTCCTCCTTTCTAATAATATTTAAAGATTCAAATGTTATATGTGATTCATGCAATAATTTTAGTCTATCTTTAAGTGTTTTATTGGTGTTTGTAAAATTTGTAAATTTAACTTCATATATCTGTTTATAACCTCTTGTGTTAAAGTAAAGTTAGCAATGGTAATAAATATTATTTTATGGTCCGATAATATATGATCTTCAAGTTTTATACATATAAGCAGAAAATATATAACTCCTAATAATATAGTCAATAATTGAACTTGATTTATTTAAAATTACTCTAGTTGGTAAATTTATGTCATTTAATACTTTGGAACCATTACTATTTAGCATATTCATATAACAAATATTTGTATTATTTTTTTCCAATATATTTATGTTCATGTCACCTAATATAAAGACATTTTATATTTATGCAATATTGAATCAAAATCATTTATAAAGATCTTAGTGTTAGATGATGGTGGCTTATAGGTAACACCTATATTAAAATTCAAATCTGGTAAATTTATAATTATAAATCGATTATTTTCAGATATTTTAATAGTTTTAACGTTAAAATTTATATTATTTTTAAATAGATTGCTATACCTCTGTTTTACGACAAGAGTGTACAGTGTACAGCGCTATAACTCCCAGTGAAAAATTATCACTCTCATTTGGATATAATAATGTTTCTGTCAGAAAAAGAACATCAATGTTATTTTTTAAAAGCTCTATTTCCACTTCATTAATTTTTTTTCTTAGACTTCTAATATTAATGTATAAATAATTCATGTTTTCTTTTTCAATTAACATAAAATATAAGTACTCTGGTTAAAGAAATGCAACAATAAAATTATAAAAAAAAATAAAAACGAAAATATCACAAATATAATTCCTTTGCCAAATTACTACTTATCAAATCGTCTTCTGAATTTACTATTATAACATTTGAGCTTTGAGTTTTTCTTAAAAAATTGTTCTATTATTCGACCATATTCATTAGAAAATACAACACCTTTATTTTTTCTCATTTGTAAAATATTGGTTTTAATTGAGTTGTTCTTTAGATTTACCAAAATCGGCGAAACTTCATTTTTACTCTTTAATTTGATTATAACTTCAGTATCATCTTTCTCTACTGTAATTCCAATATGTTGAAGTAGTTTATTAATTGTTGGTTTCCCTTATGAGTCTTAAGCTTGCCTTGTATACTTTTTATGTTAAGAATTTTAATATTAATTAAAATGAGTTCTTACTTTAAAATTATTAAAATGGTTTAGATTAACTACCATTTCACACAAAATCTCTATCATATTGGAAAATCGAGGTTCACATTCGTTCCAGTATCCTCATCCGATAGGAAATTCAATCGCATCTGTCTATAATGCAATTTCGCATTTGATTACTTTAATAAATCGGTCGAATAGAATCTGGCTTTAACCCAACAAATGTTTCCAATTTTTTAAAAATAAAACGATTGACAATTTCTTTTCTTATTGCGTGCAATTTGTGTGATGTCAACTCAAATCCGCACAATCCCTCTTAGCAGAGAAGCGTATAGGCGTAAATGAGGGTTTAAAGTTTAAATTCTTGTTTTTAAGTTTAAATTTATGAAAATAATCATTTTCATAAATTCATTTTATTTTCCGACGAATCAATTTTTCCTACAAATGGTACGGTCATTTCACAGTACGTGTGATACTAGAGCGAAGAATGTTTGAGATTCCTGCATGGTGCGGAATATCCTAGGATGGAATAATGGGACACGTGCAATAAAAATTCGTATTTAGAAATGCCACAGACTTTTCTTCCTTCCTCCAAGAGGTCCCGACCTTACGCTTTCAGATTTCTGTGGCCGCTTTAAAAAAATTAACGTTTCAGCAATCCATTGAATACGATACTGATATATTAAAACAGAGAATTTTAGAGTCGGTGCAAATCATTTCGCTTGAGGAAATAAGAAAAAGTTATGACCACATTAGACGGCAGTGTTTTTGTTAATTAACATTCTTTAAAAGGAATGTTAAAATGACTCAGTCATATACAGTGGCGTACCTAGCATCCTGGGGTGGGGGGGGGGGGCGAACAATGGGACAATGGGGGTGTATACCGCGAAGCATGCCCAAATTTCGTAGGAATTCACCTTTCTTATGCTCCCTTGGGAACGGTGGTCTGGCCCCAAACAAAGTGAAAATCTGCTCTACGATCTTTCATGGAAATAAATTTCTCCAAGACTTTTTCTTCAAATCATTTATTTCGTATCCTAAATTTCTGTTTATAGTCATAATAGCTAGAGCATTTAGTCAGCCATTTTCACAGAAATGTTTTTATTGTTTAAGGGTAAAAGTTCTATTTTGTGCTTTTACTAGCTTATGTCAGGTTTAAATCTTGCTTGCTCAATACTTTACTTTTTAGTTTATCTTCTTGTTCAAGGTTAACAAAATTACCATTTAGTATATTACTAATATAGCGTTCATGACAACTACGAAATGAATAACGCGACAATACTAATACATCGAATGGATCTTTCATGGCATAGCCATTAAAAGCCATTGTTTTACGTTTAAAGTATTTATTTTTCATCTATCAATTATTTACTTATAATACCTAATATAATTTAATGACCATTTAATGTGACGGGCACCAGTAAGGATCTTTTAAAATAGTGTCCTTGTAACAACTTTTGATGCTCTATAAAGCCCAAATTCGACCATCGCTGGAGTACTGTTCGCATATTTGGGGCTCTGCTCCTAAACATACCCTGAGATTGCTAGATTCCATTCAAAGAAGAGCCATTCGCTTGATCGGTGACCATAGTCTGACAAACAACCTGGAAAGCCTTGAACATCGAAGGCAGGTTGGCGACTTGAGTCTATTTTACAAATATTTTCATGGCAAGTGTTCAACTGAGGTTGCCCGCTTGATACCACCCAGAGCGGTGCATGGTAGAAATACACGACAAGCCACTGCAGCCCACCAGTACGTGGTTCAGCTTAGTGTCCCTCGAACGACACTGTTTCAAAATTATTTCATCTGGAGAACGTCATCACTTTGGAACGACCTCCCTGAGATCGTGTTCCCCAACGACTATAATCTTCAAAGATTCAAGACCAACGTGCATAGTTTCCTGCGCACACGCACCGCTCCCAGAGCGCCATAAAGGATTTATCCTGCAGTGCTCTGCCTTATCATAAAAAAAAAGCATATTTAGCTTTTTGAGTTTACCAGGTGCGGACTGAGCTTAACAACATAGTGCTTAAATTTTTAACACCCTGTATGACAAAGACTTAAAAAAAATAAATCTGGGTAGCTGGCACCTTAGACTAAAAGATGTGGTCGCAAAAAATGTGCGTTATATTTATTTATCGGCACCAAATTGGCGTATTGTTGTTGCAAACGTTAGTATGGTACGAAATAAATAAAATATTATTTAAGAACTTGTCATCTTTCAGATCGCTGACACATTAGTCTTTTACTTCGATATTAGTCTACTGATTTTTGGATTTCGTGGTGAATTTAACTGTGAATTAATTCGAACTATGAAATATATTATGTTTATTGCGTATGCAGATATGTATCTGATGTACGGTCTTGCGTCTTGCAATGCTTTAGAAGCCAGAAGGTTATATCACGAAAGATTTTCTAATCGTTCTATGCCAAACCAGAAGACATTTCAACGAGTTGACCAACGTCTAAGGGAGAATAGTGGGCGATTCCAGCTAATAAGGTAATACATATTATTGACTTTCTTCATAATTTTAGGAAAGTTTGGAAATAATAGTACTGATGCTGGTCTGAGAAGAAACGTACGTACGCCGCAATTAGAGGAAAATATTTTAAATGCTGTAGATGACACACATCAACGAGCACTCGAAAATTATCAGCACAGTTTAATACATCGAAAACAATAGTATATAAAGTTTGTCAAGAATAGCTGTTATATTCATATCATTTGCAAAAAGCACATAAACTGATTCCTGAAGATTTTCCTCGTAGAATGCAGTTTTCAAACTGGGTATTGGAGCAGCAATAAAATAATATAAACTTCATTAGCATTATTCTTTTTAGAGATCAAGCAAGGTTTACCAAAAATGGTATTACCATTTCATCTTAATTTCGAAGATGTTTTGCTTAATTTAGGAATCACCCTGTAACATAACAGCTAGATAGTTAAACGCCCAGCCCCTGTTATTAGGTTATTCCCGCAATTACAGGACACACCAGAGTAACCACGTGAATGTTTGCCCGCGATGCAAACATTGACTTTCGTTTTAGCACTTTTTTGTTTGATCGACCTTATTCGCGCAATTTAATTTTCAACCCTATGTGAACAACGATGTGCTGTACCTCGCCGGTATTATAATTGGATTTGTTACCTAGAAATGCGTGTAAAAACGGGTATTTCAAAACTTAATATAACGAAATTGCATAGAAAATTATATATGGAAATAACGTCAAAGGCCTGCAAAAATTAAAAACAAATTAATTTAATTATGAATTTGCATCCAAAGCTCTAAATACTATTTGAATAACACAAATAATAACTGTATTTTCAGGAGTCATACACAGGGCGATTCGCGCTGCATAGAATATTAAGCTGAGCGTCCACTAGGCGGCGCGGCGCGTAGTCGGAACGGAGTATTTTTGGGATAACCGTCCACTTAAATGCGGTCCCTATTTTTATTTCCAGTGCAGTTTTATTGTCGTAGTTAAGAATTTTGCACGAGAGTGTGACCACATTTGGTCTACAAGACTGGGATCAACAAAGTTCTCAACTATTTACTAGATAAACCTATTAGACGTTCTGATCTGCACATTCTTTTTACTCGCCATAGAGACTTTAATAGTGGGCACAGACATTCTCATGCATTTTTTTAGCGCTGTTTTAGTCATTCTACTATTATCGCGTTCAATTCCCTGCCTGATCGCTAAAGGGCGGAATATATGCACTTAAATTCAGCCAAAATATGCCTTGTTTTCCCATAAAATATGCAGTCATATGCATTTTTTTGACCAAATATGCCTACTAGTATTATACATACAATATTTCCTAATTTATTATAGTAGAATAGGGTAAAGAAACACACTGGGTTCTAAAAGAGATGCTTAGTTAAAAAAAATGCAAAAAAAAACAAAAGAAATAAAAGTAAACAATTTTTTAACTTGAAATTGTATAAAAGGCATTTATTACTAAATATTTTTTAAAATTTTCTACTAAAAATGATTGTCTTCTATCAGTAAAAATATGTTTACACAAAGAGAAGCTTCTTTCAACATCTACTGCTGTAATCGGACAATAGTGTAACTTAGGTAGTAAAGAAAACAAGGTCTGTCTATACCACCAAAATAAAATATATTTGTCCTTTTAGGGTGAAATAAGGGTTAAAGAGTATACATAATTTATATTTGACATTAGGTTGTACTAGTTTCGACTTTAGACAAAGTCATCTTCAGCAACCCAGTAAATAAGAACTATGTTTTTTTATGATGTACCTAAATAAACTAAAACAAATTAGAAGAGGGGGAGGAGTGGTTCAACAATATACGGTCACAGCGTGTACCCTGTGCGGCCAATGGATTCGACAGCAGATAATTGTGGACATGATGCTACTTTAAGCAATCAAGGAAATTAAATGTAAATAAGTAATAGAGGCCAAAATTCTTAATGAGAAAATTTATAGTTATGTTATGTTATATAGATGTCAATAACATGTTAAATTAAGAAAAGGTCAATAAATTCATCGTTTCGTGAATCAACTCAGTGAGGGAACATGATTTATATTTTGGTGGGTCAGAATTGAGGGGGGGGGGGGGAAGGGAAATTAAAATTAGTTTAAAACCAGTTACGTCATTGAGTAAAATTGGGGGTCATCAAATTGTTAATATTCATGGCATAATTTCTCAATCAATTTACCTTAGATTGTTCAAATAAATTCACTAAAGCTTATGTTGCGATTTTCATTTTTTTCCTTTTAGTAATTGGTACACAAATTAGCAACATGACTCAAAATTGATGCTGTTCGGACCAAATGTCGATATAAAATGTTTTTTCTTTCATAATCTCGCCACAGAAAATAGACTACTTCTTGAATCTTAGGTAGTAAAGTTTAAGGCCAAGATACAAGTTCATTGGATGGTTTACCTTCATAAAAGCTTTTTACTGCAGTTAAGTATTTAAATCCTTCATTCTTTTTTACAGTTACATCGAATTTGTATCTTACTTGACCTCATACTTTACAGGGAATGTTGTTATATTCAGCGGAAAAAGTTTCAACAATACTAATTGAGTCTCTTAACTTAAATTTTTACCCTCTAACGAGGATATTATGGCCGGTATAAAGCTGAAAGTAACCTTAATAAAAACAAGATCTTTAACTACACTTGCACTTTTTAACAACTCTTTACTTTCCACAACACACCGCGAATCGTCATCTAAATCCAAAATTAGTTCTTCAATAGCTTCGAAATATTCTGCGTAAAATATTGCGGTCTTAACCCATGTTCCCCAACGGGTAATTACAGCATATATGTATTAGTACTATATGGCTATTACCCTGAATATCTTGAAGCAACAACAGAGATAGAAGATCCAGGGTCATTTCGACTTGTGCGCATGCGCCGTAAGGGTATTGCCAAATGTACTTTTATTTCTTTAGAACAGGGCAGAAGAGTGAGCCTTAGAAAATTAGAGCAATGATAAAATTACCAAAAATCTTGCTAAAAAATATCTGTTTATACCTTTATATCTCTTAAAACAATTTCTGTGAACCGTCTCCTTTTGATCAATTCTTCTCTTTTTCTCTTCTGATGTATATAACAATATGTATCATCTATTTAGCCATTAGAATTAGTAATCACTTTCTACAGGGAGGTTGTATATGAGCAGCTATAGTTAGATACCGCCACCCACTTTCTAATTTTCTATTGTACTTCTCGTATCTAATTAAACAAAACATTATTATTATTATTATACTACGGCAGACGATTCTGGTTCGGACAAGGAGTTATTTTTTTTTGGCTACAGTGGTGGAAGCAGAGGAAGAAGAAATACGAGCACGATTAAAACGAAAAATGTGGATTCATGAAATAAACACAAAACGGCTAACTTTTGGGGAACACCATCACCTGTTTCCGGTAAAGTCCATCAGGTCGGTAAAGTGGAACAGCGAGGCGCAATTCCGCTCTTTTTACGGCGAATTTCATCATTTATAAAAGAATTACGAGAATATCCACATCGTTTTTTTGAATACTTACGATTTGAACCTTCCACTTTCGAGTAACTTCTGGAAAAAATTTTAGAAAAACTGGAAAGGCGTTGGAGAAATTGTCATATTAGCCCTATTTGTGCAGAAGAAGTAGGTTTATTATTCAAAATTTAATAATAGAAAATAACTACACATTTAACACGTTAACACCAATAAAAACTTTTTTGTTCAAGTTTTTCCAAACTATATCGGGGCTCTTGACGGGAAACACGTTCATATTAATTGCCCTAGTCACACAGGAACTATGCATTATAACTACAAGCATTTTTTTCTATTGTATTACTTGGCAGGGTTGATGCGGGTTATAAATTTTCCGTAATTGATGTCGGAGGGCATGGGAAGCAGAGCGACGGAGGTACGTTTAGATCTTCCGCTCTATTTACTCTGATGAAATCAAATTTACTAAAAATTCCAACAGATGATTCCAAATACAGAAATTAGAACGCCATGCGTTTTCATTGCAGATGAAGCTCTCCCTCTTTTAGATCATTTTCTGAAACCATATGGTAAAACTCAGCTTAACATAGACTCTGAATATTTTAATAAACGATTATCACGCGCCAGAAAAACTGTGGAATGTGCTTTCGGAACAATTTTTTCCAAATGGCGCATATTATCAAAAGATATTGACACTTCTGAAAAACAGGTAATAAAATCATTAAAGCCATTTTTGTCTTACGTAACACAATAATTGATAAAGAAGAATTTAAACGACATTTACAAGAAGTTATCGGAATTCCCCAAGCTGGACGCCAAGCAGATTTTTCAAAAATTGTTCGAGATCGTTTGTTTGTATCAGTCGAATTCGGTTCGTAGATTGAACGCATGGCATTTTTATGCATAATATGTGTTGTTGTATAGTGACTTACCTACTCTTATTTTTATTATTACTTTATTTGAAATATGATAAATAAATTAGGTAGATTACATGTAGAAATATTACTGCAAACAAAAAAAATCTATCTATTAGTTATTTATATTAGGGTTTGATCCTTTCATCTACGGATGGTAATATTTGTCAAATAATGCCTATGGAAATAATTGTCAACACAATTGAGACTATAGCAATTACTCTAAAATAAAGATAGTTGGACGTGAAAGTATCGGGCCTTAGATATATAACTTATTGGTGATTGATTATCGGATAACAAATTTAAGCAGCTTTTCAAACCAGTACCTACCTATTAGAGTTTTGATTTGACATTTTTTTCAGGTAACTTAAATATATGTATGTAATTTTAAATCACCCTGTATAGTACCACTAAGATTTGGTCATAGTGCAAACTGTCTGTGGGTATTGCCATACTCCCAATTAATTTTTACTGCCCAAGTATCTGAACGGGAAAGGTTTGTTGACCGTGTCGTCATTTGTTACTGTATCGCCAAAGTATAAGGCTGGTTCATTTAAGTATGCGTAGACTGAATTAAACACAATAATTGTATTTTACCGAGAAAAAATAAAGAAAGGAAAAAATAAGTGACGCAACCTACAATTAAATTAATAAAAATAAAAATTCTACCATATTTAAAGTAGAACAACGTCATAACTGGTACTTATTATAAATGGTGCAAATAAAAAGTGTCATTTCCGCCATCTAACGTTTATTTGGTTCAATAAAATAATGTCGTTATTCCATTAGAAAATATACCAGGTGATAGATGCATGGCTTAGTTGAAGATAATAAATTCCATGTAAATTTTGAGGTGCCTAAATATTGAGTCCCCTGTACATTTTAGAGAAAAATTGTATTACAATTTTTTGAGTAAAACAAATATTCCTCAAAAAACTCCTATTATTATTTACTCTTTCCATTACCTCAAAACAAAGTACCATTCTCCGTTCTTCATCACCTTGCCGTAGCTCTTGTTGTTTTTTATACTTGTAAGGAAAATATTTAAGTTTTTTTAAAGTGCGTAACACTGTGGTTTGATGTTTTCCTACGGCTTGCCAATCATTTTATTTTCCTCCACGTGCAGTAAAATATCAAGATCTCTATTATCCCTTTCTTCAGCTCTATTGACATTCTGAGTTAAGCATTTGCAGTTATTAATTACGATTCCTTTGGACTCAAATTTACCAATGGTAAGTTTAATTAATGAAATGGAAGGGATATACTTATCAGGGAATTGAACTGAAAATATTTCAGACACTGCTCTTTAACTGTTTTCTGTATAATACCACTTAATCATAGTTACTTTTCCTTAATGGAATAGCTCATATTTAGCTATAATTAAAGTGCCTTCAATGAAAATGTTGTCACTGACGCTACTTTTTGTTTTGTCAATGCCAAATAATAATTTGCTGGTGTTTGCTGTATTACCTAAACTATGAAAATTTCGTGATTTTGCCCTCACGTTTAATTGAATAAGTTAGGATTGGCTTATTAAAATTTATTCAAACTTAGCACATGTCTCTTCAAGAAATAATGATACAATTTTTCTCTAAAATGTACAGGGGAGCCAATATTTAGCCACCTCAAAATTTACATGGGATTTCCTATGTTCAACTAAGCCATGAATAACCCGGTATAGCATTAGAACATTAAAGTTGGTCATAAATTAAAAATTGAATTTTTTGCAGTAAGGTCTTTTTTCCATTGGATGTGCGATATATTTCCCAATGAATTTTTGACATCGATTTTGGTTACCTAAGTCTATTTGTATCACTGTTCCCATTTCATTTAATCTTTGCTGGCAGTATGAAAAGAACAAAATGAGATAATATATCACCTTTTTCTAAGCACTAATTTAGCTAACGTACTTATACATTGAGACACTAGGTAATTGAGCGTCATATAAATTAAATCGACATATCGCGCTACTCACTATCGAAACATATGCATTTTTGAAGTGATTTCAACACTCAATTTCGGCATTTTTCGGCTTATACCGCTTTTACCGAACACCCGCCAAACTAACTATTTTTTAATTAATTGAAGAAATAGTCTATACTTTCAATGGAGTCAAAACTATATAATTAAAACAATCCAGTCTTACTCCACATTTTAATTTGTTAATTTTTTAAAACATTTTTTTATCAGAACAGTTTCACACCTACCTTTGGCACGACCCTGTATACACTGCGTAAATTCAACACACAAAATAAATCTTGTAACTTAATAAGCCCAAATGCGAACAGAGAACTTAGGATTATTGTCAGAGCGCGTTTTGCTAAATAATACTTTAGTCATTCGTAAATATCCCAAGGCGACTAAAAGCCAATTAACGAATAAAATATGGCATCCCAGGCGGCCACTTGATTGGAATTTCTTACTAAATAGCCGATTTTGGGATTGTTACCAATTAACTGGAATTATCCAATCGTAAAAGTGGGATATAGGATAAGTACCTAAGGATAAGTACTTACGGATATAGGATAAGTACCTAACAGTATTTTTTATCACACACAAATAAGAGAAAAACAACGCATTAGATGCGGTATGGATACCAACTAACATGCACACTTTTTGGGTTAGTCCGGGTTAGAAAAATAATAAATAAAAGTAAAACTTTTAATAATTCTTGTCAGTTTTGAAACCACTGCAAAGCATAAAACTGAAATTAAGAATTCGTATTATTATGAATTTTAAAATTGTAAATAGCTGCTATAGAATAGCTGTTTAAACGGTGATAAAAGACATACATGTGAGCGACGACCCTGTAAATAGCAGAAAGCCAGACGAGGTTCAAGTCAGCAAGGCCCTTTCTAGGAATGAATGGCCTCTTATAGTTTTAGATCCTAAATTATTATCTGCATATTTCGTTATGTTTAAGAGTATTTAGGTGACAGCTTTATGTATGGCCATTAGTTTGAGAATTAGAGTACGTCATGAAAAATGTAGCTTTGACGAACACACTTGTTCATATAGTACTATATGGCGCCTTGCCCATTTAACCAATGTAAACGTAGTGAAGCCGAGGTTCCTTGTTGCGTCAGGGTCATTTCGCGCAGTGCGCATGCGCGAAAAAATAATTGACGTTTGTTTTAACGGGAAAAAAATGAGCTTATCACATTTGACTTTGACAACTGGACAGAAATTTGTAAACAAACATTAAAGTTCTTGATTTGTTTAGATTTTGTATAATATTTCGATTGAGAAAAAAAAAGAACGCAGGCAAATATATTAATTTAAACTTTTATTAGATACCTATTTTACAATTATTTTTAGAGTTTAATAGGTAAAATAATAGGTTTTTGTAGGATTCTTTGAAGTACATGCAATTTTCGGTAAAAGTAGGTAGGTATACTTACCTAATTATATCAACAGCAGCAAAGGAAATTATAATCTTTGGGAAATGGACTACCTAGTTATTGTTCCCTCACGAAATTAACGTAAGTAAGTTGAAAGAAAGAAACATCCGGTCTGGGTACATACCTGTAGAACGATAAATCTTTGTTCAAGTTTTTACGCCTGTTTAAAATAATGTAAAAGATTCTCTTTTGCCTCGGCATCGTCACAAAATAATCACACTTCACACACACAATCAAAATTTGCAGAAAAGTAAAGATAAACAGTAGAAAAAAGCCGTTAATAATAACAAACCAACTCAATGAAACGAGCTGTCAACCAAATTAACATTTGCTAAAGATTTTGAGGTTATGTCGAGCAAAAATAAGACGTTGTCACGTTGTCACTCTCCAGTTATATGAAATTGTTTTTTGCCGCGTTTCAGTTTAGAAATGGAAACAAATAATTTGAAAACAGTTGGAAGTACGGACTTAATGCTTATATTGCAATTTTTTAGCAAGATTTTTGGTAATTTTATCATTGCTCTAATTTTCTAAGGCTCACTCTTCTGCCCTGTTCTAAGGAAATAAAAAACATATGTGGCAATACCCTTACGGCGCATGCGCAGTCGAGATGACCCTGGATCTTCTATCTCTGTTGTTGCTTCAAGATATTTAGGGTAATGGCCATATAGTACTAATACATATAGGCACTTGTTGGCTGTACGTCATATGGGCAGTGACGCTCTAGCTTTGTCCTGAATTAATTGTAATTTAAAATTGCTACTGCTAATAAATATTTGGAGAAAATACGAGATTATATTATTTTCTCACATACACATATGTGTTTTAGGAATCGGACTGTGATGGCTTTATTGTAAAGAATTTACATTGTATACTTGCACAAGTCGCACATGCGTGGTAAATATTGGGGTAATATAAATATACTGGCACAGGCCAAAAACTCTTTCTTCTGCTACCGACATGGACGTAAATAAAAACAAATATGGGATACTGACTATGGCATTTTATTGGGAATGAATTCCAGTGTCGCGTGCATTTCAAAAAATAATAAATGATGCATTTTCGGCGGAGCGTCATAACTTTTTTCTAAATTAATTAATTTATTTCATTAACTCTTAAAACCTGATCCAATAGGACGACAACCTTTTCCACTAGGATTTCTTAGTCCTTGCGAGAATTCATCGATTTCTCTGCCTTAAACTTTTAATATTTAGATTTTGCCATACCTTCTCAACTGTGTGCCATATATTGTCGGTGTAATGCAATGTTTTCCTATTTTCCCGAAACTCCGGTATCTTTTTTAAATATTTTCGCAGTCATACAATAATTTATTTTTTTAAGCAGTAGCCTTTTTTGATTCCGTTTATTATACCTAAAATTAGTTTATTTAAAAGTTTGTTTAAAAACTCTTTTCTATTGTGGATATTTCATTTAGCAAAAATATTCATGGATTTTGTGACTAATGGTGTATTTTATGGCATCATCGAAGATTTTTTTTTCCGTCCTCTTGTCTGGGCTCCTCGACTATTTTCTCTTTCGTCATTCTTCCTTTCTTGAGGAAGGCCTTTCAGAACTCTGAACACAGTGCGCGGGGAACGGTTCGCTAAAGTGACACGTATTTCTGTAGCATCCATTGTGGTTAGTTCAGGATTTCGTTCACGAATTTCATTGTATACGTTTTTAACTACTTATACTTTAATTATTCGTTATTTTAATGTTAATTGAATTAATTTTTGTAGGCGGTTGAAGGTTCGTTGATATCCATAGTTTCATAGTATATTTAACTAAAAGCAGTTAACAACACTAAATAAAGTTTAGTAACTCTATATTTACACAAAACAGTATGTATCTCTGTGAACGACATACCGGGTGTTGCATCGTCGAGCGGGACATAGGAAATCCCATGTAATTTTAAATGGGGTCAATTATGGGCTTCCCTAATTATTTTAGAGAAAAATTCTATTTAGGTTTATTAAAGAGCACTAAAACCCACATTCAAAAGAATAACTTTAGATATTTTTGATGAGCCCGTTTACGGGTTATCGCCGATTTCTTTTTAACTATTTCTCCTTTTTATGGCCCCGTATTTGCGGGCACCAGTCAAGGTAAAAGATGACTGTCAAATAAAGTTGTCATTTTGAGGAATATTTGAACATCTTCTTAAATCCTAAAGGTCTAACAATTTAATAGTACCTACCTATTAATTAGTCAAATATTGAAACATGTAAAATGTCATAATTAACCTTGTAATTGGATACTTTATTTTAGTTTTATTCAGATTAATTTGTACTCATAAATACACCTTTAATATTTTCGATGTACGAGTTTTTATAACAATAAAGCACACATTTCAAAATTACAACTTTATTTGACAGTCATCTTTTACCTTGACTGGTGCCCGCAAATACGGGGCCATAAAAAGGAGAAATAGTTAAGAAGAAATCGGCGATAACCCGTAAACGGGCTCATCAAAAATATCTAAAGTTATTCTTTTGAATGTGGGTTTTAGTGCTCTTTAATAAACCTAAATAGAATTTTTCTCTAAAATAATTAGGGAAGCCAATAATTGACCCCATTTAAAATTATATGGGATTTCCGGGCTATGTCCCGCTCGACGATGCAACACCCGGTATACCTATACTACAAAAACTGAGAAAAACTCCAAAACTATATCGATAAAAACACAAATTAATTAAGCCGTGCGAAAACCTTGCCGGCACGCTTATTTTCAAATCTTTAAAGTTCTGAACTCGGTCTCTGTGCGTTGGCACATGTATGCACAAGTACTGTACAGGGTGTCCAGTATTCGATGGTCTTACGGGTCATTAGTAAAGATAGAAGGATACGGTTTTCGCAGCACTATATTACTTCTTTGTGAATAAAAGATGCCGCAATCAGAATTTTCCAGTCCTTCTTGTTTTTGATATACGGGATATTTTTGAAAATTTTACATTTTGGGACACCCCCCCATATTTAGGTTACCCTGTAGCTTCTCAAAGAGAAAACAAATATTCTTTTCGTAGTTTTTTACGCAGAATCCAGTGACCTACTCAGATTTTTTCTACGTTGGATAGTTTCCAAAAAAAAAACAAACCTGCCTTGCAGTTCGAGTGTAAATATTACATGCTAATTTTCCTGAAACTAAAACCTCGTATTGTGCCGATAAAATATACCAGCCTGGTAAAATGAGCCTCATCGGACCATATAACGGTTCTTTGAAAATTATTTTCCCTGTTGATATTTTGTAAATACCAATTACAGAACTCTATACGGCGCTGTGCATCACCAGGATGTAAGTTTTGACCTAGGTGGAATTTATATGGCCTAAAATTTTGTTTTTTTAGGATTGTTTTAATTACTCCGACCGAACCTTCAACCGTTCTGCAAGAACTAGTTGGATTTGTTTCAATTCAATTTTGTTCTGTGTTTGTTTTGCAGAAGCGAGCAATTCGTTATGTCTGGCAAGGGCCCGGGATCACTGCAGGCCCTTATTCATCGAACAGGGGATTTTAACCTTGCCCTGCCTGTTCATACTGGAGACAGTGCTTTTTATTCATAAGCGTTTTGGGGACAGGCGATCTACTCATCATTATCTAACGCGAAATAGCAATGATCTGCCATTGCCTATTCCAAAGTCAACCCTAACCAAGAACTCTCTTATGTATGAGGGCTTGAGGATGTATAATCATTTGCCATCTGCTATGAGGGAGGCAGCTGCTCCGGTGATCTTCAGGGGTATGGTCAAGAGTAATCTACTGGAAAAAGCCTATTATAGTTTGAACGAGTTTTTTGAGGACAAATTGTAGTATTATTAATAGCTTACTTTAAATATAGTCAATTTACATCGTTATATTTTTGCATGCTGCCTTATTCATATACTGTATAATATTTGGAAATGCTATAATATTTTGACTTAAAACAAATTTTTAATTTTAATGGAAAACTGTAGGTTTGTAAATTTTTCACTGTGATTTGCAAGGGATATTGTGTATTTAAAATGAACCTAATAAATTAGTATTATTATATTGTTCTGATAGGTACTATTAGATTTTGTTATTGTTTTTAATGTATTTACATTCTTGTAGTTAGTTTAATGTGTTTATATATTTTTACTTATATTTTTATTTGCTTTGTATATGAGAATAATGTTCTTTTTACAATAAAGCATATTTTGACTTTGACTTTGAAGCGAGAACGTTTATTTCATCAGTCTCGCGGTTTTCCTTATTGTAGATTTTAGGCCGAGGTTTAGAAAATGAACCGTGTTCAATTAAATTTAATTCAATCCTTAGAAAAATTATTTTATCCGGCTGTCGACTTTCGGGATATCTACAAGTAATTTAATAAATCTTCATAGAGATACTACAAAAAGGTGTATATTTACCTGTTGAAATACACTTGTAATGCTTCATCTGCATTTTCATTACAATTGACATAACAGACGAGCATGTCGTATTCTTCATTATTTTTAAAGTTTACATTTTTTGCCATAATTAGGACAAACTGATTATTTACTATTAATTAGGTATTTTAAAACAACTTAGAAAACCTGAATACTCTGAGAGAAACTAAAGAAGTTTTTAATATGACATAAATGACTGTGTTCTTTTCTTTTTTCAAATACCCGCCATGGCCTATTAAGAAAAAATATATATTTTTTAATAAAACGTAAATTTCGTGTTTAATATTAAAAATAAAAATAAGTTATTTTATATTTCTGAGAAGCTTGTTATAAACTAAATTACATTATTAAAAAATATATAGGGTGACCCATTAAAAAAAAGCAAGTTTGTTTTTTTTCTCGAAAACTATTCAACGTAGAAAAGATCTGAGTAGGTCACTGGATTCTACGTAAAAAACTACAAAAAGAAAATTTGTTATTTCTTTGATAAGCTACAAGGTAACCTAAATATGGGGGGTGTCCCAAAATGTAAAATTTTCGAAAATCTCACCTTAATTTGCATACAAAAGAATGACGAGTTTGGCAAATGAGAGGAAGGTGACAGCGGCTTTTTTTCAGGTAAACTATCAGAATAAAAAGCATAATAATAATTATACTTGATTATAACTATAGAGATAGGCATATAATTGAGATATTAATTATTCTAATACTAAGTACTTAAAAACTTATATAAAGAAAGGATAATATGAAAATAGATAGATTGGAATAAATATTAATATTTATAAAAAAAATCTACTATGTACAATAGATACAGCAACTTAATTTTTAAAATTTAGTAATCATATTCCGAGTAGTCCGATGAACTATCGTTGTTGGGGTTCAGAGAAATAATAGGGAATCTACAGTGCTTTTCAGTATGTTATCAGCTTTCCACATTCTTTCTTCTATTTCAATCACATGTTCGACGCACTTACTCCACTTTTCACAATCCACTGTCTTTATTCCCTCTTGCAAAAGGTTTCCAACGTCTCTCATTTTAAAAGTAGTGTTATGCCTTGTTACAAACCCTTTTACTTGCGCCCACACCAATTCTATGAAATTTAATTCACAGTGATATGGCGGAAGGCGAAGTACTGTTATATTTCGTTTTGAAGCGATTTTGTCGACAACAAATTTCGTACAAAGAGGTTTATTCAACTTTGCAATCTCCAGTAGCTATTTTTCAGCATATCTTTATGAAATGGATTCTTATTTATAGTAAACCAAGGAATGATGTACATTATTTCCAAGAAGACGTTGGTTTTTATTCAGATTTTCTTGAGTAGCAACTGCCAATATTGTGATGGACCGCGGAGTCATGATGTAATTTCTAAATAAAAATATTTCACATAAAATAAAACGATGAGTAAGAATTAAAAATTCTCAAAGTAAAATAATGCACTTTCATCTTTTTCTAAGTCAAATTGCTTCACGAGATACGCTAGTCACGATCGTCCAGAATTAATGAAAAACTAACATATCAGTGCGCATAACTCTCCACGCCTATAAAAGAATCGAAGAGCTAAAGTCAACCCAGAATATCACTTATCCAAAACGTAGTACTCTCTCATTGGACAAAGCAATCAATCCCCGAAATTCGAGAAATCAAATGCCCTCCCACAAAAACGAGGTCATCTCGATCTACGGATATTCACCTTTTAAAGTAGACGCTGAGAACGGAAAAAGGTACTAAAAATGTATTGCTTTTACTAAAATTTTGTCGTATTTCCCAATAATTCTCGGTAAAGAACTATGTCATTGGTGACCACATCGCCTATTAATTAAATCTGACCGCCACTTCGATGCACCTCTTGGAGGCGGAGAATAAGCTCAAAAATTCCTAAAACTGACTTGGATGGGTTGGACGAATATCCCCAATTTTTCCCTGCAAATTAGCGAAAAACATAAAAACTCTAACATGCCATCATTTCGGGAGAGTTCGAACAGAATAATTGAAGAAACAACAAGACCTAACTAAGGCACGTCACACAGTTCCAAATTAATAAGTTAAATCAGTGAAATAAAGTAAATTCAAGTTAGTGCCGTGAACTCAGAAAAATCAGTAAGTTTCTTAAGAATTTAAACAATCAAGTCAAGAGAACACCATCCGGAAATTTCTTATTTATCCAGACTAAGAACCCGGATTAGTCAAATAACTTAAAAGTAAAAATTATTCTAATTTTTAAAAACAATTCTATTAAAAACAATACCAGTCAAAATTCCAGAATCCCTAGTGACAAATGTCAGTTTAAAAACTTTCAAACTCTTAGTGCTAAATAAACTGAAACAATTGCAAGTGAAACTCATTTTTAATTTACTTATTCTCTACGTGAAAGAAAAGCCGATGACCTAATTATCTCGCAGAACGTTTAAAATTCGGTTAACCAGTCGAGCTCTAGAGAGAAAGACAGAGAAGGAGCACGGGTAGAGTGAGAGAGATATGCTAGCTGATATAATCGTCATTTACTTCTGTAAGTAAAAAGTGCACTGAACATGATTTGAACCTTTACAAATTTAAATATATTTTATAAACGAATTTTACCAATGATGTTGAACATAACCGTATTGACCTATAATTTTACAACTGAATATTGCTAGTAATATCTGAATAACTCCTGAATTACTATCGTACAATTGTTGACACCACATTTGTTAACTGTATATGACTATCTAGATTAAAAATAGAGTATTTTTAAAACCCTTTCTAGTGTTTTTTTCTTATCTCAAGGACCCGAATAACTCATATTACAGCGCTACAATAAACCTCAAATTTACAAAACCGTATACCACGCTGCAAAATTCGCTCCCTTTCGTTGCTAACCAACACGACGAGGTCGCGGGGTATAACAATATCTATGACTATAACAGACCCAGAAGGAATAAGATCTAGCATTTGCTGGAAGTATTCTTCAAAGACATCAGCATTTATGCCTTCATGATAGTTTACAGTCCGTTTTGATTTAAATCCAAGTAAGCCGCCATCGACAAACCATTTTTGCTACCAATGTGAGTTGGTGGCGAAGAGCTTGAACACATTTAGAATAATAATTTTCTCATTTTTAGAAAGCGTAGTTTTACTAATCCGTTTCTCAGCAACAAATTCAGAAACACTAGCCATTTTCAAGAACGAAGTTTTCCAACAACTGCCGGAAAGTGACTAAACATTTCAAATTTTTGAAACAGTGAGTACCTACCCGATCTCTGAACCCCTGACAATAAACATAATTAAATAATAATAATTGGAATATACCTATCGAATACGGCGAAGACCACTGGGTTTCATAGTTCAATAATGATTTATTACTCTCTCGCATTAAGCAACATACTATAGTTGCATATTTATTAACTTTCCTTTTGCCAAGCACGGCAGAACACTGATAGGCAGGAGATCTATAAATTCTTGTGGCGACGAGACCTTAAGAAGTGGTGTTACCGAAGCCTTTTCCAGATTTCCTGAAATTTAATTCTGAATTACTTATACAAAAGTTGAGAATGTGAGTAGTGTATGGTAATAAAAATGGACAGCCTACTCTCCAAATGTAACTGCCATTAGCATCAAATCCTTCAGCTTCAGAACTAATTGTATTAGTCGTTAAGAATAACACTTCGTACTTTAAATATCTTTATTTAAAACAGGAGTATTTAACAAAAACTAAATTGACATGTCCTCTTGACAGTGACTGCATCACCATGGTTATGCCTATCACCACCGGAGGTAATCTCAATTACCTACATAGGTATAATACATCCTTCCTATGAAGCAGCAGTCAATTCAGTAAGATATAGAAAAGATAAGCGCAGAGAGAATGAAAAATCTAGGAAAACGTGTGACTATTGTGGTTATATTCACCCAGAAAGAAGGTGTCCAGCTTTTGGAAAGACCTGTGCAAAATGCCAAAGACGAAATCACTTTGCCAGTGTGTGTAGGAAGGACAGAAACATAAAAGAAGACAAAACAGTTCATGAGGTAGCTAGGACTGACAGAGATGATGACGAGATTAGTGATGACTCGAGTGAAAAGGAGTACTACGTTGGGTCAATATTCAAATCTATAGGGTCTGTGGATTATAGTTCTGTTACTATGTGGACAAAAGAGGTAGTTATAAACGAAAAATCTGTTATATTTAAGCTAGATTCAGGTGCTGAAGTTAGTGTGTTACCACAAGATATTTTAAGATCAGTAGCACCGCATGCAAAAGTAAACAAATCCAATATATCACTGTTATCTTATGGTAGCTCAAACTTCAAGATTAGTACTGTAGGTGAGGCTAATATAAAATGTCTAGTAGACAATGAACAAACTAACGTCAAATTTGTGATTGTTGAGGCCAAAAACCAAATTCCACTTCTTGGGTTGCAAGACTGTTTAAAATTAAATCTCATTAAAAGAATTGATCAAGTCCAATGTAACTTTAGAACACTTGAGGAGGTCGTGACAAGATACGCTGATGTCTTTACGGGTTTAGGAAAGTTTCCAAGTCAACATCACATAGTACTTAAAGATAATGTTGTTCCTAAAATAACAGCTATAAGACGTGTACCACAAGTGCTACATGACCGTTTGAAAGCTAAACTATGTGATCTTGAATCTAAAAACTAAATTGACATGTCCTCTTGACAGTGACTGCATCACCATGGTTATGCCTATCACCACCGGAGGTAATCTCAATTACCTACATAGGTATAATACACTAATTCCTGTTAAAATTTTAAGAATATCATCCTATGACATCTCTCTAAAGTTTAAAATAATAGGAACTTTTTTATTAACCTAATTTCTTTAGTTATTAAGAAAATGTGCGTTATCAATAACTAAAGGTGGACTAACTGGGAATAATAAATTAAATTTAACAGACCAAATCTTCTTATATTCTTTCAAACATTTGATAAAATATTATTACTGACATATTATTATAAGATAACGTAAAGTTATAGTTGTTTTATATCGCTTACTGTCGTTAAATAATAATTATAATTAAATTAGTAGAATAAAAGAAAAGCCATTTTTCTTATAAAAATGAGCATTATACCTTCGCTGGCAAACAAAACCGAGGAAATAGATTAGATTTATCCGAACCATAACCTAATCCTTTCTTGACTAAAGTTAAAGCCCACTTAATGGAAAGAGTTCTTTTATAGATACGCTTGAATAATACTGCTTAATTGGCAACAATCCCGAAATCGAGTTTTAAGTGGGAAATTCCAATCAAGTGACCCTGCAGGAAACTTCATGATGTTATTTAATTGCTTGTAAGTTGCCCGGGGATATTTTCGAGTAATTAAATAACTAGGGTTTGTTAAACTATCCCTATGATATTACCGTTTAAATTTTTTCATTTGGTGTCATAATTAAATCAGAAATTGTAACCTAATAGTTATTTATCAGGTTAGTTTAGGTGCAATTTTATTTTGTCCAACCCCTCGAACCATCAAATGTATTTTTAAACCGATTGCAGTATTAAAAGTGCCAATTTATGGCAGCATTTATTTATTTCTTGTTCAACAAATCCATGATATGGGATAGGATTGACACTATTAACTAAACAGTTTTTGAACATACAATTTTAATTGTGTGAGAAATCTTAATACCTCGTATTATACGTTTAATATAAATAAAGATATTTTTACAATAATAGTTTAAAAGGGGAAGCTAGAGGGTTCCATTTTGAGAAAGGATGTCTCAATATTGTTCTTTCATAAGTTTTCCCAAGCTTGCAAGAATCACAATAAGTAATTAGAAACAAACTCTTTACACAGCAATATAAAACCCTTTTCTCCATTTATTAAGTGTTACAAAGTTTGAAGTGTAGTAGCTTCTCCAAACATGACTGTTTAAATGAATTATGGACAAAAAACGTAATTGGGATAACCTGAAACGAATTTCTTTAATAAAAATATTTAATTAAAAACGATCAACAAAATATTTGTTTTGGCCGAATTAAATTATTTTTATGAATTTAAGAAAATGTTAATGTTCTAAGTTAAAATTTGTTAATTCAAAATAAATACTTTTTGACAGAAAATCGAAATTTCAAAATATACAAAAGTTGGTGTCTATAATAGTACCCTAACCACCCCTAAAATATTTTGTCTTCGAATTCATAAATAATAATGTGGGCGCGATTCTAAGTCTAAACTTGTTAGAGACACAGTTTTACACTTGTTGCAAACAGATAATCGAAATTTCAAGATAACAAAAGTTGGGTCCACGGTACCCCAACTGCCCCTAAAATATTTTGTCTTCGAATTTATAAATAAAAATGTAGGCGCGATTCTAAGTTAAAACTTGTTAATTCAAGATAAACAAAAAAATAAAAGTTTTTCGACAGTAAATCGAAATTTGAAAATATTCAAAAGTAATTTTATTGAATTTTTTCCTACAATATGTTTCAATTGATGCTACAATTAACAAAAAATCAATTAAGTGTTTTAATTCGCACAAGAAGAAGGCTTTCCTCAGTGTAATAAATTTAGCATACCCGCATCGAAAAACTTAAGAAATCTGCACAAAACTGAACGTCTACCGAAGTAATTTAATAGGGAATTATAAGAATATTTTCAAAACTTTACAACTACTCAGCGTTTTAAAAAATTGACTTCTACGCTAGGGTTGTCAAATTTAAAAAGAGAATTACAAATACAAATAAAAAAGGACAATTTTATTGAACTGAAATACCAATTTTTCTATACAATGTTACAAAATATTGTTGTTTTCTAACATTGTGTGTAATTGGTAAAACAAAATCTAAAATGACGCTTTAATATAGTAATTGTTTTGATGGAAGGAATATTTTTTTATTACACTTGACAGTTTCCATTAATATTCTTTACGTGTTAAACTAAAAGTTGTTCTAAACTACAGCTCTGCTTATACAGAGTGGCAAAAAAGTCGCGCATAATGCCTGTAACTTTTGAATTTCCTCGTCTACGAGAAAGTGACCTCAATGAAAGTTGTTCAGTAAATTATTCCCCACATTTCTACTTGCATAAATTTTTTCTGTCATTTCTGGTTTGGTTGCTATAGAGAACAACTTACTTTTTTTAAATGCAACACCCTGCATATGGTTGTATATTTGGATTCTACTGGGAAAACTCTGAATTTTTTATATTTCAAATCTGTAAGCGTTTCCTAGATAATGACAGCTTAAAAATGAAAATCTTCCTAATTATAATTATCCTTACCTAATACCCACCAGTTGAGTCAAGGTGTCTTCATGACAGCGACCTAATAGGTGTCAATTTTGAGTTTCTGTTTCATTTTCTGATTTCTGATTTGTTTACACTATGGTTCATCTGAATGAGATACAACGAGTTGATTTTAATAATTAGCGGTTACGGCAATATGAAGAGATCGCAAGACCAGGTTTGTCAACTTTTCAATGAATTATACCCAAATAGGCCTCCAATAAATCAGTCAACGGTGTGTCGAGTGGTAAAGAAATTTTGAGAAACAGGCAGTGTGAAAGCAGGCAGTGAAGCCGCTAGATCAGGTCGACCTAAAACAGCAACCGGGGGAGACAAAGCTTTGGATACGTGAAAATTTAACACAATCATCTAGGCCACTTTTTTTTTAATGTGTCTCATCAGTCAGTGAAAAATTTGTTTAAGCAGGAGAAGTTGCATCCCTACAAGATAAAGTTGGTGCACGAGTTAAACGAGGACAATTTTGACAGAAGAGCTAAATTTTGTGAGCTGATGATGGAAAGATGTAATAACGATAATAACTTCGCAACAAATATCATTTTTTCGGATGGCATAAACGAACAGGTATGGTTCCAGCAAGATGGAGCACCTGCGCATTATCCGGCAAATGTTAGACAATACATAAGCGAACAATTTCCAGGACGTTTGGTAGGCAAAAGAGGTGCTATTGACTAACCAGCGCGATCCCCGGACTTAATCCCGCTCGATTTCTTTTTGTGGGGACACTTAAAGGACAAAGTCTACGTTAATCGTCCAAATGACTTAGAACCTTTAAAAGTCAGAATTAGTGCTGAAATTCGGGCCATTCCCGAGGACTTCCTTTTAAACGTTAAAGACGGGTTCAGGGATTGACTGGAGCTATGCTTAGCAGAAAATGGTGGTCATTTTGAACTCCTGATCCACTGAAAAGGTTTCACTTGTTTATTATTCCGATTTAAGTAAATAAAAATTTTAAATACAAAAAGTTCCGAGTTTTCCCAGTAGAATCCAAATATGCAATCGTATGAAGGGTGTTCCATTTAAGGAAAGTAAGTTGGTCTCTAGGCAACCAAACCAGAAACGACAGAAAAAATTCATGCAGGTAAAAATGTAGGGAATAATTTACTGAACAACTTTAATAAAAGTCACATTTTCGTATACGAGGTAATTCAAAAGTTACAGGCATTATGCGCGACTTTTTTGCCACTCTGTACATGGTGAATCAGGAGCATGTGTCTGCTATTGCACCAGGCCGTATTGCATACAGAAAAAAGGCTTTCAGGGTAATTATTTGAAATGGATGAGTCAGTTACGAACCCCATATCTAAACCATAATTAAAAGGGCTATTTAGAGAAAGAATCTTTAGTTTAGAAAAACAAATTATTCTCTGAAAAATTATATTTTAAAAGAATTTGTTGCTATAAAACCAAAGAAATTGTCATGCATTTATCCCTTAACTAATTTTCTCTCATCGATATTTTAAAATATCATATGTTTCAAAGCAAATTAAATCGTTTCATTCAGTTTCAAAAAAATGTTGATCATTTACAAAATCCAGGACACCAAATGTCAGTTCATCGCAAGACGCTTTAATTCAAGACGGTTGTATATATATAATGTGTCCCCACCAGGTGGAGAGGAGAAACTTATACGCACACTGTATAATGAAATTGGGTTTCTGTAATATTTGTTTTTGAACATGTCGAATTTGGCAACCCCTCACCATACAAAATTAATGTAAATAAAACAATCCAGTCTTCCTTTACAGTTTAATACATGAAAATTATTTTTTAGTTCCCCACATGTTTCGAACAACAACTAACAATGTACTATCCTTTCTAGTATCCCCTGAGGATAAACGTTAAGCGTTCGAAACATGTAGGAAACTAAAATTTTTTAAAATATATTAAACTGTGCAGGAGGACTGGGTTATTTTATTTACATTATACTTTAACTCCACTGTAAGATTGGACTTTTTCTTTAACTATAAAACCAATAAATTTTGTATCCAAGTTGTTGCCATTTAGCGTTTCAATATTATTTGTTGGGTAAGTTAAGCATGAACCTCATAATGTCTAGTTGTTCACGACTGGATCTTACAGTTAAATGCCAAAAGTCCCTAATACATTTTATTAATCGACGTTATTTAATTAAAAACGACATTCGAATACAATACTTTCTAAATTTAGACCGACGATAAAGCCCTATGCCAGACGGTATATTAAATTTTTTCTCATAGTGTATTATACTATATTGATTGAACCTGAACAAGTGCCTGGATAAAATCTAAGAATAATTCTTAAAGGATTGCGAAAAATTTAATAAAATTATTTTATCTACCAATGACACATTTAGTAACTTTTGATTTCACATCCACAATTTAGCTTGTACAGGGTTATCCAACCAAGACTAGACAAGGCGATTTTTTGACTTTTCCTGTACTTTTATAAAAAAACTGAAATAGCCATCTTAAGTCATTTTCTCCCGCGAATTCGAATATCTTCAGCAAAAAACAATTGAACATCAAACAAAAGTACTAGGGGTCACTTTGATATTTTTTTAAATGGGATGCCGTATTTTTAATGAGCTTATCCGATTTCTCATATAAATTTTGATCTAAAATGTTGGATTTAATTAATTTTTAATTTTTTTTTTTTTTTAATTTTTTAAATTTTTTTAATTTTTCCGAATTTAAAACTGAAGAAAAAAGGCGTTTTTGAATTAAAAATCCAACATTTTAGATCAAAATTTATATGAGAAATCGGATAAGCTCATTAAAAATACGGCATCCCAAAATATCAAAGTGACCCCTAGTACTTTTGTTTGATGTTCAATTGTTTTTTGCTGAAGATATTCGAATTCGCGGGAGAAAATGACTTAAGATGGCTATTTCAGTTTTTTTATAAAAGTACAGGAAAAGTCAAAAAATCGCCTTGTCTAGTCTTGGTTGGATAACCCTGTACATGGTTGTCTGGACGTTAAAAATGTTATGTCTTGGATAAAGTCCATGGGATAACAGTGCAAGAAAACGAAGTATGAGAGTATGTGGTATCAGAGAAAGAAGAAATAGTTATTTACATTACTAGATGCGAAAGTTAATTTTTTGGTGTGAGGAGGTTTTTGAATAGCCGAGGCGAAGCCGAGGTGATTCAATACCTCGGAACGTCCAAAAAGGCTTTCGCATCGTGTGATGTATTAAATTTTTTCTACTACTGTTCTCTGATCAATATATTATTAAGTAATAAACTTTAGTTTTATTCAAATTATAATGATAAAATGAGGTTTTTCCACCTGTATAATAATCCATGACAACTAGTTATTTAAGTACTGTCAGTTCGAATTTTTTAATTTCGCTAGTCTAGAATGTTCTCCCAAGACCAAAACGTTGCTATTCAGAAGGCGGCCGAGTTGGCATGTGCCTCACTGTTACCTGAGAAGTCGAAAGATAGATACTATCAAACGTACAACGTGGAATGGTTCGCGGATAAAAACGTTTCTCAAATTGACGAAAATGTGATGTTAGCGTACTTCTTAGAGAAATCTGAAGCCTTATTACCTCCGTTCCTATGGTCACAATGTTCCATGCTCAAATTGACTATGACTATTCGTGTTATTTGTCCTGGCACCGAAAGTAGTACTTTCGTAGCTAGAAGCATACTACTTTCGTAGCTAGCAACGTATAATATTCAGGTAACTCCAATGTTTACTTTCGTGATCTTTCTTGTTGCCAGGGTCCGAAGGTTATTTTATTTGTACAGTAGTAGAAAAACAAAATTACCACATAATTATAGTTTTACATTGTGCTGATGAGGGCCCACTTGTTTAATTTTGTTAATGAAGTTTCCTGTTTCCTGACAAAGTGAGTAAAAACCAAAAAATACATTTCTTAGTACTTCTCAGAACAAATTTTTCAACAAATAAAATAGGTAAATAACTAGAATTTAAATCAATTTTCTAAAAACGACATCTTAAACTAATTTTAAAAATAAATTTTACAAATTGGATTTTCCTCGCTTTTAGGAAGCACTGAAGATGGCCTAAGGCCGAAAGCGCTCTGCAAAATTTTATATATTTCAAGATTATACACTTAATACAAAAAAAAACGACTCTCCTTCCTTATCTTTTCAAAAAGTGTACACAGCCCTACCTGATCAATCTACCACATAATTGGCGGCGAAAGGGGAGGGGGGCTCAAGTGTTAACACCTTTCTATTTCAAACTGACATGTTTCCATCTAAGGCACTGCAAGAAATAATGCTCTACGTCGTACCCCTCCAGGTAATTTCCTTGCATAACTCCTGAATCTCCGTAACCGGTAAATAACTGTCCATCTCTGTATATCCGGGATCAGCCTCTTTCTTCATTGTACATTTTGGTTCAATTTTGACTGCCCCTTTGTTATTATTTCGGCTGCAATATATTTTCTTCCGTTTGTGTCATTATCTCCATTTCTTTCGTGCTTTACTCTCCGTTTTTCAACCCAACCACTACCTGAATACCTGCGATGTTTGGGTTCAAACAGTTTTATATGTATGTCATCCTTATTAACCTGGACCTTCTATATCCCCCTTAAGATATACTCTTTGTTTGTTTAGTAGTAAGTTAGAGGTAAATAGCGACGATAAAATGGCCCTATGACGTTCTTAGTGAAATACAAAAATAATAATAGATATTACTTAACTGTGAAAGGAAAGAACATTAAATGTACCTTTTGCTATAAGAGCCTTGCGTGACTAGCTATTCATATTTAAATGCACCTTTAATACTATAATCAATCAGTTGTTGGTTGGTATTTAAAATAAAAGATAAGCTAATTGAAGTGTGTTAAGGATGCTGCGGACCAGAAAATTCAGGAAGGAAACTGGCCCAACAATATTTTAAAATTTTTCTATAATATAATTTTAAAAAAATGTTTTAAAGGTAAAAAATGTGATTTAAATATACCTATCTCGCAGAAATTTCAATATCCCTAAATTATCTCCAACCGAGCCTCCAACAGTTTCGAAAGGATTAAAAAATTGTCGTCTATAATTCTCTTGCCGTTCTATTCTAAGAGTAATTTTAAAAATATAAATACAAATTATAAGGTATCAGAACTCAACTTACCAAAACACTCAAACATCACCCAAGAAGTGCGGTAGAGCGGACCACTCTACCACGATATCAAGGCGGAAGAGGTCTGGCAGATATTGGAAAAATAATGGATCAACAAATAACCAATTTAAGGGAGTACTTCCGCAATAAAGCCCAAACTTCAGAATGCCCACAACACCACAAGACCAATGAAGAAAAGCTACAGACATGGAAGGAAAAACCTCTGCACGGACGACACCTGAACGAGGCAGCCCAGGATCACGTCGACAGTCTTGCGTCGAACTACTGGCTCATCTCTGGTCGGACGTTTTCTGAAACGGAGGGATTTCTACTAGCAATCCAAGATCAGGTCATACCAACTAGAGACTACCTGAAATACATAATTAGATACGACTAAGTACAGGCAGACCAGTGCAGATACGGATGTCAAACGGCAGAAACGATCCAACATATCACGGGAGGATGCCAGAGGTTTTCTGTAACAGAATACAAAGAGAGGCATGTCGCAGTGGCCAAGATCCTACACCAGGAGTTAGCGGCGAAGCTACAGCTTGTCCAAAACGAAAAGATCCCATACTATAAATATACACCACAGACACTCTTGGAAAACAACTAGGTACTATTAGATATACTGGGATCGGACTATTCTTACTGATCAGACGGTGGCCCACAACAGACCGGACCTTGTTGTGGTAGACAAGAGGACCAGGAAAACGACTTTAATAGATGTAGCAATAACAGCAACCTTCTAGTGAAGCATGCTGAAAAAATAGCGAAGAATCGAGACCTCCCGGAGCTAATAAGAATACAGTGGAATAAGGACAGCATCGAAATCATGCCGGTTATTGTTTCAACAACAGGAGTAATCCCAAACAAGCTTTTGGAAAACCTTAGAACACTAGACGTACCTCAAGATCTCTACAAGGATATGCAGAAAGCAGTGCTACTCTCAACAAGCCGAATAGTCAAGAAGTATGTTGGTAACCAAAGAGGAACCCCACGGGCCCAATAACACGGAAAGGGCCACCACAGAGCTCAATCCTTTCGATATCGGGGATATATGTGAATGTTCCCCGTAGAGGGAGTGCATGACAGGTCTCGTGACCTGTCAGAAAATCATAGTAATAATAATAATAATAATAATATATTATAGAAAAAAGTGTGCCCCTTAACGGAGATGCAGAGCCCCAAAGAGGTATCCAGCGATTTACTTTTTTGGCTCTAACTTTTAAACCGACTTGTATAATTTAATTGAATATTAATATTTTATAGAGGCCATAAAGAGTTATTAAACCATACTCCAGTAGATGTCTTACATCGTCAAGGAACTGCCTCCACATTCGTTGGTCCAAAATTTTGACCAGTGTCATTTAATTTTGACAGAACTGAAAGCCGATGTTTTAAATACTCTGGTTTTCAAAGAAGTTACCCTACTTAATTTATTTCGATAAAACTGGCGGTTTTCAAGATAAATCGGTTTTTATACGAAGCACTAAAAATTTACTAATGCTAAACACGAACAGGTAATAAATACGCAGGGTATGCTGATGTGCATTTAATTTCCAGCTTCGACATTGTCAAGTCCAAAAACCTATCAAAGGGTTGATCGGTGCTTAATTAATTTACGATGTTAATAAAATACAAAAATAATGAAAACGTTTAAATGTTATTTTTAAAAAAGTTCAATATGGGCTCCAAGTACTTCAATACATTTTCTTAGTTTTCGAATATTTCCCCGCTGCACTGCAAATCATATTCTGGCATTATTACGGACCTCGTTAGAATGCTGTGTTATTTTCGCTAGTAGTTCTTCTTTAGTATTTACTGGTGTTGAATAAACTAGTTCCCTTAGATATCCCCAGAAGTAAAAGTCTAAGGGATTTAGGACTGGAGACCTTGTTGGCCATAAAACAGGCCCACTTTGACCTATCCATCGAGGGCCAAAAATGCTTGTTAAGTGTTGACGTACTATACGGTTATAATGAGGTGGAGCACCATCATGCATGTATCACATTTGCATTCTTCTCACAAAAGGCACGTCTTCCAATAAATGATTCAAGTTTTGCTGCATAAACTGTAAATAAATGTTCTTCCAAAGCAAATGAACCTATAAGGTTATTTCCGATAATGCCAGCCCACACATTTACCATTAACGTTGGGGCTCTGTATGTTCGTTAAGGGACACTTTATTTATTTATTTATTTATTTATTTATTAACGGGTTAGTGTCCAATTCAGTTAACAGTCAACATATATATAAAAAAAAGCATACATTGCAATCAAATAAAATAATACTATTACTTAAAAAATAAAAAAATAGAGTAAAAGTAGGGTAAAAGTACAACTAATAAAAGGCAAACTGACAAAAGAATATTTTAGATCTACACAAAAAAAAAAACAAAAGTAAAAACAAGTCAGTATTGAAAAAAAAAAAACACAACATTGTACAAGTGACAAGTTACAGTTATCCTTGATGCACAGGAACATGAAAAGACTGTGCAGAGCGAGTTTGCCTTGGCTGAATGTGCATTCCTATTTTACCCAGCAGGTCCCGGCTATGGAGATGGGAATTCAAAATGTCATAGAATAATCTCAGATCCCTTAATTTTCGTCTGTTTTCGAGAGTAGAAATATGAAGGTCGGATTCCAACTGCCCGTAATTAAGAGGGACGTGACTGTTTAGTTTAAATGCAACATATCTAATAAGCTTATGCTGAACCTGTTCGATCTTCTGTTTAGGTATGTTGTAACAAGGATTCCATGCGCTGGAAGCATATTCTAGATGGGGGCGGACTAAAGAGCAGTAAAGTAATCTTAATGAGTTGACGCTCCGAAAATTCCGACAGGATCTTTTTATAAAACCCAACATCTGTAATGATTTCGAGACTATTTCCGACATATGATTAACAAAGCCCAGGGAGCTATCCAGTATTACACCCAAGTCCCTCACATCACTGACAGTACCCAATGGATCGTAGCCTACATAATATGTGTGGGCAATGGTATTTCTAGTTTAGGAATTTTTTTCTATGATCAATTAGGGTTATTTTGAGGATGATCTGTATGCTTCCCAGAAATTAGGTGGTACTTACCGGACACCTTGTTTACTTGTTTCTGTCAGTCTTGCATTAAGTTAAACAAAAATACAGCTGATTCTAAGATTAAATTAAATATAACGAGCATCATAACAATGCACAAACCCATTCTCATTGTCGTTATCCCTTTGAAAGAAGCTACTAAATTATAAGGGGCAATTAGTTTCAAGAAACGTAGGCTCAAAATATTAGCGTTGTTAAAAAAGATATTTAATTAGTTAATAACTTAAGCAATAAATTAATTACAGTGATTTATAAAATATTATAACCCCGCACATCATGGGCGCCGAAAAAATTAATTAAGTGGAGACAAGGTCAAAAATAAATGTGAAGTTGTCAAGTGGGAATGGAAAAAAATACATAATATAAAGGTACTTTACTTATATTCATTATGAGATATTTTATTCAGGGAGAGTTTTTTAAAATGTTAAAAGGCAATAACTCGAGAAGGGTTTTAAATAGTTTCATGACATTTTGATAAGGTAATAGGGATATGAGCGGACACATTTAAACAATTTTTTTACATTTTACCCCTCTCCAAATTTTGAGGGGTGGGAGGCAAGTTTGGACTTTTATATGCGATGATGTATTTTTGTTGCTAAGATTCGAATCTAAGTGAAAAACTTGAATAAACTAGTTCTTTTAAATGTCCCCAGTGGTAAAAGTCTAAGGGCTTTAGGTCTGGAGACCTTGGTGGTCATAGAACAGGCCCACCTGGACCTATCCATCGAGGGCCAAAAACGCTTGTGCGTTGACGTACTATACGGTTATAATAATGAGGTGGAGCACCATAATGCATTTACCATATTTGCATTCTTCTATCAAGAAGCACGTCTTTCAATAAATTATTAGTCTTGCTGTAAAAATTGTAAATAAATCTCACCATTGGGTCTTTCTTCCATGACAAATGGACCTATAAGGTTATTTCCGATAATGCCAGACCATACATTTACTAAAAACCTTTGTTGGTGTTTGTTTTGAATTATAGCGTGCCAATTTTTGTCAGCCCAAAAACGGAAATTGTTTGAGTTTATTATGCCACCTCTTGTAAAACCGGCTTCATCGGTAAACAAAATAGGGTTAGAAAAATTTTGATTAATTAATTATGTTGCTGTATAAACTAGTGTGTATTGAAGTCTAGCTGGATAATCATCCGGAGACCTGACATGTACTCTTTGAACATGGTAAGGGTGAAGTAACTGTTCTTTTAGAGTTTTATGTACAATCCATTTTGTACCATTGTTTTTTGTCGCGATCTTCCTTATGCTGTTTGAAGGGTTGTCAGCAATATCTTGCAAAATATGTTCTTGTACGTGAGGGTCGCGTGCTCTCCTGGTAGGTCCCTCACCGCCACGCCGCGGCGAAAATGACCTTGTCAATGTTCCGGCTGGAAATCTTTCAGAATGAAGTCTTCTAGCCTTCGAAGAGTTGAACAGCGCTTCACCATAAATTAAATGCATATCAGCATATTCTGCGTAAGAATATTCTTCCATTTTTTAAAATTATTTTTACTTGAAGGCGGTCTTGACAAGTCCCGTCAATAGTAATCCATTATGTAGGTATTAACAATAGCAACCTGATTTTTACTTATTTGTGTTTAGCATTAGAAACTTGTGAGCGTTTCGCATAAAGGTCTATTTGTCTCGAAAACCGCCAGTTTATTCGAAATAAATTAAGAGAAGAGTAAAGGCGACAAATATGGAATGGGTTATTAATATGAAATAGTTCAAAATTAGGTAACAGAGCTAGCGGTCTCAAGTAATAGCGCATTAGAAGTGTCGAATAATACCCATTACATATTTATGTCCGGCTGGCCCATCTCTACGGTGATTTATAGGCTTAGCTAAGAAATGTCTATCGTTCCTCGCCAAAGTAAAATAATTGCAGGTCTTGCCGGCTAGGTAGTATTTCGTTTTCATATAAACCGTTGTGCATTTGTGACTGTGGAAACATCATAGTTTCAAATATTTTTTGGGCAAGTAAGTTTTTTTTAATAGAAAAATTTTAGCACGTGATAAAACATTAGGCTATGAGGTTAACAAATATGGAATTTTTCAAACTACAACTATGGAATAGTATTCCATATTTGTAACCCATAGAACATTTTATCTGAACATTTCTTTTGTTTCAGTATGGCGTCAAAAGTAAGTCCAAAAAGAAAATGCCATGAAAACATTTTTTTCCACTACTAACCTATAACACTATAACATCGCCATTATTGACATATTATTAACGTTAGAAATCGTTTTTCTCTACCTTATAAGTTATTATTGATTATGGTCAATAATAAGGCATTGAAATCCATTATTGACCGATCTTCAAGAATCTATTTGAACGCAGGTAACTTGATTTTTTGATTCTACAACATGAATTGATAAACATGAATAACCTGAAAGGTAATTTCTTGTGGTTAGGCAACCAGATAATTATCAATACATATTAGATTATTAGAGATTCTTGATATTGTAAAATATCGATACAATCAACATTTTTTCTGCTTCCATCCTTAATTCTGGAGGTGTACACATAATAATATCACTAACATTTTCGTCGCTCATTTTTGAAAGAAACGGAAAACTCGTGAAATCTGATGACATAAATGAACAAAAATTGGCATTAACAAAGCCACCTGACAAAACAACAAAATATTTTGCAAATTCCAAAGCGCAGGTACCTTGATTAAAAAATATACTTATACCTACCTATAATTTGTTATAATTATTAATACTATAAAGATAAATGTCTTATAAAAGTTTGTAGTAGCGGAAGAAATATTATATTAACAACGGTTTAGACAGCTTATAGCCCTCGCGTCTAAAATCCCTCGTTGCTCCGCTCTTCGTGATTTAAACTTGCCGCTCGAGCAATAATGATGGCTGTCTAAACCTTGGTTAATAATATACTATATTGATACAGGCAATCCATGCTGTTAAAAAACAACACATGGGATATTTTCGAGCTGCAAAATTATACAATGTTCCCAGAACAACACTTTTTGGGTTTTGCCAAAAATACGAGAAACAAAGCAAGGTCGACCAACAGTGCTTACAAAAGAACTAGAAGATGATCTCATAAAATATGTACTTATAATGGAAAGTAAATATTTTGGCTTAACCAGAAACGACATCAGGAATATGGCATGTTAACGTGCTGTCAGAAATAATCTTCCCAATCCTTTTGGTAAAGAAACAGATGGAAAAGGTTGGCTAAGGCTATTTATGAGACGCCACGCAAATAAACTGTCTTTCAGAAGACCAACAGGGACATCTTTTGCCAGAGCAAAGGGCTTTTCCAAAGAAAACGTTCAGGCATTTTTCTTAATTTTAACAAATAAATTTGATCCAGCGGATCGTGTTTTTCCCGTTGATGAGAGCGGTCTATCTATAGTGCCATCACAGATACCACAAGTTGTTGCACTTAAAGATAAACGACAAATTGGTAGCCTTACTTTCGCTGAGCGAGGCTCCCTAATTACAGTAGTATTGTGTATGAGCGAAGGAGGAAATTTTGTGCCACCCCTAGTTATATTCCCCAGAAAGAATTTAAGTCTGCAGCTTACAAAGGCCCCTCCTGGAACAAAGTTTGAGTGCCACACCTCAGAGTGGATACAAAATAATATTTTCACAAAATGGTTTCAACATTTAATAGCGACAGTTAAACCTACACCTAAATCCCCAGCTCTGTTCATATTGGACGGCCATAATTCTCACACTCGCAATATTGACATCATCAACATAGCCAGAGATAATACTGTTACCATTGTGTGTCTACCACCACATTCCACCCACAAGCTGCAAGTCTTTCATGGGGCCATTCAAAGCACATTTTAGTGAGGAGATAAGAACGTGGATATGGCAATATGCTCGTCCAATCAGTGCATATGTGTGGTGTATTTCCACAATGGTCGCTCTTAGCGGCTACAGTAAAACACGCTGTTACTAGCAATTGGTTTATTACTAAAAGTCGACACTATAGAGAGGCCGGCACATGCTTTTGAGGTGGAGGTTTCCGGTTTGGAAGGTACAACTTAAGTCAAATACAATCTATTTGTACATTACTACCTAAATACATAATACATAACAATATGAAGTAATGGAAATTTTCGGTAAAGCATATTTAAAGCGTGGTAAAATTGCGGATAATGGGGTTCTTGCCACAGGGGTTTATCCTGTTAATCCAAATGTCTTCCGAGATTCTGACTTTCTTGCCACCGAGACTACCGAGGAAGAAGATGCCGTTGCCTCTCTTCTAGCACCTCAAGCCTCTCAGAATCTTACGTTGCCAGCAGAAGTAATTACTTCTGCGATAATTTCGCATGTTCCCTGCATACGGAAAAGAAGTAGCAACAGGGGTAGGAAAGCGGGAAAAGATGTTGTAATAAATACGTCGCCTTACAAAGCAGAACTAGAAATTCAGGCCCGTATCCAGAAATTCGTTTCGGGGGGGGGGGGGGGGGCTCAAGGACGAAAATCATTAAAAAATGTGGACTTATTTTAATTAATTCAGAGCAAAGCGAATCACACATATATTATTTTCAAATTTCGGGCCACCCCCTGGATACGTGCTTACTAGAATCAACTTGTACAATCTTCCGTTTTATTTTTCATAGACATATAATAGAAGAGAGACAAAATTTTTTACCTTTTGACACGATCACACACCGTTTTGATCAGAAATCAATGTTGGCGAACTTCTGCGGATTGCCCTAGATCTACCGCCTGTGTTTGAAAACAAAGGGTATTATTATTTATATTAAATGCTTCCTTTTTGTGTGCGCAAGTAAAAATATTATGCTAAATTATTTGCGTGTTTTCTTTCTGAATTAGGATACGTAATTTCTGCTTTTAAAATTATTTATTGTTTCCTAATTACACTAAGCAATGAGTAGAAGGCTCAGACGATATATTTGTTCGTTTGAGGTAGAAGGAAATACCTGTGGCAACGCTGTGTTGTTGTGCTGTGTTTGTGACCTTTTGCGATTTTTGACCGATTTTCAGTGTTTTTTTTGGTAACAGAACTATTAAGAGTCTTATTAGCAATCTAAAATGGTTTGCCAGCGCGTAGTTTGTAAAAAAGTGACTATTCTAACCCCGGATTGATATTTCGGCGGTAAGTAAGGTTATGTTTTTTTTTTAGCCTAAGCAGTGCGGTGCTTAATTATTGTATATAATTTATTAAATTAAACTGCAGAGACATTTTGTTTGTCAAAAAAGAACAATAATAATAATTCTTAATCTGGGCGTAAGATAATCATGCAGAGGCAAATTTAAACAACATGAACTGTTGACAGTGTCTGCAGTCTACATACAAGAGAGTATATTGTTTTTCGTTAGACATAAACAACTTTTTGAGAATAGTGAGTCATAAAGAACTTATGCAACACAGACTCTAAACTACACATACCCTAGACATAGGCTAGCACTGTATGAAAAGGGTGTATATTACCATATTAGGTAAGGTGCGAAGTAGTTGAATTATTTTATTATGAATTGATATCATGTTGTCAAGCGTGTTGTTTGTTATTTGAACTTGAATAATTTACATAATATAATAAAACAGTTAATTAATTTCAGTGTTTAAGTGTTTCTTTTCCGTGTTTAACAACAATAATGCCTGAACAACATACCTCCTGTTCTCTGTTTACGACATATACTTAAGAAATATATAGGCTATAAGAAAAGAAATAAAAGCAGCTCGGCTTGTATTAAAGTTTATTTTGTTGTTTTCCTGCCCTGTCCATTGCTTAAGAATAAATCTAATATAAATTAAAAATACTTTATTTCTTATAATCCCTAAAAAAAACCGCACATCTCTGGCCAAGATAATAGGCGAAGGAGACCGGCAGATTACAGCGTTGCCATTTTTTAAAGCCATCTTTTTCCAACCTATTTGAAGCTATGAAGATGTATGATTGTAAACAAATCGTGTTTTATGAATGGGATGTTCTGTCTCCTCTTTTTTACACGTCTATGGTTTTAACTACATCTAAGATGAAAGCCAAAAGAAAAATTGGCAAGGATGAGGAGATATTATCTAATCTAACGTCTCCAAGCACATCAGGCACCAATGTGCATAGTCAAGCTAAGCTAAATAGAAAAAGAACAAGATTCAGTTTAAACCAGTCCAGTAGCTCTTCTGAAGAAGATTTTGTGGCAGATGATTCACTATATACTGGGCAAAACGAAGTAAATACTCCAGAAAAGCTAGAAAATCCGGAGTGCCTGTTTTGCGGTGGAGAGTTTTTGCAAAGCAAGAAAATTGAAAAGCAGTGGATACAGTGTAAATCCTGTGACTCATGGTATCATTTGCAATGCACTTTATAGGAATCTGGCATCTATTTTTGCGATTTCTGCCAATAGATTATTGGTTTTTACGTTTTTTATTATATATCTCTCATAATAATGTATATTTTATTACTTTTCTTCATATTCCATATTTGTGACCCTATTTTAAAACAATATGATATCCTTTCTATGTCTGGTAGTAGTACCTAATCCTACTAGTAAAGAAATCATTGTCAAAAAAATTAAACAAGGTTCAGCGTTCAAATGTTCTAAAATGGGTGAACCAAGTAAATAGACATTCTTTTGATGAATCTGAAATTCATTCCGAATGGTCAGACAGCAAAGAGAACGAAAAGTTGGAAAGCTCAATTTACAATACAGATGGTCGTAAAGAAGTAACTTAATTAGGGGAAAATAACGACACAAGAGATGACATTAAACTACTTTGTAACACAATCACTAGAGCAGTCACCTCTGTAACAGATAATACAAAATCAGAGCTTGAAAGCAAGCTAATGGCTAGACAAACTATTAAAAAATATTCTCCTTACTTTGACGGGAAGTCGCCTCTATTTTACCAACAGTTTTGTATTATTTTAGTTTTTTTGTCATATTATTTAAAACGTTGTGATTTTTACAAAACCAAGTTTAAGTTGTAAAAATATACATGTTTTCTCATCATTCGTATTTTTCTTGTGTTAAAAAAATAAAAATAATTTGATTAGTTTGCCATTTAAAAAAAAGTATTCCATATATGTCGCCTTTACTCTACCTTTCTTGAAGAGAAATAACCAGATTATTTAAAAAATCAGTTTTCAGCTCCTTTAAATAACACCGGCGAAATTTTGGAGCAACGAGTTTGGTGGCAAATCCGTTCCTGACTTCCCTGACGATGTAAAACATCTACTGTAGTATGGCTTAAGTCAGAGCCAAAAAAGTAAGTCGCTGGGTACCCCTTTTAGCTCTCCGCTAAGGGAATTTTTCTTCTATGACAAATTAGAATTAGTTTAACTTCCTTTGTATGCTCCCTAGAACTAAGGAGGTACTTACCGGCCACCCTGTACATCAGGGCCGTCTTTAGGTATGTGGGGGCCCCTGGCACTTTTGGCGTTGTGGTCTTTTCACTATCTCTGTTTGTTAAAAAAAGCGCCGCAGGCAAATTTTTTTTAGGTGCCACGCCCTTTTTTTGGACTATTTAAATCTAGAAATTTACTTTTCGATAGCCCAACCCGAGAAAACATAGAAATAAAGAAATTTCTAAATATAAACGGCAATATTTTTTATTTAAATATTTTTTTTTAAGTGGGGTAGTATTTCTGTCGATGTATTAAATTTGAAATATTGATTCATGTTGTTAATTATTGTAAATGAATAAATGATGAATAATTTAATTTTAAGTTTTCTCTTTACTATTGAACCTAGGAAGCGCCACGCCCTACGCCAGAGATTCTCCATACTATATACTGCCACTCACCAACAGATGTCGCAGATTACCATTATTCTAATTACAGACAAATTATTGTTGCCAGATTTTAAATGATTACTTTTTTTTATGATTTTTTAAATAAACATTTTAGTCAAATTAATGTTAATTCCCAGTTAATAGTGTTAATACATAAGCCTTTTTAAGAAATTCTGTCAGCCGTAGTGGGATCGGCGGGGCCCAGTGGGCCCATGCCTAAAGATGGCCCTGCTGTGCATACCTTTTAGGGTGTCTCTGTCATCATATCTACAAAATTCACAATTTGCGAATGGTAATTTAATTATCTCAATTGTTCATATGGGTCATGAAAAATAATATTATTAAATTACTATCACGTAATTAGTCTCTATTATTTTAGAACCAGTAATATCGGTGAATATAAATTGATAATGTATTGAAGCGTTTATTTCCAATAATGAGGACATTTTATTACAATTATACATCTCCATTATTTGATACATTCTATGATAATATACAGGGTGAGGATTTGAAAGTGTCACAATGCAAAGTCCGAAAAACGGCTGGAACTAATTTATTCAAATTTTAGGACGCTAATAGGAAGGCGGAAGGACATATTTTAAAATATTTTTTCTATTTGGGAATCATAAAGTCTTCATTGTGGGTTTCAATTGGGTTGCATAAGCAATCATTTTAAACACGCATTTTTTATTTTCTTCCTGTTGGTAATAACACAACGTGACTGTTTTGATATTTCATGGCACACCTACTTTTTGTTTTAAGAAATATTTCGGTAGTGGTAAACTTGAATTATCTGTTTTATCCCTATGGATGGAACTATCTTTAGAAGTGAGACATATTTTATAAAAAATTTCAATTACAAGAAATGAAATAAATTATTTAAATTGAAATGTTGTTTAACTGGTTGTATAATACAGAATATACGTAGGTATATCTTTACTAGGATCACGCTCACGCTGCTTTACATACATGCACAAACAACATTACCTAGAAAATATGGGACTGTGGTTTACGTATAGTTATTTATTTTAAGCAGAAAGCACTATAATATTAAACTATTAAAATAATAGTGAGAGAAAAGTTAAATAGTGCTTATTTAGTTTATTTAGTTACAATAATTATAGATACTGTGGTATTTTCCTCAATTTTATTTCTCTAAATAAACAGACTTGGGAATAGATGAGTAATTATTGTAAATACTTATTGTTACTGTTGAATGTTCGGTGGCGTTACTGGTTATCCCTGGAATATTCTGGGTAGACACAATACTTTGTGTAAACCCTTGCTCATTTATAATTAATCTGGTCATTCCACTTGACGTTACAGATGCTGTAGCTACGGTATTTTGGGATGTACGTGATAAGCAAGGTGGAGATATACCGTGTAAAGATTGTGTGGACAAAATATTTGCAACTCCAACCTTGCTTTTTATCGAAGTTTCAATATAACCTTTGGCCACTGCTAAAGAGTTCCAGCCACCATTCTTCTTAATAGTGTTCAAGTCACCCCCACTATTTGCTAAGTGTGTAACACTGGACCGTCTAAAATAATGGCCAGTAAATAACTTGGGATTTGGTAATTTTAAGTTAGAAGTAATAACAAAAGGAGCTTTGCCAATTGTGTTAAGACCAATAGGAGTGTTAATGCAGTGTCCATTTCTATAAGTAGGGAAAAATCTGCGACTTGTCATGTACTTTGGTCTGAGACTAAAATACTGTGTTACCATTTGTACCCAGTCACAATTTGTAATTATAAACTGCCTGGTTATGTAATTTTTAGTTGTGGGCACATGTACAATGATTATATCGTCTCGAAATTCAATATCATCTACTGACATATTTGTAATTTCTTCACTGCGGCAGGGACCATTATAGCCCATGGGCAAGTTTTTTTTGTCGATACCTATTGTATTTTTGTTTCACATAAACGTATATCGTTGCTAATGCTGAGAAAGTTATTTTGAAGCAAAACCTTTAGGGACATTCCAATCTTGTTAACTACATTCTTATTTAATGCAATACTTACTTTAATTGGACCCCGTTATGCAATAGGGAACCAAACTACATTTTGCTTAAAAATGAGTTAGTCCCTTCTTCCAAACTTTAATATGGTTTCCCACATTTCGCAACACAGAACCAAGGTTTAAATTACAAGTTGCGCCATCTATTGATCCAAAGAACCAACTGAAAATTCCAAAGTGAGGGCTTTGTAATTTTCAACGAAGATCCAAGTATGCTTGGTTCCTTATTGCAAGATGTCAGTTAAAACTTCTTTAATTATTGGGAAACCAATGTTCCTTGGAACCTTTTTGCATAATGCATAATGTGTCATTTCAGTATGGCATCTTAGGTAGTGAAGAACTGACTGTGGGTGGTGGATGTTAGTAGTCGTTATGTATTCCAAAAGAACAATATTAATGGTAGAAAAAAGTATGGCAATTTCGCCAGATATTCCAGGCACTTCGGTAAGTTCAATTAAATTATCATGATCTGTTTTATTTTATTATATTATGTGTAAATAATAATATCATAACCTCAAATAATTTAATTATTATTGTTTTTATTTAAAAAAATACGTATTTGATCGTTACTTATGTGTAAACATTGTTTATAATTGACTACTCTTAATAACTATAATGTAGGTACTTATTACATATTTTGATTAGATCTATGAAGACTCCGACGATTCTATCAAAGACAAGGACTATGAACCAAGCTCTTCAGATGAATCCTCCGTTGCTAGTAATTTCAATCAGCAAGAGGTACCATTACCAGAAATTACAGAAACAGCAACAACTAACAATATCACGGTAGTCGAAAAATATAAGGGGCGTCCGAAAAAGGGAAGAGAAATAAAACATGAAGGACAGGATAGAGCAAAAAGGAAGAAACTAACAAACAGTAATAAGCAATATTATTCAGCTAAAGGAAAAGTGGTTCATCCAAAAGATGCTTGAAAAAGAAATCATTAACAGAAAAAAAAGCTGCGAAGAAGAGAAGATCAACTGGTTCAAAATTAAAGAGATAAAGGTTTTAAAAGAAAGTCCCTATAGTATTTTCATCAAAACAAACTATGAAGACTCTGACGACTATAGAGAAATAAATATTAAAAAAGGAAAAGGAAAGCCACAGAAAACACCTTTTTCTAGACATTTAACACCTCTTTGGCCTGACGGAAAGCCTATAGCAGAAGCTAAACTCAAAGATATAAAGAGCTACCTACACTTAATTCCTCTGGCGGACCATCCATTTTATGTTAAACTTATTGGTGATGATACAATCGAGGATGACCTAGAGGGATATAACGCAGATCTAGATTTCGAAATAGAAGATGACTGATTCTCACAAAAAATATTTTGCATTAAGGAACCAAGTGTTTTTTTTCTTGTTATGTTGAAAATTTTCTGTTCATTTTTCTACTGTTACTTTGATACACTCACAAGTAAATAAAATGCTAAAAAAAAAACAGCTTTCTTCTTTCATAGGGGCTATTGTTTTAAGTAATAACTAAAGTACTGTTTTTATTTTTTTACTCAGAAACATGTTTTTGTTAGTTGGTCCCCTATTGCATAACGGGGTCCAATTGTTAGATGTATTTTATCATCAGCTTGTCCAATAATGCGATTAATTTGCTCAATCTCTAAAATTTTTGTTGTTTTGGCGTGTAACCCTCCGAAAGCCTTCTTAAATATGTAATTTTTTTATATTTCGAAATATCAATATTTCTATATATATTTAAACAACTTCTTAATATTAGTAATACGCATATTTGGGGCTCTGCTCCTAAACATACCCTGAGATTGCTAGATTCCATTCAAAGAAGAGCCATTCGCTTGATCGGTGACCGTAGTCTGACAAACAACCTGGAAAGCCTTGAACATCGAAGGCAGGTTGGCGACTTGAGTCTATTTTACAAATATTTTCATGGCAATTGTTCAACTGAGGTTGCCCGCTTGATACCACCCAGAGCGGTGCATGGTAGAAATACACGACGAGCCACTGCAGCCCACCAGTACGTGGTTCAGCTTAGTGTCCCTCGAACGACACTGTATTTGGATCACTTCGATGAAGCCTTTTTAATTTTACTTTCTTTGTTAAAAAATGCTATAAGAACATTTTCTGAAATATCTTTTACACTATTTTACTCACGCCATAGCTCAAAATCTGCATATTTCTTTTGATAGACATTGCGGGATTTCTCCGGTAAGAGATTATTTAAATTATTTTCCGCGATTCCTCGTAGTTCTGGTGGGGTCCGTCTTGGCTCATTTTTATTAGTTTTTACTACTAAATTATTAAATAATATTAATGATTCAATACAGCAAAAAATGAAAATTTATTAAAAATATGTATTACTTTTCAAATAATGGCGGCTGCGGTGCCCAATTGTTTTTTCTGTAACATAGTGTTGCCAACTTCAAAAAAAAATAAAAATTTTGACTGCAAATTATTAACTACATTTTTTTTTTAATTTTCTTGTTTATTTAAAATCTAGTTAAAAATCGCTAAGATGAAAAAAATCTATTGTTGTGAATCGGAAGTTCTGGACTGGGCAATAAAAATATTTTCAAATTTTGCGCCATAACTGTCATCCGTTAGCCGATGATTTTAGGGACACATGAAAAGATTAGTTCACTCTTGCTATGGAAGCAAAATTTACGTGACTCTCCAGAACCTAAAATACTTACAAGACTGGACGTACTAAAAAAGCGCGTTTTCAGTTTTATTCATGCACATTTTTTCCAGGAGTAGATTAAAAAAAATGAAGTAACCTACCTTTAGTTTAACGATGCACAACACAAAACTGGCGTTCAGTAGGGGCTGACGAACAGGGTTGCCACCTACCGGCATTTTACTGAACTAAGAACGCGTATTTCGAGCTTAACATGCATATCGTTATAATAGTATACTTGGACACACGGTTAATGGTCATGACTTTACGACACTTTACCTGCTTTATAACGATCGGGCGACTTTACCCACCATAAACCAATTAAGGGCTGGTTCCAAGCACGTATCCAGGGGGGGGGCCCGGGCTCTCCCCGAAATCCCGAAATTTGAACATTTTTTCTTTATTGTACACCTTGTACTGCATCTTTTTATTGCACTATAAATAATAATACATTAAACGTCACATAATTATTTAAGTTTTAATGTGTGATTCGCCTTGCTCTGAATTAATTAAAATAAGTCCACATTTTTGAATGATTTTCGTCCTTGCCCCCCCCCCCCCCCCGAAACGAGTTTCTGGATACGGGCCTGGCTGGTTTGTAAGCGTTTCTAAGTAACAGGGAGGTATTTTATTTTTAGTTTGATAATGTACGTATTTAAGGTATAACTAATTATACCTGTCGACACATTAGAAATTGTCGAATTATTATTAAATCATTTGAACTGTGTCATTCAACGGTGTTCAGTGGTGTTATTAATATTAGTAATTTTTAAAATGTTCAGACCGTGGGTTGAAAACTGAGAATCCGACGACGGAATTGAAGACACAAACGAGCAAAAAACAAAGTGCCATTTACAGATGTGCTGCAAGAGGATTGTTTTGCGAGTATATCAAGGTAAAATTTATATTTTTTTTTAGTTTTGATATGAAAGAATATATTACACTTCTTATGGATTCCGGACAGATTTTTTTTAAATTCTAGTATATTATTTTGGAAGTCGAAATAAGCATATTCTTTCATTGGACCGACCTTGTAGCCACACAGAGTGATACAGAAATGATATGGTCCGAATTAAAAAACAAAGTTAGACGCAATAATGTAAACCCAAAAATGTCCGCTAATGTAATTGAAGTAATTAAAACTCAGTGTGAATTAATACCAGAGAGCAGTTGGAGAGCATGCGTTAATCATGTACTTGAAGTCGAAAATAATTATAAAAAATTTTGGGAAAACATAAAACCTCTAATTATATCGGTGGATGATAGTGATAGTACAGATTCAAACTATTGAGATGACTCATTTTATTCATACGGTTTTATACGGGGTGTTCCACGTAGAAGTTCCGCATTTTCAACCCGGTAATTACACAGATGTCAAAATAGCTATTTTCCTAACAAGTGCAGAAAATCGATTTTTCCGCACGCAAATGCCGTTGACAGCACGACGCGTAGCGGAGTGGTGTCAAGCATTTAAGTGCGGAAAAATAGGTTTCTGCACGTGTTAGGAACAATAGTTTTTCTACTAGCGTGAGGAATCAACAACTGGTTATATACACCATAGCAACTAAGATATTTCAAAGGTAATATGATGAACAGTGACTTCAAATCGTACAGCATTTAATTTAATTAAATTTAATTTCAAAATATAACAGTGCGGAAAAATCTTTGCCGCACGGTGCGGAAAAGTGGATTTTCCGCACTAAAACATTTAATTTCAAAATATAACAGTGCGGAAAAATCTTTGCCGCACGGTGCGGAAAAGTGGATTTTCCGCACTAAAACATGTGCGGAAAATGCGTTTTTCCGCACGCTAGTAGAAAAAAGCCTTTGCCATTCGTTTTCAAACAAGAAAAAATGTATTCCGATATCTCAAAAAGAAAATAAAGTGGGGTGGAACTTCTACGTATGACACCCTGTATAATAAAAATTATATATTACGGCTTACTACTTTTACGCGTGTTAATAATTTACGTCAAAGTAAGCAATACACAATAAATTTTTGTACACATATACAAGCATTGTTTCAATCTTCCTACTACCACCCTGGACCGGAATGATTTATTTGTTAAAATAGAAGCATAAGCAGGTTTAAGTATAAAGGGATTAGCTTGGGGATTAGTTAGTCATGCCCATTTACCGTGTGTCCAAGTATATATTAAAGTACAAGTTTTATAAAGCTCATTTTAGCGCACGCGTCAAAAACGAGCCGCTTGCGGAGAGTTTTATAACGGACAAGTGCGCTAATAGCTTTATAAAACGTGTGCTTTGTACTATTTTTTTTTATTTTGGCATTTTTTTCAATAAATAAATCCATATTTAAAAAGAAAATAAAACATACAAATTTTTAAAATTTTTAGGCCTAAATTTTATGTTGGTAATACAATCAAATTATTTATCATAGTAGCCTTGAAATCAACAAATAATTTTATTTCCGTGTCAGCCATTTTGTCACGAAGTTGTTTAATTTTTCTAACATAACTACATAATTTTAAAACATGAAGCAAGATGAGTTTAGTTTAACTTCCCCAAAGTTAAGGGAAATTGCGATAAATTTTAAAGTTCTATGTTTTATAATATACTAAATTTGTACGATTATTTGATATTTTTTTAACTCATCTCAATTTCATAGAATTAATGCAACCAAACATACACGACAGCAAAATAAATTATTTGTGAACATCATTACCAACCTTAGAAAAATAAAGAAAACTGTTTTATAAAAAGTTCATTACGATACTGAAAACGATATCGAAACAGCTTTTTTATGAAACCAAATTAGAAAAAAATTATTTGTAATTATTACCTTACTTACTGAAACTATAAAATACGTATTTTTTCTTAAAATCTATCTAAAAAAGGCACGTTTTAAGCCTTGCGGACGTGGACATTTTTACTTTTGCTTTTTGGTTTTATCATATTTTGTTCCCTAAAATTGCCAGAATATAGTGCGATTGAATGGACAAAAATAAAGACGGATCTTTACAAACTACTGGGGACATGGAATTTTCGTTTTTAGCCTAATAAAAAAAAACACCAACCCCTTCCAACTCTCCTTTACACGTATTTGCCAACTTCACTGGAAAAACAAAAATGGATTTTTAAATGGTAATGTTAACAATAAAACAAAAACATCCATTATCCTAATTCAAGTACAAATAAAAACAAATCAAACGTCAACATTAAAATCGATTGACCTATTAGTCAATTTGAGCGTAACAACGAAGTACGCAGAGTTATTTGTTATTCATTAAATCTCGCATAGATTACCCATTAGAGGAAAACTTTACTACACTCAGACAGTTTACGCCTAAATGCGGATAGACACGAAATAGTAATATATTATGATAATAATGATATTAAACTGAAAACATCGTAAAAGCGAAATGGCAAGCAACATTTAAACTGCTTATTTTTTTTCTGAAATACCATAAATAATAAAACTTGTTTAGGAATTAAGGCTACAGGTGTACGCACGACTATCTTGGAAACCATAGGAGTTAGAGAAACGGTTAAAGGAACCAAAGTTGTGCAATTTGGTGCTCATTAAAATGCAGTGTTTAAAAATCGCTTAAAAATTCTAGGTCCGTATTTAAAAAAATAAAGTTGATGTTGGCCGCTCGGAGACGAAACGTCGGATCTTTAGTTTGATAATATCATTTAATAGAGGAGAGAAAGTTGCAATGACCAAGTGTCATTTATTTTTAAATAGCTATTTAAATGAGCTCAGGAAATATAATTTTGCAAAATCTCGGTTTTTTTCGAATAATATCGGAAGCATCCGGAATTTTAAAACTTTCAAAGCGGTATTTTAATCAGCACCGAATTGTACAACTTTGTCCCCATTTAACCGTTTCTCTAACTCCTATGGTTTCCGAGATTCCAATGCTCGTATGTCGAATTTGTAACACCCTGTATATATACTGTATTAAGGAAACTAAAATAATATACCAAAACGTTGGCAGGATGGTTATATAAACAGTTTGAGTATTTGAACATAATGTAACAGTTAAATATTATAACAAAACCACCAAAAACACTATTTACATTTTATAGGTACGTAGTGTACAGGTATTCACTAATTAGTGGTGGTGTATTAAAAAATCGGTAGTTATTTTATTATTATTAATTGTTAATTTATATTATCTGATTCGGTTTATAATGTTTCATAATCAGGTTGACTAATAAAAAGTTTCTGTAGGCATGTTAATTTCATATCACATGTAGAAGCGGAGAAATGCGACGTTTATTGTTTTAATGCGCGTTCAGGTTTAAAACCACAGGTACATCGCAGAAAATAACTGGTTGGTCGTATTAAGCATGAATTAAAGTTGTGGAACCCAGCGCCGACGTATTTATAAATTTGAATCACTTTCGTCCGTTGTATCACTACGCCACTGACACACACAACAAACATCGGCCGCTTATTTTTGCGAGCGGCGTGTGACCCGTATCCATCAGTTAAACTAATAGTAACCCTCTATGCCATATTTCCATGCTATTTCAATAGCAAAATTAATAGGATGAGAAGAAATTTTGAATAATGTTGAAATTATGATCTGAGTTTCTTAAAAATATATTATTATTTCTCTTAATGAATACATTTGATTCCGGGGTGTCCTTGCTAATAAATATTTTATTATAACTAAGTAACGGCATGTGGTAACAACGTAAATCACTGAACGTTTCTTGTCCGCATTCTTTCGACAGCCACAGATAAAATTGTGCCGAGCTATGCCACAGCATAGGGACCAGCAGGCGCTCTTATCGTAAAAATATAGGTGTGCCGACAGCATCCTAAGCAAGCGATTCGCCATTTTCTCCTTTATGAAGACCATCTTGTTGAACGGATTGTCGCAAGCCACGCTGTTACACTCACTAAATTCAAAGGATTTCTTATCGGCAGTAGTGGTGAAGAATAATCGATTGTCATTACCAGCGATATAGTTATCGACAATCTCTTAATTATTATCAATATCAATATTATCCGAGAGTTTTAAAAATTTATAATACTGCTAATTAAGTGTAAGAGTAATATTAGAAGTTCATTCTCAAATATTATCACCATTATTGTAAATTTTCAATAATAATTGCAAAGTAATCAAATATTATTATAAATGACTTGCTTCTGCTTGATTTAAAGCAAGCTCAGCAACATTTAAAAACTTGTCTATTTTGTGTTAGTTTTACAGTGTTGTTTCAACAGTTATCACATCATCAAAATCCAATAATAAATATTCAAAACAAAACGTAAACGACGAACAAAATTTGGTATCCTTAACCTAGCCTTACTTTTTACTTGAAATAGGCACTGGAGTCCAAACTGTCGATCGGTATCAATAGTGGTATCGATAGTTCTCCACCAGTCCTGAACGTCTATTCTTGAATCAGAGAAATTATCATATCAAGAGAAGTGAACTGTCTTCTGTCAATTATTTCTATTAAAAAGGCTTAAACTATACTTTTAAAAGTGAGAATGACTATTCACTTCTGTCAAGAGTTATGAGAATGCGTTCTCTTGTAATTTTTTAAGAGAACATCATCATATCATGAGAAGTGCGTTGATAATTATGCGTGTTTAGATAAGAAAAAAACATATGATGTGAATAGTCACTTCTCGCGAGAGAGCATTCACTTTTCTTAAGTTGTTGAGTGTAAATAAACACAAATCGAACATCGAGACAAGTTCCAAATCGAGAAACATATTTAGCAAACTAATCCTGATAAAGGAGTAAGCCGATTAGTTGTTATTCATCCAAGTTGCATAGAGATAGTTAAAAGGAAACTTTACTGATTTTGGCCAGGGCCGGCCTTAGGATTAGTGGAGCCGGGTGTTAACTGTACTTTGGATCCCTCATTTTTCTTGTTTTTTCTTTTAAAAGAGTATTATTATTTTGTCTACGCGACGCTGTGTTTTGAATTTGTTGTCGACCTCGACTTTTTGCAGAACTCTTTTTAAAACGCGCTGGCATAAGGTCAACAATTTTAAACTACTAGTTTATTTATTTTATAATTAAATTTTATGCGAAAGTAAGCACAATATTTACTTTAGTTCCACTATATCTGAAACTTAAGAATTATTTTTAAACAAAACTCAACTAGTTTCGCTATTATAGTCAACGCCTCTTATTTGATGTAAGTAATCTATTCCCTAGCATACCTGTTTCTAATGCTATTGACTTAGTCGGAAAATTTCTTTCCTCAATAAATATAAATTTGATCAAAAGGCAAGAAATATTGGATTTGTTGAAACTATGTTAAGAACAAAAATATTTTGAATTCAATGATCCTATCTATTCCAGCAATGAAGGACTGATTGTGGGAAATTCACTTAGTCCTTTATGAACTAAGATATTCATGGATTCGTTGGAAAATAAGGTAAGTAATCAGTCCCGTAGTAGACGATGTTTTGGCTTGCTTTACCGGCGCTGATAGACAATTATAAATTATATAATAATATTCACCCCAATATAAAATTCATCAAAATAATAAACATATTTTTTCAATTTTTCACAAACCAACACACAGACACACAGCTCATCTTGTCATGCTACACAACATAAATCCACAACATTTCACAGTATGACACACAGAATAATTACAGTTCCTATGAATAAAATTAACTTTCCAAAATAACTAAATCTAATAAAGCAAATAGCTATAAACAACGGATAGATTTCCCATATAATAGAAACAATTTTAAATAAAAAACTTTATTAAAAGCCAATAATATGACTTTCCCCTTCAATGACGATATCGTCATTGTTCCCCTTCACCACTAAAAATAAAGGTCTTAAGTAGTTATATTTTACAGCCGTCAACTCATGGATTACTGATCACTGATCACTATCCCCTTACCCTCACCTACCAGAAATCCACCCTCCACACCTACCACTGAATCCACCCTTCACACCAAAACCACACATCAATTCCCCTACTATCCCCAAACCCTGTATTTTTTTTTTATATAAATTAGATAATTTAATATAAAAAAGCATTAGGTATGTCTTCGCCAGTGCTAATTGATCATTCTTGAGACGAGGAACATACAAGCCCAAGGAATATATTGAAAATAATTTAATTCTAAGAAAACCCACACCCAATTTATCTAGAAGCGCTAAAAGGAAATTTAGAGAAAAAATAAAAAAAAAATGAATAAATTAAATAAGATAACTCTTAGAACAGATTAGTTAAAATTTTCGAAATAAATAAACTTAAAAATACCGACCGATTATTGAATTGTCAAACCGACCTGAATAAATCACCTTTATTAAATCTATTTTAGTACCTTCTTAAGTATGGATAATTGTTAGGAAAGTCAGAATTTATACATTTTATTCATCTTTACTTTTAAATTATTCATTCTTGATAAAGCTACAGTGATAGGGAAACTAGTTGAATTTTGCATTTAGAAGGTATGGTCAGCCCTGAATACTTGAAGTGAATCCGATAAGTAGTTTTCGAAATATACGAGATCAAAATCACAAAAACACCCGCGAGTCATTACCTCCCGCAGTTCGTCCGCTTTAAACGTGTGCAACGGTTTTTTTTTGTATATTTAAAGGAGATGCGCTCACTGTTTCTTTGTTCACTTAAAGCAGAAGCTTATTATTACTACTTTTAATAGTATATTCGAAAACAATTAGAAAATGCCGTTCCATATGAGTTCTAGACTATACTTTCTGCAACACTACTTTAGAAAAAAAAAAGAAATTATTAAAAACTATTGTTTTCTCTCCTGTCGTTGTCAACTCCATTATCCAGCAACGAAGAAGGGGGGATGTGTACCGGCGGCAGTGAGCGCGATCCGACTTGCTTTAGGAGATAGTGACGCCACACAGCGGTTTTCTCGAGTGAATTTCTCTTTTTAAAAGGTTTAATTCATGATTATTTGAAGTTAAAGTACTGTTAGTAAAATTTTAACTTAATAAAGTTTAATAAAGTTTGGCACGATGATCTCATACTGAAATTAATAAGACTGGGTATGCCGAACGGGCTAATAAAAATAATTATATCATACCTTGAGGACAGGTCATTCGCGGTATCGCCTGAAAATGCAATATCATCAGTTAGAAGAATCAAAGCAGGGGTACCGCAAGGCTCACCCCTAGCAGCAATCCTATATAACATCTATACAGCGGATATACCAAAACATCCAATGACAACATTACATCTGTTTGCAGACGACACTGCGATATCCGCCACCTCGGGGATACCCTGGATAGTACTCTCTAGATTGCAACGCCACATAGTTATTCTCCAGAAGTGGTCGGATGCATGAAAATTAAGGCTAAATGAGGGGAAAACTCAGGTCTTCTTCTTCTCGAAGGCAAGGCTAAAACTACCAGAAACCAGAGTAAAAGTAAACAACAAACAAATTGATTGGTCACAAACAATTAAATATCTTGGCCTTGTCTTCGACAGGAAGATGAGCTTGAATAGTAATGTAGACGAACGAGTAAAGAAAGCACCAGGGCAAATGCACTCAATGTACCCGCTATTCTGCAGGAAAAGTGAAATAAACACAAAAACAAAAATAGCGATTTATTAAACAAATATTAGACCAGTACTAACGTATGTTGTACCAACCTGGTGCACTGTAAAAAAGACAAAACGTAAAAAGACATAAATACTACAAAACAAAGTACTAAAAATAATAGCAGACGCACCAAGATACACTCCGAGAAACTTACTTCACAGGGACATGAAGGTAGAGATGATCGACGAATTTTTCATAAAAATAATAACAAACTATCATAAAAGGACAGACGTATCTGAAAATCCACTAATAGTGGCATCACACATACACTCAACCGAACATCAGAAACACAAATATCCTAAGGACTGGCTCCCACCATAAAACTAAAAGAAACAAATAAAAGTTGAATCACCCCCAGTATAAGGTAAGGTTACGAATACATCATCTTAATAACACTAAAGCACTGCACCGAGATACCGTTAGGATTTCATTGGTTTTTACTGTAGAGAATAAATCAGAACTCGAATTAATTACAGCCCCATTGTCATCTGAATATCATGAGGGTTATTTGAAAGACATGTTCTGTTTAGAACGGAATATTTCACGTATTTACGCAACTGCAAAACACTAAGGTGCAACTTCGTGCACGTGTTAACTAAACACAAAGAATGTAGTTTATTTAACTGCAAATTCACGGTAATTTTACTGTAAGTTTAAAAGAATCGTAACCTGTGTTACCGGGCACGCGTCCCCAAAATATTACTTACTATAACATTAGAAAATCACTTTGCCTGACACACATGTTAGATCAAAACACGTGCTATTATTGTTTTAGCCACGTGGAGCATCTGCTTGCTTTGAAGTCTAACAGGACACTGGTTTCTTTATGGCGCTACAGTGCTCTAGTTTGGGAGGTCCACCACTCACATGTGGTCACGTGGACACTCTTGACTAACCAACGGAGTATTCGATTGAAGTAGCCGTTACTTGATGAAGATCCATTATAAACTGGTTAAATAATACAACAATGTGTATAAATCTTCACTAAATAATTTATTGTACCATGACAATTGTTTCGACAACATAGTGTCTTCTTCGGATGGAGAAATCAAATTGTCTAATAAAAATGGTTCTGTGAAGACACTGTGTTGTAGAAACAATTGTCATGGTACAATAAATTATTTAGTGAAGATTTATACACATTGTTGTATTATTTAACCAGTTTAACCAACGGAGGCCGCGTCCGCCCAGGTTAGCGGCCATATTTATTTACTGCCAGTAAGAAAATTGAAAAACCCGTTCAAGCATTAGATGATATTGCCCTTTGTCGGTTAAAACATCAGGGAACCTAATTTACATATGCTTAAAGCCGTAAGCCTATTGTAAAGCTACCGATTAACGGTTTTCGTAGACGTGAATTTAATATTATTTAGTTTAGAATGTAGCACGTTTTCATGTTTATAGAGGACTTAATATTTTCCGAGAATTAGAATACTGTGGGATAAAACACTAGTTTATTACTTTGATTACTAGAAAACGTGTTTCCCAAACAACTAGTTTCCGTTTTTAGAAAGTTAACACCCTAAGGGTCTTTTATCACCACCCTGCACAGGGCTTCCTTGATTTTGGGGTCTGGTGCTATAACAACCTAAGAACCCCTTTAAATCCAGGCCTGATTATTACGTTTTGTGCCAAAATGCATATGAATAGTTTGTAGAATATTATCTTCTTAAGTATTAGGTATTCGATTTAATATTACTTTTATCCAGTGAGAACGTAAAGGTTGGAACACAACGTTGAAAAAACGCTCGACCCCGTCAATTTTTATTTTTGTTGTACATTTTTTGAAGCTATTTTGATGTATGCAGGTTGTCCCAAAAATAAGTTATGACGGTTCACTTTATTTCTTTTAATGGATTCCCCTATTTTATAATATTTTTTTGAATTCTGCATAAAATTCTAAACATATTTCATTAAATAGTGTTTATTTTTTATATTCAGTTGAACCTAAGCTATGAATAAAATATTAAGAAACTCATTCATAAAGTGAGAAGATATCTGCTAACAAAATCTATAAATTTTCTAGTTGCCTTTAACTGTTCCAGACAATATAAAATAGAAGCAAACTATTTCATCGAATTGTCAACGAAACCGCTAGACCGTCAAAATGAGATATCTTAACGCCATTTTCTTTTGGGATCTTTCACGAAATAAATATAAATCCCTTTTTGGGATAAAAAGCTGTTTGTTTGAAGACAATTTGGAATTTAAGTTAAATACCAATGGATAAGCGATTGCTTGTGACGGATCTTTTTTTTCTTGTTCGCTGCATTTGACACACCAAATTTCAGGTTTATTGAGAGTATAAAGGGTTACCATTAGCTTTAGAAGTCTTATTTACAGACAATGTTTTATTGATATGACTTTGTTAACGGAGATCATTCATTCCGCATTGTACGATATAACGTAAAACAAAAAAACGTCCTCATAATGGTAATTACGAAAAAACAAAAAGCTTTAATGATCGAGAGTAACTTCAGAAATGTTGGAAGAGTTGATGGCCAGTGGGTTTATTTAATAGGAGACGCCATTCTCGATTTTTAAACAGTATTTCCAAGTTGATTCGGCATAATTCTCATCTAGTGAGGATGTTGTAAATTGTGGCGGTTGACCTTAAATGAATTAAAGCGAAATTGATTCACTCAGTGCAAAATTTAAACTCAACATAATACAGATTAATTTAAATAATATCCTGACCACAATTGTTAAATATTGCTTCGTCAGAATATACTACCTTTTTAAAAATTACATTGATTTCGTAAAATACAAGTCTTAACAAATTACATAATGTGATCCTATTTTAAAAATCTTGGCCATATATTGATGGATGGTAAGGATGAAAATTGTGCGTATGTAAAATAGCCAGTACGATTTTTGACATATTCCTAAATCACGCGCAAGTTCCATTGAGCCAACTACTACTACTCCCAAAACTTCAACGGCCATATCATCGTTGGTTTTTGTTTGTCTTCGAGCTCTGTTCTTATTTAGAAGGTTTCCGGTACTACGTCCTCGATTCTCTAATTGCTTAAGTGCTACGGTTGTGGACAGTACATAGTAGTAAATGAATTGTGAGTTTATTTATTTTCCAATGGATTTCTAATTTGGAATGGTATATAGGTAGATATAAATATACGCCGATACGTTGTCACTTTGCATAGCTTTTACCATTTTCTTTACAACCAAACTAAACAAATAAAAAAAAATAATTTTAAATGCGGATTTCAAAGCGAAACTTACTCCAATCGCACGGTTCACACTGGAAGGCGGAGCCCACTGTGTGCGGACGGACTCGCGTATTTCGGACCGTTTATTAGTTATTTTATGCTGAAACTTAAATGTAATTTTCGGTTGTTGGGCTAGTTTCCAGCTTAAAAATGTGTTCAATAATACGATTAATGGTATTTTGAGAATTAGCAGTATCATAGTGTTTGTCAGTTTGTCCTTCGAGGATACAGCTTGATATTCTACGAGTGTCACAAAATTTCGATTCTTAGCTTGTATGTTAATTCCTAGTGTGTAATGTAAATAGAAAGAAATTGATTTTAGTAGGTAGGTTAGCTGAGGCGGATATTTTAGTACGGTCAATAAAAACCCATGGTTAGTTTAGGAATCTATATTTTATGTATAAACGAGTACAAAATTGTATATAAAGAGATAATGTATATTTTTACCATAATAATGTGATATTATATTCCACTTAAATTATGCAAGTCGGTGGTCAAACTTGATCAAATCACTATAATCATCTTTAAGGGTAATTTTGAGTGGGAGTTCACCCCTAAAAAGTCAAAACACCCCCTCTAGGGGTGTTTTCGAGCAAATAATTGCCTAGACTCGCTGGTCTTTCTTCCGATGCAAGTTTGGAAGGATGTATATGGTGTTGCTCCAGTGGCTTGGCAACAGTTGCAAACCCTGCGGATAGGGGTGAAGGAAGTTCGGTTTAAAATGTTATTAATTTTTATATACATTTATCTCCCATGATGTGTTACTTTAAAGAAGTTTTAACATCGATATTTTTTTTTATTACATCGATGTTTACTTTAAACACTGATACATCGAAATAAAATCTCAGCTTTCGAACGGTGTAGTATCAAGTCTGAAGACAATTCTAGTCCGTGCCCATAACGGTAAGATGATTAATAAGCACTGATCGTGATCGTAGACGTAGAATGAATCGGTCGTGCCTCGCAACACATTAAAGCCCCAGCACAGAGCAAGCACAATACAATACAGACGGCGAGACAAGCGGCCCTGAAAGAATATGCTACCGTCTACTCCCCGAGGAGTAGCTTCGGTGTTCGCCGCGACCGTCCAAGTAAACCTACCGACATCGACAGTCGTAGCCCTTAAATGCTATGTGAGAGTTTTAAATTCGGGGAAACCTAATAACCCACAATTGCGTAGCTTCTCGATAATTCTCCCAGAATTAATAACATGTCTTGTTCAATCTCGTATAATTGTTCCATACTTGCACTGAATAAAAAACTATCAAAATCAAAGAATATTTTTGAATCAGATTATTATTTTGTTAAAGTCTAGTAGTAGAGCCTGGTAGAGGATAGCACGATAAGACTATTAAAAGTTTTGATAAACATTGATCAGTGGAGGTAAGGATCCTAGTTTAAAATGTGTATTTTTAGGTATTCTAATTTTGTATATTCAGAAAAACTAAGCAACAAAACACATTTTACTTTGGAAAAAAAATTATTTATCAAATAACCCTTAAAAATGGCATTACCTTGGTAAACAGCCTATTCAATAAGAAAGACAAGCAAAGATTTTCTGAAAATTGCTACACGAAATTTCTCAACACCGAAAAACGACTTTCTAAAACTTTCATTACTTTACCATATTTCGGACATAATTCAATTTCATACGCCAGAGCTCTAAGGGAACTCAATAAGAATATCCGTATCTCTTTTAGATCTGTAAATACAAATGATTTAATAACCACATGTCTATGATAAATACTGTTTCCTCTCTCTTTTCACATCTCAAAGATAAAGTTAACAATTTTAAGAATAGTGGCGTCTATGAACTCAATTGTAACTCATGCAATCTTGAATATGTTGGCCAAACCGTGAGAACTTTTGATCACCGTATTAAGGAACATTCAGGATCATAGATACTTGATCACGATAATAAATCATGCTTTGAAACCCACTTAAAGACTGAAAATGATACATTTGACCCTGATGCTAATTTTAAAGTTCTACAAACACAAAACAAAAGCCTCAAACTAAACATCTTGGAAAACTTGGAAATGCAATATCTCAGTTTGACCATTGCACCAATAATCTCAACGACCTCTATCCCGTTATTTATAAAAATTATGCAAATTTGATTAAATATTTTAATAAATAATAAAATAACCATAATATAGGGTGTTCCACCTAAGGAGGTAATCGGCTATATCTCAGAAAGTAATAACACTAGGACTTTGGAAAAAATATATATCGATAAAAGCGGCCAAGAGAAATTGCTGGAAATTATTTTCAAGTTCGAAAAATGACCGCTAGGGGGCGTAAGAGAACTTTGAAAATAGAAATGCCGATTTTCTCTTGATTTTTCTTTATAAAAATATGTTAAAAATATAAGCATTATATTCTTCATAAAATTATGCAAGTTTATGTTAGGAATAGTTTTTTTCTATTTTCAATAATAAAGTGGTGGGAGAAGGTCAAACTTTTTTCTTTCAAACGCTGATATCTCTGCTTTGGATAAACCGATTTTATTTAACTTGGTCTTGAAAAAAGCCCTTCCTTTCATCTACACGCAGATCTATTAACTATACCATATTGATTCTGATGGTGGCCACTAGATGGCGTTTTTCCATAATTCCCCAATGAATAAGGATTTTCTCAAAAAAATCAAATATTATGATATGAATTTATCATTATATTTTATTTTAGGCTTATAAAGGCTATTAAATAGTGGAATAAAAAATCCAGATCTATAATTAACAACAAAGAAATAATAAAGAAATTTTAAAATTAAAAAATTAGAGGGATCCAAAATGTTTTAAAATATGTCCCCTAACCTCCCTATTGGCTTACTAAAACTTGAATAAAATATTTCTAGCCCTTTTTCCGATTTTGTAACACTTTAAAATCGTCACCCTGTTAAATAATAGTAAATATAAATATAATAAAATAGTTAATTATACACCTGACATTCCTTTGGTAGACACGGAGTTGTTAGTCATACTGTACCAAAAGTACCTAATGGAGGTAGCTGGATTATTTAGCCTAATAATAGGTTAGGTTAGGTAGTCCTATAAGGACCATTGTGATATCACAAATGTTCAGCGGAACCTATCAGCATCAGCTCCCTAATGGCTAGTGCGAAGTACAATGCAGAAAAATCTTAGCAGCTCACTCGAACCAGCCACTACTGTTAATTAACCTAGTAAGTCTACCCAGTTGTAAGCTGCTTACTTCCTCCAGATTCTTCTTCTTCTTGCAAGGCCAGGACATTGACACAAGAAATTTTGAATACTTTCCTCCTTTTTTTAGTCTCTGCAACTTCTGCAGAAGTCGTTAGCTGGTATTTGCACACGTTCGGCATGTCTACCGAAAAGGCAGTGTCCGGTAACCATGGCAGTGATATTTCTTAAGTCCTTCCGACTGTGTTGTAATATCGCTGCAGTTTTCCTGTTATCAAGTACGGGCCACGATTGCTTGGAGATTCTACAGGTTGTTAGCTCTGTACATTTGCTTATTGCAAGCTGTTTGGCTATAGGTAATCTCTGCTAGATCGGCGGACATGACCAACGACTTGTGTTAAGTCGATGGACATGACCGCACCCTTACTGACGAGCACATCAGCAGACTCATTGCCATCTATGTTGTGATGATCACGAACCCAACACAGAGTGACTTGATGCTGGGTACCTACCAAATATGCGGAGATTGTTGCAACATCGCCTCACCAGTTTTGATTTAATGTTATTGGAACGAATTGCCTTTATCGCTGCTTGACTATCTATATATATAGCTATTCACGCAGCTGCTCTCAGGTCTGGACATTCCTGCAGGATTTTTACTGCTTTCTCTACCGCCGTAACTTGTACTTGAAAAATACTGCAGTAGTCCGGACGTCTATATGACCTCTGCATTTCGAGTGATGCGTCTCCTTTATTAACTGATTGCCCTCCCAGTTTTCCTTAGCCGGAGTGAGCATATAGAAAACCCTTCTCCGAAGTTTGTTAGAGGGACGATGTAATCAGCCACCTCTCGCAAACTTTGGACTGGATATGTCCTTAGTATACTACTGTGCCCATAGTTGGTGTCGTTCCAACATTTCGACTCTTTTTTTTTGTCCACGGGCAGCAGATGCAACATAACTTCTAAAGCCGCCGTCAGTGTGGTGTGAAGGGCACCAGTTACTCCTGAACAACCTGTCCGTTGTATCTTCGCTAGTTTCTTGGTATGTAGTGCTCTATCCAAAGCAGTGCACCAGACCAGGACCCCGTAGGTTAGTATAGGTCTTACAATAGCCCTACAAATCCAGTGTACTATATGGGGTTTCAATCCCCACTTTTTGCCGACGACTTTTTTGCAGGCATAGAACGCAACTAAAGCCTTTTTAACTCGTTCTTGTAAGTTCATGTCCCAGTTTAGCTTGGAGTCAAGTATCAGTCCCAAATATCTTGCTCTTTCTTTCAGCACTGAATTACTAGGACTGGGAGCCTAAAGTTCTCGATCACCCTTTTGCGTGTGAATAGAACTAGCTTAATTTTTTTGGTTAATTTGCAAGTCACTTTTCCAGGTTCAGCGTTGAAGATTTTGCAGCGCTGTTTATGTTAGATCGCTAATGGTGTTTAGACACCAGTATAACTAAATCGTCAGCACATGCAACCATTTTAATTCCTCTTTCTAATGTTATGAGGGTTTTATTTAAAACTCTTAGCCAGAGTGTTGGTGACAGCACCCCGGCCTCTGGAGTTCCTCTTCCGACAAATCTGACCAGCTTACTGCTACCCAAACTGGTGTAGATTTGGCGGCCATTTAACATCTTATAAATCCAACGGCAGATATAATTGTCAACCCCTGATTCTGTTAGGGCATCGCGAACTGCCTCGGTCGTGATATTATTAAAGGCTCCTTCAATGTTCAGGAAAGTTCCTAGAGTGTATAGTATAACTAGCCTCAATTGAAACACTTTTTTTCCTCACAAAAAACAGCAGGTAAAAAATCACTGTAAATGTCCATTGAAGCGATGTATCAGGACCACTCAACAGCGAACGCCGTACAATGCATAGATTTTTCCGTTTGGCTCGCGAATTATCCCGGTATACTTTGCAGCTTAAAGGTGATAGGACTGGTCGCCGTGTAGACTGTCTTACTTTGTCGTACTAAAGGAAACTATGGATAAGGCGTCACTGTGACTTTTTTAATATACATCGATTTAATATTTATGGATCCAATTTTGACACGGATCTCCTTAGTACTTTAACATTCAGTGTCGTAGACGTTGGTATATATCCTATTAGAACTATTTACTGTGCGTTATCTTATTTTATTTACTATTGTTTTACCAACGTAGTTTGAGTAGTTAAGTTTTCTGAAATATATTTCACTTATATATTATATTTTTATAATATTATTAATAAGATGGCTTTTTGGAGACCATTTGAGACTAATGATATGGAAACAATACCGGCGGTATCCGACCCGGCAACAGACGAAACAAATGGGGAGTTAATTGGCAAAGACTTACACGTCCAAAGTCAGCGTATTATTTTAAATATTTTTGAGTGCCTTAAAAACAAAAATACTGTGCAGTCAGATAGGGCTGTAGTGCGAAGAATTTCTGAATTGACCAAAATTTCAGAGTCAACCATTTTACGAATAATAAAAAAAGGAACTGTAATAGATCATTCTCTAAAGCGGAAACGAACAAACCAAAAGTTTAGGAACATTGACCATGCTGCCAAAGAAGTAATTCGGCGAATTGTATACGATTTATATAAAAAAAATCAAGTCCCAACTTTAGAAATGATTAGAGATAAATTGCGCGATTATCCTGGATATAATTATCAATGTTTAGAAACACTGCGAAGTATTTTAATCAATTGTGGATTTAAATACAAGAAAATAAATAACCGAATGGTAATAATGGAGTCACGGCGTATTGTTGAACTACGGCAAGTATATTTGCATAAAATTAGTGAATATCGTGAATTAAATAGAAACATGGTTTACTTGGACGAGACTTGGTTCGATACTCATGACGTTGTAAAATATGGCTGGGTAGATAAATCGGAAAATTGTAGCTTAAATACACCGTGCTCAAGAGGAAAACGCATCATTATTCTTCATGCTGGTGGCGAAAATGGCTTTGTACCTAATGCTTTGCTTTTATCTGCCAAAAACATTAAACAATCTTCAGCCGATTATCACGAAGACATGACAGCGGATCTTTTTGAAAAATGGATTTCTGAGCAGCTTCTACCAAACATTCCACCGAATTCTGTAATTGTCATGGACAATGCGTCCTATCATTCGCGTATATTGAATAAACTACCCAACAACAATACAAAAAAGCAGGATATTTTAACATTTATGAAAAATAAAAATATCAATATTGATAATAAAAATAAAATTCCTATAAAAAAAGAATTACTCAAGATTATTAAGAGCCAAAATTTTAAAAATGAATATGTAGTTGATACTATTTGTAAGACACACGGTCATACCTTGTTGCGATTACCTCCATACTATTGCATATTTAATCCGATTGAGTTAATCTGGAGTACCATAAAAAGATCTCTGCGGAAGCATAATGTATCGCCAACACTAAGCGCAGTAGTTATTGAAAATATTCGGCAAGTAGTAAACGACCTGGATAGTAATATATGGAAAAATTGTGTAGCACATGTTATTACAGAAGAAAAAGAATATCCGATTCTACCTCCCGTGGCATCAATAGTGATACAACCAGGCAATGATTCTACTTCTGAAGATTCTGACGATAGTGTTTAAGGTATTAAAAACTATTTTTTTTTTCCAAGTAACAGATTTACATGGTCGCGCGAGAACACTAGTGGTAAACAACTTTAATCATGGCGTGAGATATACCCGCCGCGCAGTTTAACTTTTGTTATCAAGTGTTTGCGCCTAAAACACGTACTTTTTTGTCCATGTATTTACAGTCCATCAAAGCTTTGGACTTTGAACTTGTAAAGTAAAATACCACTGTCGGTATATTAATACTTTTCAGTGTTTACACTATCGTTTTCAATAATTCTAATTGCTTAATCGGCAAAAACTTAAAATTTAAAATGTTTGACAAAACTTTTTGCGCGAACACCCTTTTGTGTACCTATTTGGGAAACTTTCATTTTGTATTTTTTAATTAAGATTTCTTTCGATATGGCCGGCGAGCTTTTAACCTGTTAGGTAGGTATTAGAATCTAAATTATAACCTTCGGCATATACTCACTAAACTAAATAAGGTTTTAAATAGCTATTTAAATTTAAATACTACGATTTCCAAATTTGCGTTCCCAAAACATATTTGCCAGAAATTTAACATACTTACTGGTTATTAGTATAGTAATAAACTTAATTCATTTATTACTCAGTCGGTACGCCTATGTGTCGAATTTCTTACTGTTTTTTGCTGTTTCAATTGAGACTAGTTAAAGTATACTCTATATTTTTAAGTGATTTTTCAACGACGCCTACCACCTCGTGTAGCGCTGTTTCCACTGATTTGCCTCATAATAAGCATTTTGTAATTATTATTCTATTATGTTTAGACGATAATTTCATTTCAAGTTAAGAAGCTTATCATAATCCAAAGTTTATATACCATAACATGCAGCAACGCTTGCATTAAATCGAAGGGGCATGTACAAAGTTTTAAGGGCTTAAAATTATTACATGACAAAACATGGACGTGACTTTAGGAGAATTCGTTAGAGATGTTTTATTATGCTAAAATGTTGGATGAGCATGAAGTGCTATTAAACTAAATAAACCCGATGCTTTATTATTTACATAATACCAAGTAACTTTTCATTTATATACTAAATATGCTTACAAAGTAAACAGTGAAAATCTGCTTTATTTTGAATATAATATCTGTAGATTTCCACCTGCTGAAATCACAAGTGATTTGTATGGCTTTTGAAAATGTTGCAAAGCCAAAAGTCATTATACCTTTTAAAATTGAATAAATTGTCACCAAATACTTACATATCTTTTAAGCTATAAATTTACATAAGATTAATCAGAATAAATTTATTCTAGTAATTGAACACAAAGTAGGTTAAAGCGTATAGTTATTGGACAGCTAAGATTAATTTTTCTTTATTAGTAATTATTATTATTATATTTTTATCAGAGTAACAAAAAAATTTATGAAAATGAACAGTTATTGGACATCTTTGATGATTATTGGACAAGTACAAGACAGTGATTGGACGGAGCTTGTATGTAAATAAAACATAAATACACAACAGAAAAAAACGTTAAAATAAGTAAGTTTTATTGCTCAAATGTAACAAAAAAAACCTTCTTTCTCTACGATCGTGCAAAAAGTTTATATTTTTTGCACTAACTACTGTGCCAAAAGCTAAACTTTTTGCACTAGTGCAAAAAATACTTTTATACTCTATTGATTACAGGTTTAAACTAAAAATAACATTTTGTTCTTGTAATTCGAGTATACGTATAAACATGGTAATCAAAGGTACTTACGTAACATTAAGTATTCCTCAACACGTTTATTGTTTGATATTCCAAGGTCCCAGTTTGTGCAAATTAATTTATTATAGGTAATGAAAATCTATGGACCTACTACAATACTTATACTACACAAAAACACATACAGATATTACATATCTAGGTGTTTTTGTTTGTAATAAACTTAATAGAATCATATTCTAAAAATTGTGTGTAATTTGTAAATTGTAAATTTATAATAATAAATAAAAATGAAAACTTTTTTTCTCTAATTTTAATCAATTTAAATCTTGTTACGAACGAAAGCATAATCATAGTTACCTATGAATGGCGTCTGACAGTAAATCTTGTTACTAACGAACGCATACTCATAGTTATACTTTTTCCGAAGTTTGATAACATAAAAAAGCTTCGACCGGGCTTCAAAGCATCATAATCGGGGTTATCAGATCTTTTTTTTTTATTTTTTTAAGTTTTTCTTATTAAAAGTGTTGTTTTATATCAGTTTTATACACTTTGAACCAAGAAATTTTCAATGTCAATATTCAAAATGAATATTATAAAAAATATTATAATAATTTTTAGTAAGTAAACAACAAAAATCTGGCAACGTCGTGTTAATCGCCTACAAAAAAAAGTGTACCATAATTATGAAAAATTTTATGCCGAATTCTAACTTACCTTTTGATTTCCCAAATATCATCATATTAAGTCCATGTATATTTTTATATTTCTCCTACCCCTTTAAGGAGATATAAGCCTCTAAAAATTAACGAGAAAACTATAGTCTATCCTTAAATGAGGCTATGTAATAAATGCTCATTAAATATGAAAAAACGCATATTGGGTGTCAAGAACAATTCAAACATCATCCCTTAAAATCTATTTTGTTTACATTAAAGGATCCAAATAATGAGCATTCTTTAGGCAGGTCCACCCTTAATTTATCGCAAGCTATTGTTATACTTGAGAATTTACGATTGTTATTAAAAAAATTTTTTAGCTAGGAACGTGTATTGCGAAGTTCCTAAATTAAAAATCTTGAACATGCCTATTCTCCTAAAATTGTATTATATTATATTCGCAGGTATTTTTAATATATGAAAACATTTAAAAAATCGTATTAACTAATAAATAACAATTTTCAAAAATCGAATAATCGCTATGGCTTACTTAATCCGATTCCGAAGATGAACTTTTATTAACATCGTTTATAATAAGCGGTTCATCCATTTCTTCGATTATTATATCTACCTGCCACATTTTGGCTTCTACTTCTATCACATGATCGATACACTTTTTCCACTTTTCCGCACTGATTTTACCCATAGCTTCATTAAACAGTCTTTCTAAATCCACCACGTGTTTTTTCTGACGACATCTGTCTTCATTTGAGACCATATAAGTTCGATCGGGTTTAATTCGCAGTGTAAGGAGAGAGTCTGAGCATAGATATTTCTCGTACCTTTGCCATTTCATCGACTACATATTTTTTGAATGCGTTTTTATGTAAATTGGCTAGTACCAATAGTTCTTTTTTTAAGGAATCTAATGGAAATTCTATTTGTCTTAAACTTAGCCATTCTGTTATTTCACTTTTACGCCACGCACTTGTTGGTAATTTTTCCATCAGCCAGCAGTGATAACTTGCATTATCCAATATAATTATTGCATCTTTTGGTATAAGATCCAGAATTTGCTTTTACCATTCTTCAAAGACATTGACATTCATATCTTCGTGATAGTCTCCTGTATTTTTAGATTGGAACATCAGTAGACCACATTTAACGAAACCTTCAGAGCTTCCAATATGGGTTATGATAAGTCGATGTCCCTTTCCAAATGGCGGTCTTAAACTTTTAATATTTTCATCCTGTCAAAATTTAGTCACTGTGTGGCCTTTATTTAGCCATGTTTTGTCTAGGTAAAATTTTTTTTTGTTTTCTTCTCTTGCATTTCGGAAGAAATTTCTTCTCCAATAGACGGGATCGCTTCCGTCTATTAAAATCGATTGCCTATTAGGTTTTTGCACCGAAAATACATTTATTTTATTAATTTCCAAAGCGTATTTCTATAGACAAATGGGTAGTTCTGGTCTTCTCGGGACAAAATTTTGTCCAGCGTGGAAATTTATTTTATTTTTTAATTATGAACTGTTCGCCTTATTCTCTGCATGTTTTGAAAATAATGGAGGACACATAGAACAATTATATTATTGAGATTAAAGTTATTCACTTTAGTTTATAGTTTTTTCTAATATGTCATACTTTTTTTATACGTAAGCAATAATAGATTTGCAAAAACTACTAAATTTGTAATTAATTCGTGAAAAATATATAGAAATTTGAAACTTGATTATTTTGTCTAACTGACGGACGCTTTAAAGCAGGTTAAAGGGTGAACAGGTGAAACGGGTATCCATCTATCAGGTATTAATCTTACGGTAGACGAACATTTTCCGAATTTAAAACTGAAGAAAAAAGACGTTTTTGAATTAAAAATCCAACATTTTAGATCAAAATTTATATGAGAAATCGGATAAGCTCATTAAAAATACGGCATCCCATTAAAAAAAATATCAAAGTGACCCCTAGTACTTTTGTTTGATGTTCAATTGTTTTTTGCTGAAGATATTCGAATTCGTGGGAGAAAATGACTTAAGATGGCTATTTCAGTTTTTTTATAAAAGTACAGGAAAAGTCAAAAAATCGCCTTGTCTAGTCTTGGTTGGATAACCCTGTACATGAACCGACTCTAGGGCGTTCAGGCAATTGTTGAAAATTCTCCATGTTTAATTTAAAAAACACTGACACTTCACACTTTGATTAGTTTCACTGAGAAATGTAGTAACATGTATAGATATAAATAGGTGCATTATTTCAATACGGGCACCCATAAAGGCATATTAACCAAATAATTAGCAAACAGGTAACCAAGATTAGGTACAAAAAAAAAGGAATAAAATGATTAGAGCAGAAACGGATCTACTTGATACTCACTCCAACTATATCTTCGTAGATGGACAAATAAAAGGTAAAAAGTTCTAGCGAATTGGGTTACATCTAATTTATTTTACACACCTTACGAATGCAGCGATTTCTTTGTGTTCGCTAGACTTGTCTTATCTTGATCCAAATTATTTTCTGGATAAAAGGCGTTCGGGTTAAAATATCTTTAAAGCTAGTGGATCGTAAATATTGCCTTACATTAATCTAGTTACCTTTTCGTATTTGCAAAATAAAGGAAGGTTTTTGCACATTCAGTTGTTTGTCTATCCTATTATTATCGTTGAACTACAGAAAAACTTTTAAGCTACTTAGCAATAAAAAAGGCAGGGATTTAAAGGAAAAAAGGATAGGGTCAAGATGAAAATCCACACGCTAAGAGTTTTGTAAATACTTGTCTCAGAATAAGCAAAAAACAACAGAAGATATAACAAAAAATATACAGTACAAAAAATACTAAACAAATAAACCTGATGAGCTTTATCCCATACAAACAAAAGAAAATCCTTTAGTAAATTATAGATTTATAATAGAATAAAAATAAATTAATCACAAAGCTCTAATGTTAATGAGGTTAATGCGCGGTTAGATCTTTCACCATTAATCATGGTAAAAGTTAAACTTGGGATCTCTGTTTTTTTTTTTAAGTTAGGAATGCTCCTGCGACGACTTCATTTGAATCTTCGCAAACTGTTTAGGTATTATCACTTGTAGAAATTTTAAAATTGACTTTTGCCTTAATTATTCGTATTTCTGCTTGTTTGATTTAAAAAGTTTTTATACTGCAGAATTTTGGTGCCTGTTTCATCGAGTCTGATATTGAATGGGTGGTTGGTGGTTGATTGATAGTGCCTCTCTATTATGGGATTGGACTAACAGGGAGCCAGTCTTTCGATAGTTTGTACGTACTGTTTGGTCTAGATCTTGAGTGTGAGTCCGTGATTAATGGGTTTGTCGATACGTCCGTGCGTCTGCAATAGCCTGTAATAATTCTTGCGAAAAATTCATTTATTGTCAGCATACAAAAGTATTGATGAAGTATGCGATTCATCGTGTACCTGGATACATCCGCAATAATTTTTAGCGCCCAGTTTTGTATTACCTGAAACTTATTAAGCTCCGTTCTGCTTATGTTACACCACGAAGGTGCACCATAAGTGTGAACCGGCCTGACTAACACCTTGTGGAGGTTGACCTTAATTAGTCCTATTACCAAGTCTACTCCGCTTGTGAAGCAGGGGGCAGATAGAGCGTAATTGATGCAATGCTAGCTTTATCCTAATAATTGAATTGCGCCTCTAGTTTAGTCGTTGATCAAGTCCTAGGTATTTTTCCTCCTGGCATCAGTTCATCTGGACTCCGTTGACACGAAGCCTTGTCTCAGGCCTACTAGCATTGCTTTTCGAAAAATAAATGGCCTTCGTCTTAGAGGAATTCAAGCGCATCTTCCAAGCCGACAGCCATTTCTCTAGCTTGATTATGTGGCGCCGCATCCGGCTGACGACAAGTCGCGGCTGTTTGTCAGTTGAAGTGATTGCGGTATCGTCAGCGAAAAGATAGGGCTGCGTAAATTTATCGCGCGGAATGTCATGAGTATAAATGTTATACAGCATCAGAGAGAGAGGTGAACCTTGCGATACTCCCGCTCTGATGTGTTTATTCAAAGAATGTGCGTTCTCCGACGAGACAGCAAAAATTCTATTCTCCAAAAAAGAAGCTACCACTTTGATTAAGTAGTTCGGAGCTCCGAGTCTTATCAATTTCAACAAGAAACCATCATGCTAGACCTTGTCGAATGCTTTGCTTACGTCAAAGAAAACCGCTCCCGTGTGCTCTCTCCTGTTAAAGCCTATTATTATGTTTGAAGTTAGTCGCGTCATCTGCCTAGCTGTGCAATGTTCAGGCCGAAACCCAAACTGTTCGACAGGCAGAACGGTACAACGGTGTGGGTAATAAAACCCCTACCTTTCTCAAGTGGATTATCCACTTCCAAAATGACCGGTATGTGATCAGAGCTCAGATCATAAATGACCGATGGTTGTGAAAATTGAACGGCATTCTTCACCACAAAGACGTCCAAGATATCCTAAAGTGTAAAAGTTAAATAAACTTTAGCCATTTTAAAAGCAAATGTTATTTACAATCGACTACCCACTCTGGGTGTTGAAGTATGAAGTTTAATACTCAATTTTTTGTTGTGTGTAAAAAACATCAACTTATGAATCACCCAACTTAACTATTTCATTACGATTAACATTTTAAAACCCTCGATGTGGAAGCAGATATAACTAATTTAAATTAAATATGACTTCTATGTTAGGATCAACATAAACTTTAACTTTACTACTTGAAGTTTATTTTGTTACATAGAGTCAATATTCTACTAACAATGTCACATAATCTAACTTGGAAAACGAAATTTTGCCAACTTTGAAGTCGACATGAGAAATTAATATTTTTGTTATTTTGGCTTATTTTGGTTTCGGATAAAATTATAATGAATTATGAGAATTAAATTAAAGGTTTGTTTTATCCTATATTAAAGAAATATAAAGTTATGTTCTCAAATGTTTAAATATTCCTGTTATTTTATCTGACATTTATAGTAACATAATATTTTAATAATTTTGAGGTTTTCATCTTTTGCAAAAAAAAATTTGTACTAACTAGGATGTACTTTTAATAAAAAGCAATAACACAGTTACAAATTAAATTTTTTGAATGTTTAATAAATTGGAAGCAGATAGTTTTAAACAATTACGATAAAGCAAAGGTAGACCACGCATCTCATTCATATACGTACTTTTGCGTCGAGCCTATAACTCATTGTTTATAAATTCAAATTCAAATTCAAATTCAAACCAAATTTATTTATCAATTTAACAATGAATAATAAGAGGACGAAAGCATGGGCAGGCTACTACGAGGTTCAATTAGCAGTGGCGTATCACTTTCAAAGCAGTTTAAATGTGGTGTTAAAATTATCAATAATATCATTTCAATAACAATTATATAAAAATAGGTAACCATGATACAGGCCAAATGGTTTTCTAAAAACTGGCAAAAGCATTACTGTATTTAGGATTGAAATAAAAAGTGACATTTTAATAGACATACGAATGGATTCGTGGCTTCCAAAAATTATAAAAATATGAGAAAAGAAGTGCCTTAGGTTAACATTAACACGTTCACTGCGATACCAGTCAAAGGGGTCTTGTTTAAGGAAGCGGGACCAGGCATGTGGCTGGTGACTGTCTTTTCTGTTACACCGGTACCAGACACATGTGCCTGGTAGGTATGACCCTTTTTTTATGTTATTTTTAAAAAACAGCGTAAATTACAACAAATGTTTTTACTATTTTTTTTTCATAAATTGTACCAAGAATAATGGGCACTAGCCGCAATAAAGTAAACAACACGGTTTAAGCAAAATCGGTTGATTAATTTGAACGCATTTAAAGAAAAAAAATCAAACTAACTTATGATTTTTACATGTTTTATTTATAAAAAAAAATGCATAGGTATGTAACTAACGCAAAAATATTAATTATTTATACAATTTACCATAGTATGTATTTAATACGCAAATAAAATTAAAAAAAATCACCTGTAAATCAGTAGATTCAATTATGTTTGATGAATCGGATGTTTTCTCTGGTATATGTTTTGATTTTTCCACACTTAAACTGGCCTCTTGGTCTATTGATTCCTATATTGATAAAATTTACAACTTTCAGCATAGGTTATGTTCAATATTGTAGTTTTAAAACCTACCTGTAATTTAGTAGATATTTAGATTTTAGATAGTTAGATACACCAGCAACACTTGATTTATCGGAATTCTTATTTTGTTTTAATAACTCAAATATTCTTTGGCGCCCTGAAGCCATTATAATCAAAAATATTTTTAATAACACCTTACAAACTGTCCCGCTACATGTATCTGGTACCGCACAGATGTGAAACTGTTTTAACTTGTTGCGATACCAGTCGCATGTGTCCGGTAGATACTCTGCATTCTAAAAAAGTTGAGCTTATCGCGAGGATCAGATAGCTACCTGTAAATCTGCTCTAAGACAAGCGGTTTAAAAGATATGGCTTCCGGCGCAACGTGATAGATGGCAGAACCAGTACCCGTCGGAACGTAATGAAGGATACCAGTCACATATAACTGGTATCGCAGTGAACGTGTTTTAAACATAAAAGCATAATATAAATAATAAAAATATTGTAAAATTACAATTTAATCAAATAAGTACGTCGGAATTTGCTTTGTTACCTAAGCGTTAAATAATACTTCACCTGGTGCAATTGACGTATTACTCGTAGGCTGGAGCCTGAGGGCTCAATCATAGACTCTGCAGGCCAAACCTGGAGAGCTGGCAACCTTAATAGTATTACATATTACCAAAGATTACATAAAATACTAAAGTGGAAGAAAGATTACAACAATAAATTCACAATCTTAACAGTACCTATTGTTTGTTTATCAATTTTAGCGATAAAGAATCTCTGTTTACTCAGTCGCTGAGCAATATATATAATGCCTTTAACCTAAAAATGCATGTGTCCGAACCCACCCGTATTACCCATCATTCTGCTACTCTAATTGATTATGTTTGCACAAATTTTGACGTTGACCTGGATTGCGATATAGTGCCTTCTGGACTCTCGGACCACGAGGCTATCCAGAACTATTTTCCTTATGGAAGCCATCGAGTTAAGAAGCGACCAAGGATGGGACGAATATTCAGTGCGGAAAACTTTGACCGTTTTCGAGAACAATGTGCCTTAACGACTTGGGAGAGTATTGTCGAGTCCTCGGATCCATTGACCACTTTTTATGAGAAAACTCGTTATGCCTTTAATAGGTGCTTTCCTTTAAAGAAGGTAAAACCCAAGAAAAGGAAACCTTGGATTACTCGGGGTATTCAGAACTCCTCAGTGAATCTGAGGGCCCTTCATACCATAAGAAAATTTCATTCAACTAATATTTTCTTCGTTAACTATTTTAATAGCTATAGACGCGTCTATAGGCAGGTTCTGAGGCATGCTAAAGAACAATATTATAGCCAGAAAATTTCGAGGGCGGGGAACAAGTCTAAAGAGCAATGTACTATAATTAACAACTTACGAGGCAAGACTTCTTCTCTCCAACCTTCTGTGACCTTGAATCCAAATGCATTAAATCAGTTTTACTGCTCTGTGGCTCATAAATTAACATTCCATTTGCCTTGTCAAGCAGACCCTCTTGATTATCTCAGTGAAGTATGGATTCCACAGAGTTTTTATTTTACTCCTACAAATATTGTGGAATTGTGTGAGACCTTTATGCAAATAAAGAATAAGCATTCGGCTGGATCCGATGGGATTTCTGTCAAAATTTTAGAGAACCTCCCTGAAATTGCATTAAATGCCCTTGTGGACTCCATAAATATTTCTTTCTTGCGGGGAGAGTTTCCGTCGTGCTTGAAGAAGGCTGTCGTGATTCCGTTGTATAAGGGAGGAAATTCTGAGGATCCTTCAAACTACCGACCCATATTGCTCTTAGCAACCATTTCCAAGGTTATTAAAAAGCTAATAAAATCCATCAGGCTAATACATTTCTTTACGACCAATAACATTATAACATCACGTCAATTTGACTTTCAAGCATCAAAAAATACCAGCGATGCTATATTTTCTCTATTGGAAGATGTTTTTATCAATATCAATGATGGCGATGCTCTCGCAGCAGTATTCTGTGACTTTTCGAAATCCTTTGATTGTGTAAGTCACGGAGTGCTGCTGCGAAAGCTGCAGCATTATGGAGTCCGGGATGTGGCGCTTGAGTGGTTTTCGTCGTATCTGTCTGATAGATCACAGGTTGTAATGGTTGATGGGAGTTGCTCGCGTTCTTTACATGTGAAAGTGGGTATACCACAGGGTTCTGTGCTTGGTCCAATCTTATTTCTGTTGTATATCAATGATCTGACACGACTGGACCTACAGGGCAACTTTACGCTATTTGCTGATGACACCACACTTTATGGCACTCAAAGGACACCGGGATTTTGAAGGATATGGTCAGTAACGATCTACGGAAGGTTAAGGAGTGGTGCGATTCTAACTCTTTGTGTTTTAATATTAATAAGACTAATATACTATCTTTCGGCTTTAGCTTCAGCGATCTTTACGTAAATGAACAACTAGTGGAAAATAAATCCATTATTAAATTTCTAGGACTTTTCATGGACACCAAGCTCAAATTTTAAAATCATATTATAGAGCTTAACAAAAAGTTGTCGTCTAGCTGCTTTGCAATTCGGGTGGCATCGATAGAGCTCGGGTGTTCTGTAGCGAGGATGATGTACCGTTTTTTGTTTGAGTCTCATCTGAGGTATGGAATCGCGTTCTGGGGCTTCTGTAATCAAAAACAATTCCATTCTGTATTTCTTATTCAAAAAAGAGCGCTTAGGTACATGTGTAAAGTTAAATATCGGCATCACTGCACCCCATTATTCATCAAACATGAAATTTTAACAGTAGTTAGTTTATTCATTTTGAAAACGGTTTGCCTGATACATCGCAAATATCCTAGAGAGGCTATACAGAATAGCTCACAGAATAGCCATAATACCTGTCAGAACCAAAACATGCTTATCCGGCTCCCGATCCCTAGATTGACTCTTACCAAGTGCTCTGTCTTTTACGAAAGTAAGAAAATCTTTAATCACTTGAGCCTAGAATTAAGATCTTTGGAGTATGTTCAATTTCGCAGAACAGTGAAGAGCCGCTTAGTTCGAGCGGCCTATTACAGTTTGGAGGAGTACTACCAGAATAGTTTGTAGGTTTTTGTTTTTTTTATTTTGTCATGTTCAAGTTCTTGTGCCGTATTAACTTTATGTCATCATTTATTTTATTTTATTTTATTTTACTTGTAATCCTGATATTATTGATATGCTTATTCCTTTGACCTTTTGACCTGTTGTGTACATGACTTATATTAGTTTATTTTATTCTATTTTAGCCTCGATTTTAAATTAAATTAAAATTGTAAATTTAGTTTAGTGTTTGCCTGTAGTAAGCTTTGTCAGTAAAACAACGTTTTTTGATAATAAAGCACATTGATTGGTTGATTGATTGTGACTTTCTCCAGTTATCGTCATTAACTCATTAACCAAGAAAAAAATAATAAAACGATTTAATGCAAATGATATATTACATACATTACATATTATATGATACGAATAAAAAACAGTTTAGTTATACTAAAAATAAGCAGTTCGGTTCAAATGTCCCTTAAAGAGTACGGTTTTATTTAATAAATTTCTTACCCTATTTTTCCTAGTATTTTCTAAATTTTTTGAGGTTTCATGATAAATGCGAATATTAAAATAAGTTTTTAATATCAGTTTAATTAATGTTGAAGTGTGGCCATCTACTGGGGTGTCTTCATACAGATGATTGCCAAAATAATGAAAATGTCTTTTGCCAGACATTTTGACTTGAGGCAAAACTAATCAAATCGGGGAATAACCTTCACTGTTAGTATGACAACCTAACAAATGTTCATGATTTAAGTAATTATAAAAAAATCAACTGTTTAAATCCGAATATCGATTTTGATATGACATACTTCATGGAAAATGTTTAGAATTTTATTCAGAATCGAAAAAAATATTATAAAATAGGGGTATCCACTTAAAAAAATAAAGTAAACCGTCATAACTTGCTTTTAGGACAACCTGTATACATTAAATAAGCTTCAAAAAATGCACAACAAGAATAAAAAATTGCCTGTATAACCAGCAAGTAAATTAATATCTCGAAAAATGCCTTGACCAAAAATTTACAGCCATTAATTGACACAAAAACTTTTTAAAGACCAGAGGAGGAAACTAAGCTCCATTGAAGAATTTAATTAGTTTCTTTACGCCTGAACAGTTCTAAGAAAGTAAATTCGAAATGTTATTTACTGAGGACTCTGAAAAGCAGAAAGTCGTCCTTTGAGTCTGTAATTCCGCTTCTGCAGAAAGACGCTGGCTTGGACAGAAAATGAAATAAAATAAAATTAATACGATTTTGATAATATGTTTAAGTCACTATACAATAATTTACTGACATATTATTGTTTTTGCAAAAGAAATACTAAAAGCATTAACAAGAGTTTCTTGGCAAGTTCGCCACTAAAATTAAATAACAAAAATTTCCTAACCAATCTACTAAACAAAAGTATAGCTTGTAACAGTGGCGGCTCGTGAACTCTATTAGTAGGTGTGCTGGATAGATAAAAAAAATAACGCGGCAGGGAGAATTTTTTTTTGGACCACGCCAATTTATAAAAATTTAAATTACAAATTTTTCCACGACTTTTACCCGCAGTTTTGATACTTAAATCGGGCATAGGGCGACCACGCTTTTCCACAACTAATTGTTTTTCATACGTAAGTTTTAGTGGGTCTCTGTCTGCTATCGCTGTCAGATTTAAAGTACATTTTGCGCCGCAAAAATGTTTGGGTACCACGCCCTTTTTTATTGACGAATCTTGCTTCTCAAGTAGGAAAATCAATAAAACCTAGATAAAAATATTAACATATTTTTTAAAAAAATACTAAACCTACTTATTTTTTATAAATTAAGTCTATCCTACGTTCTTTTTGATTCGCAAATCTTGTAATCACTTTGTCATTAAAATTGTCTATTTCGGAGATAAACCTTTTTCAATAAATAGCATGAAAAGAGCTGCTAAACGATCTTCGGTCATTGAATTGAACCGAAAAGTTAGCAGAGAGAACAGCATAAAGCATTTTTGTTGTTACATCCACAAATCCATTCATTTTTTAAATATGTGTCTCTATTAAATTTACGTGTATAGCTTTTTCCTCTACTTATACTAGATTTTTCAATAAAATACCTGGTAATGGTCTACCTTTTGCTTTTAATTCTATCTTTTCTTCGTATGAATATTTAAAAAATCTCTTTAAATTAATTAAATTAAAGACCACTTTCATAGTACACTACACAGTTAATAATTAATTGTCGCGGCCATAAAAATTCGTTCGATACTATTCAATACCGTATCCCGCGAAACGCACTGCGCTGGACTAATGCAGCGAACTCTCCAGTTAAATCACGGCTTCATTTTAGACCGTTACGGGGGAAGCGGGGTGCGCGCGGGTGGTCGTAGGAGCTCACCGAGCCCGATCGTGTTGCCCAGATCAAAAATAATTCAGCGACAGGGTAGTATCGGTACGATATTTCATTGGTCGACTTTACTTTGGCGATCGCCGCGGTATGTACAGCGTACAGTCCGCCACACACACGAGTCTAGAGCTGGCAAAATAATCCGAGCAAGAATTAATACAATTGAAATGAAATATTTTTTATAGATTATCTAATTATTATTATTTTTCTTCATATTCTTGGGAGCTCTGCAGCACTGCAGCTCTTATGCACCAGCCGCCACTGGTTTGCAACAATTACCGAAAAGGTAAGAAATTAAGTTTTTTTGGCAAAAAAAGTAGCTCAGCCATTGGGTAGCTGGACACTACTTAACTCTGCAACCAAGTGATGGTAAAATGCTTTTGCCACTACTATATAGAACACTTTTACGGGGGCCTACTGGGTCATAATAAAAACGTATTCAAGTGTTGTTTCCCTCTTCGTCCTCGCAAAATAATTCAACCTTCTGCAAAGTAGTGGGCCTCAACTTAACTTCAATGTTAAATTGTTTTTGCTTACCAAACGTTATACATACAGGGTGTTCCCTAACCTCTCTGAAAAAATAAAGGAGGTTAATCCTCACCTTATTTTAAGAGGAATATGTGGTATAAAAGTTTTTCGCATGTCGCTTCTTTTTCGAATACAGAGTGTTAAAAAAAATTTAGTAAAGCAATAATAATCATTTAAATAATTGATTTAAAAACTTTTAATATTGAACTCACATGAACGAAAGTCAAATAAATTGCTAAAAATGTTCTCCATGAGCCAGTAAACACCCATGTACACGACGTGCTAAATTGTCTCTTACGTGTTGGAAAATTTCGGGACTGGCGCGAATCATATTAAAACCATCAATAATACGCAGTCGAAGGTCTTCTTCAGTTTCAATAGGAGTAGTATAAACAAGTTGTTTAAGGTGACCCCAGAAATAAGAATCCAATGGATTCAGATCCGGCGAACGGGGTGGCCATGGGTGAGGTCCTCCTCTACTTATCCAACGAGCAGGATATTGTTGATCTAAATATGTAACACGTACTGCAAAGTGAGGGGGAGCGCCGTCATGCATGAACTACATTAAAGTTCTCGTTCTTAATGGCACTGCTTCCATCAATTCTGGCAATTTATGCCTAAGGAATTTGTAATAGACATCACCAGTAAGTCGATTTGGAAATAAATACGGCCTAACTAAGCTATCTCCAATAATCCCTGCCCAAATATTAAAGGAAAATGTATACTGGTGATGTTATTCGATGATAGCATGAGTTGTTGTGAAAATTTATGATGCCTTGTCTGGAAAAATTCGCTTCATCTGTAAATGGTATTTTTGCCGAAAAATGTGGGACCCTTAAAGAATTTTCTTGAAACCAGTTACAAAAATTAACTCGAGCTGGAAAGTCTCTAGGCAACAAAGCTTGCACTCTTTGCACGTGATAAGGATAAAGTAAATAGTCCTTTAAGATACTCTATACTATTTTGTAACTCACATTTAACTCGTTCCCGATTTTCCTCGTACTAGTGCCTGGAGATTCTTCCACCATGTTTAAGACCTCTTCCTCAAGTTGTACGGTTATAACTGTAAGTGGTCGGCCGCCCATTTTGCTTTTTGCAAAGCTACCTGTTTCCTCTAACCTGAGATGCAATCTTGTAAATATAAATAAAACAAAGCAGTCCTTCTCTACAGTTTAATAAAAATGATGATAGATAAAAGGGTTCCCTACATGTTTCGAGCGCTTAAGCACTCATCATCAGGGGATACTAACATCGAGTTTTGTAGACAAAACGTTGTCTCAAATTAATGAGTACAACTTATAGTAACTTGAAAGTTGAAGACTTGGTATGTGAGATGTTAAGTTATCTTAAGAAATGAATGAAGTTCTGGATAAAATTAATTGTTTGATTTCATTTCATCAAATCAAGCAATCAATTTTATCCAATAATCTTTTAAACCAAATTTAATTCTAAACGCACAACTATAATTTAAAAAAAAAAATTCTTCTCCTTCATAAATTTTAAACTGTTCCATTATCCACTCACAATGTTTGTTGTCAGATCTTAATCTCACATTTAACCAGAACTTTATTCATTTCTTAAGATAATTCAACATCTCACATACCAAGTCTTCAACTTTCAAGTTACTATGAGTTGTACTCATTAATTTGAGACAACGGTTTGTCTACAAAACTCGATGTTAGTATCCCCTGATGACGAGTGCTTAAGCGCTCGAAACATGTAGGGAACCTTTTCATCTATCATAATTTTTATTAAACTGTGGAGGAGGACTGCTTTGTTTTATTTATATTACATCAACTCCACTGAAAGTATAGACTATTTCTTCAACTTCAAATCTTGTAAATGTTTCCGAACACGGTACTCGTCTATTAGGAAAACGTTCTGCATATAAACGTCTCGCCTCTAGCGCATTTCCATTTGCCAAACCGTACATAAAATGAATTTGAACCATTTCTGGATTGGTAAACTCAGCCATTATGAAAAGTATGTAATGTAGTACAAATAAATTCGAAAACAATTCAAAAGGATATTATTTGAAAGATGTTTAACAGGAGACAAAGTTACGGAGAAAACAAATGTGGTTGCCATGGGCTTCCATTGCCGTAACTAGGGGGGGCCATTGAGAGCCCGGCCCCCCCCCAGCTTGATCACTGGCCCCCCCTGGCCAAAACCATATTTACTTGATTTTTCTTTCCATCACTTATTTTTCTAAAAAAAATAAATTGATCTTTTACAAAAATTAATTTAATTTAATACTCATCAAGCTCGGAATCCGTTTGATGCTAATTTGCAATATCTAACTAGAGAACACGCTTTCTTGACTTCAGGACGAATACCGTCAACCGATCCGACCTGCATCGCACCGCATCGCTTTCCTTCAAATGCAAATCGCACTCTCTCTTACCCTCTTATTTATGTGACAAAGACGAAGCCAGGAGCTGAGGCTGACGCCAACGACCAACGAGTTTAGTACGACACCGACGACGCCACGGCAGAAATTATTAAATCGTTATCAATGAACAATTCGAAAGTTTTTATGAATTAGCGGCAAGTGAAATTTTTTCAAATCCAAAGCTTTTCAGATTCATTTAGAAAATCTGAAGAAAGAGGTTAAGGAAGAATTTACACCAACTTTATAATATATAAGTTATTACAAATTGCCATTGGTCTACTCATAAGTTCGGCAAATTGTGAAAGAAGCTTTTCTGCTATGAGGCGAGTAAAAACGTGGTTAAGAGCTACAATATGACTCGAGAGCGATTTTTCCACCTAGCATTGCTTACAATTGAAAATCAAATTGTCCAGGAAAAAATTACCGCAAATCATGTATTGAATTTATTTACGTCAAAAGATCGAAAAATTAAAATAATATAATGACAATTGTTTGCATGTTTTTTTCATATTTCTCATTTGGTTTATTTTCTTTAAATAAATTTAGCTTAACTTTTTAAACCCTTTACTCGTTATGGTTGTGCGGTTGGGCTTTTGATAAATAATATAAATATTTATTGTCACTATACCAAAACCAATTAGTTAATCTTTAGTCTGAAAAATTAAAAACTATTGTTTTAATTGTTTTTTGATTTAAAATATAAAAAAAATATATATAAAAGTTGTTTCTTTTTCTATCTAATATCGGCTAGCTATTTTTACCTACATTACATTGCCCAACAAAATATAATGCATGGCATCGATTTTTTTCAATTTGAAATGCAAAAGAAATGACAAAATATCGATATCGGATATCGTTAAAAGGCCCAAAAAAGGGGCGTGGCATCCTAAAAAATTTTCGCCTTCCGCGGTTTCCCTCCGGCAATGTGCCTCCGGCGACCACTCTTTCATATGATTTTGGGGCCTGGCCCCCCCTACGAGAACAACGTAGTTACGCCAATGAACGAAGCAAAGCCTACTCGTATCATTTGACGCATTATAATGATAAAAATACGAAAAACAACTAAAAAATGAAGGTACTCTTTTACCCAGATCCCCGCCAATGAACTAATTGTAAAATTTAAAATTGACCCAAAGTAAAGTGCTCTAATCCCTTACTATGTTTAACAAATATCATTAGAATATCGTTTGGCATTAATTAATAAAATGAAAAAAGAAATACAATTTTTTTTTTAACACCCTGTATTTCGAAAATGAAGCGACACGCGAAAAACTTTTATGCTACATTTTCGTCTTAAAATAACCTCAGAAGATATTAATTTGCAAACTATTAACCAAATTAAAAAAGCTTTTTCTACCCCAGTACCTACTTTCATCATGGGCGATTTTAACTATCCCAATATAAACTGGAATAACTGCTCTTTGGAGGCTGCCGATAAGAAATCTCAGGACTTTCTTGACATGTATCACGAAATCAACGCATATCAATTGATACACTTTCCAACGAGATTTAGAAACAACAATTCCTCTCTTCTTGACCTCTTTTTGTGCAATACAAAAAACTCTGTCTATGATGTGCAAGGTAATCCACCAGTCGGAAAAAGTGATCATTTAGTAATCACTGCCAAATCGCAAATAAAAACTATTATTAAACCGACTCAAAATATACTCAGGCGTAACTTCTGGACTGCAAACTACGTCGGTATTAATAATCACTTGCAAGAACAGTTTCAAAATGTCACTCCAACTATAATGCCCTCCAACACGATTTACAATGACATTGAAAATATTTTAAAGTCTACAATAGATAAGTTCATACCAAACGTTTCCATAAAAGTTAATACACAAAAACCCTGGATTAATAAGCATATTTTTAAAGAAATTAATAAAAAAAGACGGCTTTGGGATAAATATGTCAACAACAAAACTGTGGAAAACTATCAGAATTATAGGAGTCAAAGTAATAAACTAAAACAAATAATTGCAGAAGCACGACAAAAATATGAAAATGGAATAGCAACAAATGGCACATCAAAGCAATTTTTTAAATATGTAACAAAAAGCCTCAACTCTAAAGTATCATCTATATCGATAAAAGACGCATTGATAACTGATCCTAAAGATATGGGGGAGCAATTCGCTGTACAATTTAACAAAGTATTCAGTCCAGGCCCAAACGTCACACCAACTTTACCAACCGCGTCAAAAGTAACTAACACTTTAGACAACATAGAATTCACAGAAGTGAAAGTAATCAAAGCCCTGAGTGAAATGAAGTCTGACTCCAGTCCAGGGCCGGATGGCTTTCCGACAATATTTCTACAAAAGTGCAAGGGCTCTATTAGCAACTGCCTTTCCCGGTTGTTTCAGGAGTGTTTGAATTTAGGAAAAATTCCAGAAATTTGGAAACAAGCAGCAGTTACTCCACTTTTTAAGAAAGGTGACAGACATATAGCGGAAAATTATAGACCCATCAGCTTGACCTGCAACCCTTGCAAATGTCTAGAAAAAATCATAGCTACAGAATTGACTGACTTCCTACTTACCAACAAAGTTCTACCAGATTCACAACACGGTTTCATATCTAAGCGTTCAACAATTACAAACCTTTTATGCTGCGTTGATAAATGGACCAAAGCCCTAGATAAAATGCAACCTACCGATGTGATATACCTGGACTTTGAAAAAGCATTTGATAAAGTACCACATTCATTGTTGCTCTACAAGCTTGAACATTTTGGTGTAAGAGGCAAACTGCTGAGTCTAATCAATGACTTTCTCACCAACCGCTTCTATCAAGTAAAGGTCAATGGTATCTTATCCAATAAACATCCGGTTCTAAGTGGGGTCCCCCAAGGATCTGTTTTGGGACCATTACTGTTTTTGGTTTATGTTAGCGATTTGTCATGGAATATTGAGACCAGCATCATTTTCTTCGCCGACGATACCAAGTTATTCTGTAATCCACTGTTGCAAAAGAATTGCTTAGACAGAGATCTGAGGCGTATTGAGACATGGACAAACCGGTGGTGCATAAAGCTTAATGTATCAAAATGTACAGTACTGCATATTGGTCCAAATAACCCTTGTGAAACATATTTGCTAAATAATTGTCAACTTATTAGCGTTGCAGAACAGACAGATCTGGGGATACTAATTTCTTCTAATTTAAAGTGGGAATCACATATTAATAAAATGGTAAAGAAGGTCAATAGTTTTATTTTCATGGTGCAAAAGAATTTCAAAGATCACTCTCTACAAATTGTAAGGAAACTGTACACCTCCTATATTAGACCAAAAATTGAATACGGATATAATATTTGGAACCCCTACTACATCAAAGATATTGAAATTTTGGAAAGGGTCCAAAGGCGGGTTACCAGAATTCCACTTGAATTGGGAGGACTACCTTATCCGGAACGACTTGAGAGATTTGGGTTAACTGCTCTGAAGCAAAGAAGAACTAGGGGTGATATAATAGAAACTTATAAAATACTAACGGACTACTATTCTTGTAACTTGAGAAGTTTGTATAACTTAAACCAGAATCAACAGCTTCGTGGACACTCAAAAAAATTAAGCAAAGAAAAATCTGCGACATTTCCAAGAAAGAACTTCCTCAGCAATCGGGTGGTGTATATATGGAATTCACTTGAAGAAAGCACAGTGTGTGCAAATAGTGTAAACTCCTTTAAAAACCGAGTTGATCATAATTTCAAACAGTTAACTCAAAACTTTGTCCATTACGGTGCCTAATGATATTCGTTAAACTAAAAATCTAATAATATTTGTGAGTCCAAAATACTTACCTACCCATAAACAAATTATTTTTGCCTGAGAATTTAAAAGTGTAATAATTTAAATAGACCAACGGACTTTAGACATTTTAAATCACGATAAATATTAAAAATATTAAATAGACTAAAACAATAGCTTCATCGGATTCTCCGCTTGCTATTGATATAATAATAATAATAATAAATAAGGTGAGGATTCACCTCCGTCATTTTTTCAGAGAGGTTAGGAAACACCCTGTATAAATATTTAGATAATACTTCACTTAAACCTAGTTGTCTAAATGTGAATAGTAATTAATTTTTACCGAGTTTCAGTTCTAACTATAATTAACTTTTCTCTAACTAAGGATTGTAAATTTATAGCATAGAATTTCTACGACAAATTCTAAAATATTTCCTACATAATATATTGCAGACGTATTTACCATGTCAGCTTTAAGCTGCATTTAAATTGCATCTGATTTAATTTGTATTTCTCTCTATGAACAGAATATACTAGAAAGGGTTTTATTTTAAAGCCTGCAGAGCATATAGTCAATTTTACAATATATCTTTATGTAAAATGAACTAAAGGAAAATAAGTGCACCTTCGCGTATGTTGAAAACAAATAGCAACAAATTATAAAGAACATCATTTTTATTATAGATTTTTCTAAATGTTGTATTCCAAAAAAAGTGGGTCTTTGTCGGTTGTCGCTAGTTTAAAGGCAAATACTGGACAGTATACAGGGGCGGATGGGCTACTTAAGACCGGCCCGGGCAATCACTTGCTAAAACCGGCCCACAAATTACAACAAAAAATAATACCATTCTTTAATTTGCGATGTTTATTACTAACCTAATAAAATGGTAAACAAAACTAAAAATATTTCTAATAGAATTAACTCCAAATATTATAATATTTTTCCAACAAAATCTAAATCTAAATTTAACAACTGAGATAAAATAGTATTTTTGTAATAGCAGTCAACATTTTATCAAAATAGACAATTAAAAATAAAGGATATTTTAAATTATAAGATTAACAATCTACCTAAGAAACTAAATGATCCTGCTAGCTCATTAATGACCTCCTTATTGTCGATTTTTCATAAGATTTCTTTTTCAATATTCATTATCATAAATGATTCCAAATGTTCATCGCTTAAAGAATTGCGTAGTCGGTTCTTGATGTATTTTAAAATAGAGAAATTCTCTCGCATGACACTTGGGTGACAGGCAAAGTTAAAATATATTGGTAGACTACAGATAAGCATGGATAGGCATTCTGATACATATTGTATTTCATTATTGCTAGATAGCAACAATGTACACAGTTTCTACAGAGACTACTAGGACTTTTTTCTTGACATTTATAGGTTGCTTGTGAATCTATAACATCTGGGTCATCTTCGTCAGTTATCTTCTCATAATCTGCCAAAGTATCTTTTTGGAAGGATTCATTTAAAGTCATCTTATAAATATCCCAATTCAATACAAAATGGCACAATTCTTCCTTAATATTTGACACTTGGGCATCTTTTTAAATTGTAAAATTTTCTTAAAAATGTTCTGCAAGCTACTTTCAGGAATACCATTGGTTTTGATTTAATTAAAATTTATAGGATTGAAAATGGACATATCAGCACATAAGTTTATATTTCTGTTATATCGGTTTTCCATTGACATAATGGCGGTATCCATTATAACATTGCACGTTTCTATTTTAAATTTGTCTTTCGAATTACTAACAGCTTCATCACTGCAGTTTCGTTGAAGAATTTCTTGACTTTTACACTATTGTTCAAATCGTCCTCGATTGCCAAAGAAAGCTTTGGCTGCGAAGTTATCGGCCTTGAATTGGCCTTATTTATGTTTAAGAATGTGTCCAATGATTGGCATTTTGCAGCTTCTTCCATCATTTTTTTTTTCTTGCGTTCCTTTTCTTTTCTGTGCCACCTTTTCTTTTATCCTTTTCCATCGTGATATTTACACTGACACTACACAACACTACTTTACAAACAAAGAAACACTGGAGTTTTACTACTAAAAACAGTTTAGTAAAAAATTTGCAGGATTCTGAACTTAACTAGCACAGAATATAACAGTCAATTCTAGTCAATAGCCCGCAGAATTTACCTGTTTGCGCATCATTGTTTTCTAAAGAAACGAAGCAAACACGTTATAAAATAAATCGCTTACGCGTCAGTCACGCGCCATGCTTACGAAGTTTGGGGAAGCCCCGACAGGCTCCGCCTAGCACCGAATCAACTATTAAAGATGGGTAACTTCTAGTAATGATGGAATAATTGGCTTCTGCAAATATATCGATATGCACTAAACAACATGGTAACGACTATAAACTGAATTTATGCATTTCTCCATTTATATTTTCCAGAACTATCTTTGACTTCTTTTTGAGAAAAAAAATGTCAGTCTTAACATTTAGAGATCGACCGGCCCACCGGGCATTTGCCCGGTTGCCCGGCGGGCCCATCCGCCCCTGACAGTATAGGTTGATACATCAGGGCTGCAAACAATTTAAAGCGATGGTTTTCCAAAAAATACTTGGCTAGGGGAGTTGTCGCACATACTTAAAATAAAAAAAAAATGCTTTTAATGAAAGATTTATCGAAGTTATACATAGTATTATATATTTGAGTCGATTTCTTGGGCGGAACCTTTTGCATTCTTGTGTAGTGTGTATTTGTAAAAGTGTTTTGATCTGGCATTATTGTGTCATAAATCAAACGACTAACCTCAAAAAATCGCTTACATTAATTTTATTCTACGCTGTTGCCATGCATGAATTTGTTACAGCGTCAAATGTCAAGTTGTCTTGTTTATTATGTTTATAGTGAATATAATTCCATTGGTAAAAGAAGTTCCTTTCAATGTAATTCCACTCTACTTTACTTTATGCAACTAACAAAAAAAAAAAGAAATTCATTCAGTATGCACCAACTTGTCCAATAGAAGTAAGCGAGTTCTGTGATAGACCTTGTGGTGTAACGTGTTTTTAAAAACCTTTTCAAAAAAAGACAAATTGCATTGAAAATCCAAATCCCATAGGGATTATTGGCATTTTTCAAATTGCTAATATTTTTTGTGTTATTATTTACCTATTTAAAGACCCAGATAGGGGTAAGTGTTTTGTGAAAATGTTTTATCACCATCTGAAAAGTTTGAGGTTATGTTATTTTTTATATTATGTTTACTCAGACATAACTCTTATTTATTTTGTAAAATAAAGCTTATGGTAGTGCTTATTTGTTAACATAAAGTAAACCCAGTATATAGTCCGAAATATTTTTTATTATAACGCGTAGATTAAATCATAGGGCGAATTTGCAAGAAAGCAGCGTTGTCACGTTGAAAACCTAAAATAATGTTTTTTGACGGTATGTAATATAAAATCCTGAGCTATCTTACTTTGAAAGCCTACTTTATATGGCCGCCTCCTACTTCTAGACACCTTCTGATGTTTCTTCTTACCCTCAGAGACACATTAACCAATACGTTTGGAGAATTATTAATTTCGGCAATTTTTTCTAAAATCCTTCGTTTAAGATCATTTATATCCTCAATTGGTGTTCGATAAATGGAGTTTTTTAAAAAAGGCCACAAGAAGAAATCGCAGGGTGTTAAATCGCAGGAACGAGGTGGCCATATTTGTTGCGTATTTCGGCTTATAACTCTGTTTTCAAAAAATTCACTTAAAAAATTTAAATTTTCTCTGGTTACATGAGGTGTAGCGCCATCTTGTTGGAAGTAACCTTCCCGCAATTCATCATCGTGAAGCTCATTAATAAATGTTGTCAGAATTTCGATCCGATATCTCTCAGCTGTAATTGTGCCATCAAAGTAAATTGGGCCTACTATTCTTCTAGAACTAATTGCTGCCCACACACCAACTTTTTGAGGATGAAGAGGTCTTTCTACAAAAACATGCGGATTTTGCGTATTCCACATTCGCATATTTTGTGAATTAACATAGCCTGATAAATAAAAATAAGCCTTATCGGTAAAAAATGTTTTTTCAAAAGCACCACTATTTTCTTCTTGAAAATTGTTTAAAAACCATTCACAAAAATTAAGTTTTTGGGGAACATCATTGGGAAGGAGTTCATGAATAGCCGTAACACGATAAGGGTATAGATGCAGATCCTTTTTCAAAAGTGTTTGACATGTACTGTAGCATAAATCCGTTTGCTGAATTTGTTGAGATAAATGCCTAATAGAAGTTGAAGGATTATTTTCCATAATTTGTCGCGCTTCTTCAATAACCTCATTCGATCGTTTCGTTGGTCTTCCAGCCCCTTTTTTATGTTGAACAGACCAGTCTGACGAAATTTATCAATTAGGTATTGTGACCCAGTACGAAAATTATGAAAGGTCACCGCAACATCAGGAAACTCGGTTCGAAATTCATCAAAGCAGTCATGCATAGAGTAATTCCACACACCGCCTATTTTGTTTCCATTTCTAAAAAAACTTTCAACAATAAAAATTTTTTGTGCTTCACTAAACATTTTTACTGTAGAACTTTCAATCCGGCAACAAAGCTTCACCAAAACTTGATACGCTGAAAAATAAAAAAAAAATAAAAAATTAAATCATATCCTGCAAATAGCACTTTATAATAGTCAAAAGACGACTCCCCGGAGAAATATTAGTTAAAGCAATAGTAACCTACCATCAAATAACTGCAAAAATTACAAAATTTCTCCAATTTTTAAACTTTACAAATACACAAATTCAAATAAGACGTAAATGTCATAAAACAATCATGTCATCTTATCTACGCAGTACGGCCACGATGCTTTTAAAATGCATGGCCTCCCTTGAGCAAAATAATTAAAAATCACTCGTTATTATAGGCACAATGTAAACATAAAGTAAGGAACAAATTCAATGCCTATTTGGATATAATTCATTGAAAAGTTGACAAACCTGATCTTGCGATCTCTTCGTATTTCCGTAACCGCTCATTATTAAAACTTCAACTCGTTGTTTCTCATTCAGATGAACCATAGTGTAAACAAGTTAGAAATCAGACAACAGAAAATTAAACAGGAACCCAAAATTGATACCCGTTAGGTCGCTGTCATGGAAACACCTTGACTCAACTGGTGGGCATTAGGTAGGAAAAATTATAATTGGGAAGTTTTCATTTTTGAGCTGTCATTATCTTGGAAACGCTTGCAGATAGGTAAAAGTTACAAGATTCGATATCTGTTAAAGTGCTTATGTGTTTTGTCACCTGATTGCAAACATAGAAATTTTGCAAGTTTTTGCATTCCCTGCAAAGATAGAAGAAAAGAAAGCCTGGATAACGCTCATAAGGTACCTAATAAAATAATTAATTATTATTATGTTAATATTTGCTCCACAGTAGTAGCAGACAATGTGAACAATGACAGAAAGAATAGCTCCGATATTTGAGTTCAGCGCCAGAAGAAAATTTAGCTTTACATCTCCAGAAAGAAGGTGTGTTATAGTTTTTTTATACAAAATATATTGACGTTCTTAAAAACTAAAGCGAAAAATGTCAACATTTAATAGTCTGTTTTAACTTTTAATAGAAAAGTAGCGCCAACTTGCAAACCAACCATCCCGGAACTGTTTAACGGCATTTGTGTTAAAATTTAAACTAACGACAAAAATTGATTGTACATAATATATAATATGTAATTACGAGAGTGCTTTAGTGACAATAATTTTATCAATTATTTGGTGGTAGAATAAACTGAAACTAACTGCAGAATTAAAAAAAAACTATTTTTAGAATTCTCTGAAGCTACAAATTACAATTACAATGAACTACAAAGTAGGTACCCAAAAGAATGCTGAGGCGGTATGCCAGACGTGGCTTCGAAGAGCCTGCCTCAGATAGAAGACTCGCTCCTGGTATACTGATTAAAGTTTTTTTATGTATTTAATTGGTTATATTATAACAATAGTATACCCAGGTCCTTTCTATTCACCAATCATTTATTTATATAGTGTGAAAGGTTATTATAGAAAAGGCGCCAGAAACAATATGGCAAATATAACAACTCAAACATAATACAACAGATAATATAACCTGTATCTTTTAATACTTACTAGTAGATATATTAAATTACCTACCTTTAAATATAATACAGGCATTTCCAACACAAGAAACAGATCATAATTATTCAGACATGCTTTCTTTTTTTGACAGACCAACATGAACATTGTCACAACCGAGTAAGTTTCTTGTAGCAATTCGGACAGAACTGGTATTGCTAAATAATTATATCTCCACAGTATTATTAAAGTTTATTATTTGTAAAATGAGAGTGACTACAAAGAGAGCAAAATGCATATATTTTCACGAATCTATTGCGCAAGCACAGTTGTATTGCTATCCTTGTTTTGCCCGGAAATCAGACAAGGATGCCCATTCGGTATTTACAAAAATGAAAAGGTATATACGTGTCAACGAGAAACTCGTCGTGGAATCCACTAAAAATCAGCTGTTTTTCATGTCGGACCCTAGGGTCGAAAACTCAACTAGAATAAAAGCTTGGCTGTATAAGTGTATAAGGTCAACTAATTATTCTCGTCTAGTAGAAAATGCCGCTTCGTAGAAAATACATTGCATAACCAATAAACGTTATACATGATTTACATTGAAGTAGGACAGCATTGAGTTGATTTACAATTTACTAATACTATTTTATATATATGCACTGCTTCTCCATAGTACTACACTGTAAATCCGGTATTAAGCATACAACATACAGAGTTTTTGACAAGTCATATGTAACTGCCCTATTAAAAAAAATTCAATGGTAGCGGACCTCGTAGAAAAACATCTTATAAACGTTACCTTGTGTAATAAACAACGTCTTAAAGATGTCTTGCAGACGTATAAAGACGTCTTGGATATCTGTGTCAAACGTCTTATGAATGTCGTTGTGCTATCTGGGTAGGTGTAATATAAGAAGTAATTTTTTTGTTGGCCGTTTGGTGGTGACATATTCTTGGACTTAAAGTTGGGTATAATAAAACTCTTAGTAGTTGAAGAATAATTTAATTTAAATAATTCATTGAAAAATCCCCAAAGCACAGAGTTGTGTAATATGGTCTTTGCCAAGACACGATTTTCTTTTAGAACAAAGTATCTACATATTTCCATAAATTCATTGGTGTTAGCTTACGCCTCCCGTATTAAATTACCGATTTTCGTTAAACCAAAAACGGCTGTTTGAATATGCCCTTATTGTAAATATTTCCCCAGCCAGGTACGTTCCAAAGTCAGCCTTGGGGGTTGTTTATCTAGCCAATAGAATTAATTAAAATAAGGATGTTCCGCTTCAGGTGTAATAAAGAAGAGAAGCACAGTTTGCAAACTGCAGCTAAAATAGCTGTGACGTCAATAGAGTTGCAAATGAAATTAAAAACTTGCTTAAACTTTAGGGGTTAATTATCTTGGGCTAAACAGAGGGGCGTTACCATTCCTATAGCGGGTTGCATTTTTTTTTAACTCGGGGCATGGAAAATTTCGTGTTAATTTTTCAACCCCATGTCAGGGCCTTCTACTATATCGATACAGCTGACACTTGGAACACGTGAAATTTGAGGTTTAGAAATTTATTCTTTTAGCCAAAATAACTGTCACTTTTATAAAATCATTAATAAATTATAATAAACCCAAATAAGCCTGATGCCTTGGGTAAACACAGCCGGCTGATGACTGCCTGTGAAGTAATGCGACAGAGACGCACTCGGCAACAGGCTATTTTGGGCTTGCTTTGATCTTTGTCACAGTCAAGTTTTATCGACCCTTCGGGGATATTCCAATGACAGTACTAATCACTGGATTATCTCAGTGCCAGAGCGAAAGAGACGTTAATGTGCGGTATCACATTTTGATTCAATATAATATCCTACAGTAAAATATATGGTAAAGTCCGTCTATCTATCTTACAAACTCATTATAAATGCTAATCCCTTACCGTAATACTAACCTATTGTGTAACGTGTAAAATTCGGCCACCCAATCTGGGGACTCCAGGAACGGATCTATTTAAAGACTATTATATTATTATATTTTCTCAGTAATGCTCTTAAAATAATTAGGGTCAAATAAAATAGGTTTATTTTAGTTATTTAAATATGCCGATTTTTGGTTTTAAAATTCAGTTAGATGTTTGTATTGGTTTAGACAAGAAGTTATTTGTTGCCAATTAAAAGTGATATCTAAGAATGTTTCGTCAGTGGGAAGAAACCAGTACGCCAAGTGGGTCTTGCAGGTCGTGATAAAAACCAATTAATGCGTGATATTTTATCAGTTGACACAAAAAAAAGTAATCTTCGACGTTTACACCACCCTTCTTGAACGTGGTTTTCACAATTTGGTGCAGTGAAGGAAGCGGCAGCTTTGAAACGCAGGCCAGTGAGCACAGTGTGGCTTATTGTAAATAACCCTATAGTGGAGAGAAGAAAGAGGACAGACTCTTTTACTTTTGAGAAACTGAAAAACATATGCCATGTACAGGCAACAAATGATCCCCACTTTAAAAACCCTATCGCGAAGATTAAGAAAAGATGATACAGGAACAGAGTGCTGTCGTGAGACTCTAAGGAAATGTATTTGAAGAAGCGGTTTTAAAATTAAAAAAATTAACAAACGACAAGTAATTATGGAATCAGTCCGGTTAAAAGGATGGAGGATAAAATACCTAATTGCAGTACACACGAAGTTCCAGATAAAGGTTGGGTAGAATTATCGGGTCAATGCAGAACCATAGCTCCATCAAATAAAGGTGAGCGTATAACAATAATTTATGCTGGGACAAACAACGGATTTATACCAAACGCTTTGGCCTTATCAGCCAAAAATATAAAGGACTCCCTTGTTGATTATCACGATGATACTTAGGCAGAGCTATTTGAAGACTCGTTTAAGAACAAATTATTACCAAATATACCACCAAATATTGTGCGAGTGATGGATAATGCGAGCTACCACAGTCGTAGGTTAATAAAAGTTCCGTGTTCCAATGACTCAAAAGTTACCATCCAGGACTATATGATGGAAAATAATATGTATTTTGAGGAAAATTACACATAAAATTGATCAAAGATTCATGCGGCTAGAAATGCGGGGAACAATTTGCTGCACAACTTTTATAACGGTCACTTTTTCGTATACGAGGTAACTCCAAAGTTACAGGCATTATGCGCGACTTTTTTGCCACTCTGTATATATATTTTTATATAAAATTTACTGATATTTATTTTACAATCTACTTTTAATCCCAGGTACTTAGGCCTAGTTTTGCTATTGTAATATTCTACTTTTTAAGTAATATACATATAAATATTTTTCTGACAATATAATTGGCTGAAAGGAGCTTTTACTTTCAGAAAATATAACAAAATTGGTATTACCCTGGTATTCAACATAATAAAGGAGGGAGTCATATGAAAACATTACTTAGATAATCAATTCAAGGTAAGGATGGTTATGGATCCGATATTTTTTAGCAAAGTGTTGAGGGACTAGACTAATACTAAATGGTCATTTTGAAAAAACTTTTTAATCCACTTGTCTCGTTTTCTACTAGTAGACAAAAAAATGTTGTAATTAAAAATTAATACAGTGTACGCGTCCTTTTAAAAAAGGTAAAACTGATATTGATGGCCATTTTTGCGTCTAGTCAGTTTTTTTCTAAAAAAATTAGTTTTTCAGATATTAACTTTTTTTAAATACGACACTATGTATATAATATTTTATATTACTTAAACACAATTTTCAAAAATGTATGGATGTTTATATTTATTTTGAGGAACAAAGTCGATATTCGATATTTTTATTAATTGACTTAGTTTGCAACAGTAGGTTCAGGTTGGCCAATTTATTATTAGAATCAAATGAAAATGTCCAATTCTGACAGATTTGTCAGATTTTTAATATTTTTGAAATATCTCTTTTACATAGGTTTAATTATAATTACATATATAATTATAAAAAGTAAGATATGTTGCTATTTGCGGAATTTATTCTTGTTTCTTTTTAAAATTTTAGCGTGATTTAAAGTAAAAAAATTAACAATAATTTAGAAGTGTTAACATACAATTAAAAATATAGAAATGCAATAAAATGAACTTTGTAAGTATTAGATCTAGATTAAATCTAGAGTAATTATTATTATTATTGTCAAATTGGTCATGGTCTACTGTTACAAATAAAGTAAATTGTTAAAAATATCAAATACTGAGCTTGTGTTCAATATAAATATAAACATCTATGTATTTTTTTAGAAAGAAAAACTAAATACTCCGCCAAACTCTACGTAAAAGCTTTCATCAATGTCAGCTTTTATCTTCTCGATATGTTGACGCATAACCTGAACTAACTTAATAAGCGCTATTTTTTAAAATCACTCTGAAGATTAGAAACTAAGATAGCAATGCAAATTTGACACCGGAATATCTTGTTTCAATAAAACGTAGCCATCTGAAGTAAAAACCGTCAAGCTCTGTCTTTGATAATAACTCCAATAATGACAATGGCGTCAAAACCCTACCGCCAAAAATCATACCATCTTTGTTAACGAAACCACGCAAGCAACCGACAAACCAAAGCAAAGAAGCACATAACCAGAGGATCAAAGACAAACTTCTTGAATGTCCTAACAGATCAATATCATTTTGGTCGGTAGCTAAGGCCGTCAGTCAGAACTTTACCAAGTCAACCATTCCACCTCTGATAAGCTCTTAAGGCACCATTGCGGCCAGAGCACAGAAAAAATCAAACTTACTGGAGAAACGATTCTCTTCATATTCAACAGTTAGTTTTTAGGGAAAAGCTTCACCGAATATTCCCGCTGTAGAAGTCTTGACACCAAAAAAGCTTCTACTCCCGATGCCATTCCAGTTATCGTAATTGAAACATGCGCTGATTAACTGACACCAGTATTTTGTAGCCTTTTTAACTTGTTTCACAGAAAAGGAATATTCCTTCTTGCTAGATAACTGCGCGAGTCCAACCCATACCCAAATAGGACAAAAAGACCTCGTCAAGTCGCATTGTTTGCGGTTATATCAAAGGTTATTGAGAAGACTATTAACGAAAAATTATTACCTATAAGGTTTTACCATTATCAGTGACCATTAGTATAGATTTCTTAAGTCTAGATCAACAGGATCAACCTTCTCGCTTATATTACTTACTTTTGGAACAACGCAATAGAACATTGTGGGGAGTCCTGGGCGATAGCACTGGGCATTTCCAAGGCCTTTAACCGAGTGTGGCATGAGGGCCTTCTAACTAAAGTGAAAGCATACGGAATGCCGGTTCAATTTTGTTCATGGCTATCAAGCTTTTTTAAAGACTGTTCTCGGCGAGTGGCGATGGACTGATTTCTTTCGAACACATTCAAGGTTCTATATTGTCGCCCACCCTCTTTTTGCTATAGAATAACGATCTTTTGGAAAAAAATTTAAAAGCCTATATCAGTGTGTCCCCGGATCGACGCAACGATAGGTGAAAAAGGCTGAAATTTTTTGAGTTGAAACTTTATCTTCTGGGGTTCAGTCCTGCTTGGATAGAAACTAATTTGTGGCATAATTTTAATTTCGAAAAATCAAGTGTGCTGAAATTTTCAAAACACTTTTTTTTCCCACCAGTGAAGTGCTTGATTCCTAGGAGATACGAAAAAATTTCGTTAAGAAAAGTTGTTCAAAATAATAAATTAAACACGATCGGTTTATAAGATACATCAAAAAATTAATTTATTTCAATAGTAACATTAACAACGGTTTATACAATAGATCAAAAAATTAATTTATTTCAATTCTAACATCAACTGAAATATTTATTTATTCAATAAGTTCGCCGCCTTTATTCGCACATTCCTCAATGTTTTCCGGAAATGCAGTGAAAGGTGCTCTTATCTCCTCCAGGGGAATAGAGTTTATTGCATCTGTAATGCGACTTTTCAAAATTTTTACGTCATTTGGAAGCCTATTCAAATATACAATTTGTTTTATTCGACCCGAAAAATAAAAACCCATTATTGTTAGGTCCGTAGATCTGGGCGGCCACAAAATTGGACCAGCATTGGCTATCCATTTTTCTTGAAAATGCTCATTGCAGCCGTCGTGTTGAAAATATGAAAAATATCTTGGTTCGTATGGTAGTTCGTCAAGAAACTGATTTAGGATATTTAAATAAGTATGTTGATTAAGTCTTCCCTCAATAAAATATGGCCCAATTACACCACAATGATAGGAAATGGCACACCAAACATTAACCTTTTTAAAATACTGCCGCCTAGAATTTATTACATAATTTGGATTATCTTTAGACCAATATCGGCAATTCTTTGATGAAGGGACACCGTCAGTGGTAAAAGTCGATTCGTCTAAGAAAATAATATTTTTATGGAAGTTTCGATCTTCTAGAATCTTCTCACCTAAAGTTAGGCAAAACTCCAACCCTCGGGATTTATCCCCTTCTTCTAACGTGTGACGAAATCTAACTTTATATGGTTTTACCTTATTTGCTTCATAAATGCGTTGCAAATGTGATTTGCTAACACGAGTCTCCTCGTACCGCTTTCTTAGTGACAGCTTTGGATTTTCGCGTAATGAATCCATTGCTAACACAGTACCTACATCATCTTCATCAAAGTTCTTCTTCTTTTTTAGTACATTATGTACAGTACCGGTAGTAACAAATTTTTTAACCAGTCTGGATACTGTAGATTTGACTAAAACTGTGTTCGGAAATTTCATATCAAATCGCCTGATAACCTCTGGAATAGATAATTCACCTATACCATAACATTGAATTAGTTAGATCCGTTCTGGTATAGTAAGCATAACTGATATTTCGCAGTAATGTTTTTGAAAGTTCGGATCAGTTTTAGAGCACAGAACACTACAACAATATTAAAAATACCAAACTATTTTTGACAACAAACTGTCGAATATTATTTTATTTTTCCTTCTATGGCATACTATTTTCTTTTAATAGCATTGAAACAAATTTATTCATATTTTGAAGGACGTGAATTGCTTGTTATTTTTATGTTCGCATTTCTTTAATTATCTAAATGGGAATAAAATAAACCGATCGTGTTTAATTTATTATTTTAAACAACCTTTCTTAACTAAATTTTGTAATATCTTCAATAGGGAGGTGCGTGCAATAAAAATAATGCAAAACATCAAGGTAGGCATAGGATTTTAAAACTTTGTATTCTTACTCATTTATTATTTCCGAACATCTTTTCTTAATAAAACTTTTTCGTATCTCCTAGAAATCAAGCACTTTACTGGTGGGAAAAAAAGTTTTTTGAAAATTTCCAAAGCGCACTTGATTTTTCGAAATTAAAATTATGCCACAAATTAGTTTCTATCCAAGCAGAGCTGAACCCCAGAAGATAAAGTTCCAACTCAAAATATTTCAGCCTTTTTCACCTATCGTTGCGTCGATCCGGGGACACACTGTATAGCTTGGCTGATGACACTTGCTTTATCTTTTACTTTGGATGCTCGAACATCGAGTGCGAATGCACATCTCTATAGGCAGCAATAGGTTCCACATCTCAACAAGGACCTGGAAGAAATTCAACAAAAATACACGCGGCAGTTTTTTCTAAAAAAATTAATATTGAAGAACCGGATATAGTCATTGCGGAGCACTCGATTCCCTTGGCTTCATGAATTCATTTAGTGGGCGTCAATTTGCATAGTCACGTCGCGACTATTGCTAAGGCTGCCTCGCAGAAGCTTGGTATAGTTTTCCGAACTAAGAACCTCTATGTTTACACTCCAACAACTTTTGATGCTCTATAAAGTTCAAGTTCGACCATTGCTGCTCACATATTTAGTGCTTTGGTCCTAAACATACCCTGAGATTGCTGGATTTTATTCAAGGAAGAGCCATTCGCTTCATCGGTGACCATAATCTGACCAACAATCTAGAAAGCCTTGAACATCGAAGGCACCTTGAGTCTATTTTACAAATATGTTAATGGCAAGTGCTGAAGTGAGGTTGCTCGCTTGATTCCACCCAGAGCGGTGTATAATAGAAATACACGACGAGCCATTGCAGCCCACCCATCACCTTCGAATGACTCTTAAAAGATTCTCTCATCTGAAACACGTCGTTAGTCTGGAACGACCTCTCTAGAGCCCGTGTTCCCCAACGAGTATAATCTCCAAAGATTCAAGACCAACGTGAAAGGGTTCCTGCGGACATGCACCGCTCGCAGAGCTCCATAAAGGATTATTTCTGCAGTGCTGTGTCTTGAAAAAGATACATTTACAAGTGCTATACAAATAGCGAGGGAGTGAAAAATAATAACCAAAAATCTCATGTCAATCGTGAATATATAATTAAACTAGATTTTCATGCGATAGAAATGTACAAAATAATTAATGTTACCTTGTATTAATAAATTAAACTGATATTGCTCACTGTCAAATAAAAGCGCCCCAGGGAAAATTTATTGTGCAGCTTATTGAATATAAATTTTCGTAGATAATATCGTGAATTGTATCAATTATGAATCAAAATGATAAGAACCAGCCTTAAGCAATATTAATTATTCACGTAAGTAATCTGATCTAACCATAGAGATAATGGAAGGATATCTATAACTTATTAGGCATATTATGAATATTCATTGTTATAAGTTGTGTCCAGAAAATAAGGTAAACCCTCTGGCTTTACTCGCAATTTTGCTATTTAAGGGTTACATACGTCCATTATTCGTAGAGATTAAAACCTTAAAGGTATATTAGAAATAAATCAAGAAAATATACATTACAATATTGTTCCATTTAGTATGAGAGGAATCCTTTACATGTATTTATTAGGTATATATTTAAGTATTATTTACGTCAGAGAAATGGATGTATGTCTGTATCATAACTTTAAAAGATTAAGCGATCTAAAAAATCCAAAATACTATAGATAGGTGAGTACCTATTTCGTGTATACTATTTTTCAAACGAATTTAGTTTTAACCACGTTATGACAACTAACCCAAATTTATACAATGTGTTTTTATCCCAAGTTATTTTGAGGAACTAACCTCTGCTACTGTATCCATACACCTGAAACCGGGCTCTTAAATTACTTTCAGCTTAATATCTATCCCCAAATATCTGCGGAGATGCGAATTACTTTTTGGCAAAAGACAGATATTAAATTGGGGAAGCCCCAATACAGACAAACCAGCAGACACGAAAAATTTGGTGGTGGCAACCCTAAATTTTGTAAATAATTCATTGTCGTTATAGTTAGAGCCGCGGTGACAAAAATGCCTTGGAACTCCCAAACGGATGAAAAGCACGTTTTTGTATAGTTCGAGTGTCGTTCTCGAAATCCGTGTTGTCGGATCAAATCGGATGAAAATATTTTTCCGGTAATTGGGAGGTTGCCTAGATGCCCTCCAGTAATTTTTATCCGTTTGGGAAATGTTTTTGTAAACCGCTGGTCAAAATTTGGAAAAAATATTATAGCCGCCCACCGCCGAGCGCCAGACCCCTATATACTCGACAACACGGATTTTGAGAACGACACTCGAACTATACAAAAACGTGCTTAACTAGCGATTAACGGGATTTAGTTCCTAAATAAAAATTAGTTCGATTAAATAATTAGTTATTTAGATTTTGTTATTTTAGTGGTTTTTTGGTAAGATATTTGTTTGAAGGGTTCTATGATTTGACACAAATCAACCAACAGTCAAATAACTTCGCAAATAAAACGAAATACTCTCATTTATTTCAGTTAAATCAAATTTAGTTAATTAAAATCACATTTATTTATTACCAATAATTGTTCACCAAATAAATCAGATTATTTGATTAAGGGAGCACAGTTTTATCAGTGTACTCGACAACACGGATTTTGAGAACGACACTCGAACTATACAAAAACGTGCTTCTCATCCGTTTGGGAGTTCCAAGGCATTTTTGTCACCGCGGCTCTAACATAAGCAAATTAACAAAATTAAGAATTATTGATGTGAAATTTTTTAAAATATTGTTGCTCAATACATGATGTTGCACTAGTATAGTCTATACGAAGTCAGTCCGAGCAGCTAAAAAAAGGGTCATGTGGCGGGTCTGCTAAGTTTACCAATAAATTTTAAATAAAAATTACCTAATTTTATGATGATTAGGCCGCGTATGAATTTTTTTTCGCCAAAGCATTTCCCGCCGGCCGCTTCTAGTTGATGAAATAGTTTTGGTGGAGAAAAAAATAAAATAATGCCTACAAAATTTCTGTTCCACTGCGTTTTTTTACCAGTTGCCCCTGACAGTGGTGTAGTTTAATTATTAAAATAGGGGGAAGTAAATTTAGTTTATTATTTTATTCGTTATTGGAAATTTTTGAAAGTATTTTAAGAGTGCGCGCGAGTGTAGTGTTTTGTTGTTGTTGCCGTTGCTGTTGTTACTGTTGTTGTTGAGTGTCGCGTTTTTGTAAATTGCTTTGTTGTTGTTACCGTTCTTGTTGATATTGATGTTATTTAAATATTTAATCAAGATAACGTTGTAGAGACCTTTTGATGTTTCTGATAATGAAACGAACAATGTGGAACCCGATTCCATGGCGGAGCCGTCGGAATTTTGTAATAAAGATTTACAGGTTCAAACCCAGAGACTTATTTTAAATATTTACACTTGCTTAAAAAGTGAAAGTCCTGGGACCTCCCAAAACGAAATATTAAAAAGGATTTGTGAGCTCACTAAACTTGCTCGAACTACAATTCATACAGTGATTAAAGCAGGAGTTATTATCGACCAATTTGTAAAGCGAAAAAAAGCTAATCAGAAGCTTAAAGGAGTTGATATTGGTGACAAAGAAGTTATACGCCGAGCTGTATATCAATTTGACGAGAAAAACAAAGTCCCGACATTAGAAATGATTCGGGATAAGTTACAGGATTATTCTGATTATGAGTATAAATCGGTGGATATCTTACGTAGTATATTGCTAAATCGTGACTTCAAGTACAAAGAATTGAACATAAGAATGGTATAGAATTGTCTCGTATCGTAGCATAGCGGCAAGAAAATTTACGGAAAATTAAGGTATATCGCCAATTAAAAAGGGTATATGGTTGGGTGGATGATAGTCTTAATATGATAGTCTTAATAAGTGCATACTACATGGACCTTGCTCTCGCGGTAAACGAGTTATCATACCACACGCAGGCAATACTAAGGGTTTTGTTCCGAACGCTTTACTATCGTTGGCCAAAAATATAAAGCACTAATCGGCTGACTACCGTAAAGATATGACCACCAGTCTATTCAAAAAGTGGTTTATTGAAGTTATTAAATAATTGCAGACGAATCTATCCCCAATTCTGTCATTGATATGGACAATGCATCCTATCATTCGCGTCTACATAACAAAGTTCCTAACAGTACCACAAAGAGAGATGAAATTCTTGGAAAGTAGACACATGGAAATTCCTCATAATGCTAGAAAAAAGGTGTTATTGGAAGCTATAAAAAAAAGAAAGCTTTACAAAGGAATATGTAATCTACAAAATATGCGAAGCACATGGTAATACTATTTTACGCCTTCCCCCTATTATTGTATATTTAATCCAATCGAGAAAACATAATCAATCGCCAACTGACAATGCTTTAGTACTTGAAAATATAGGCACAGTTGTTAATCAACTAAACGACAGTGGTATATAGATAGAATGTATCCAGCAGGTCATAGAGAAGGAGGATGAATATTGCATTTTACCGGCAATTGATCCCATTATTATATCCCCAAATACGGATTCAAACTCTAGAAGTTCGGAAAGTGAATTTTGACTTTTTATCAAATTCACATAAAATAGAGTATAATGATAAACGGGTGTTACGTGTTCTCTTATCCTCACTATATATAATGCTAATTTAAAAAAAAAATTGATATATATAGTTTTATGAAAATTACTGGGAATAAGTTTTTATAATTATAATTTAAATGCTGCCCCACAATGCCAACCTCAATAGTTTTCATGCTGTTCCAATGGGTTGTGTATACACAAAATAAAAATTAATTAATGTGGTAAAATATTTTATTTCATACTGTATTGTAAAACACACCTTTACATATTTGAATTTAGCCCAGAAAATAAGGTTTTACAGCAATAAGTCCGGTAAAATTTTTTTACCGGACTAGTCCTGTAAAATTTCTTTACCGGACTGAAATTTGTAAGTTTTAGTTTAATCAATGTCAAACACACAATGTTTCCAACAGTAAATATAAGCACTTTTCAAATATACGACGCAGAATAAAACTTCATTATAATTTCAAAACATAATTATAATTTTCAAGAGAACAGTATGAAATAAAATATTGTACGTCATTCGTCCGGCAAATCCTTTACAGTATTCGTTTCAAAATTCCAGACTTGGCTCCTTCGTCGCCTCGTCTCGAAACATTTCACTCATGCTGTAAAAGTTGATTTACCGGACTTATAAGGTAAATATCTATTCCATTCATAGTGTTGCACACCGCCCATGCTTCTGAAAGAAGCTTCCGCCTATAACCCGAATTTCGGTTTTTTACTGTTTCGATTGACTTCGTATATACTTTACGGTGTGTGTCGCAAGGCAGTATGATTGGGCCTACATTGTTTTTAATTTACATGGCAGATTGCGAACGATACACAAATATATTCTTTAGTTTGTCTATCCGATTCACTCTGGGCAGTTCAAATACGGATTCAAAACTATTTGTGATTAATATGTTCCTCATGGTGTAACAACCATTTTATGCTTGTTACTACTTATTTTTCGAACAAAACTTATTTATTCATGGTATGATTCACTAATATTTATTTCCACTAAAAATAGTCAAAAGTTCCCTACTACGGCCGTGCCACCATAGGCAGCGACACGCCGCGCGCCGTGTATATCATAATAAATATGTCCTCACATGCAGTAGGCGACTCGCTTGACGTACCTACGTTGATTTCTTCTTACCGATATGATGATAAAAAATAGAAAAATTGCAAATAGGTGAGTGGCGTACATTTTTTTTTGTCACGCATCTTAGTTAAAGTGCCTTTCGGGACGCTAATGGACTTGAAAATTTTAATCTAGGGAGAAATTAGCCTCTTACTACCCTAAATAACACTGCCAAGTTTCAACAAAATTGGCTAAAGGATTATTTAGATGTTTACGTTAAACACCTACAACGATTTCTTCCTTAAAGTTTGACACCCTGTATCTAGAAAACGAAGCATTACCGGACCTATGTTAATATAAACTTTCCGTCTTAGAATTACTCAAGGAATCACCTACCTAAATAACACCCTATATAAGTCATGAATTGCATTTAAAGTTCGTCTATCTATCTTACAAACTCATTATAAATGCTAATCCCTAATGCTGATAAGACTCAGCGGGTGATCGAATGAAAGCAGGGACGCAGTCGTTGCTGATAAAATATAAAAGAATAATATATATAAAAACGTGGAAAAAAATATTTTTTTTATCTACCTACTTGTATGCAACAAAAGTGTCATACTGATTTCTTATGCTAGAAGGAAAACGCAAAAACATATTTTAAACGTAATTTAATAATAAGTAATAATAATAAAATAATAATATAACAGTATATAAGACACAATAAAATTAAAATTATAACATTTAGGACGGTTATTAATTAAAACAAAATATACATATTCCTACAAAAAAGTACCGTGTCAGAAAAATAATTATTACAGTCAGTTACACTGTCACTGTCGTCATCCAAGTTCACAATAATTCTTTCTCTGGGTAACAGATATATATTTACGTATGACTTTTCTACTTTTTGAACATGCGCTACATAATTTTCCCAGCTTTTGTTTGAAATATTTTGCATCTCTGACTGTAGTAAAGCTGTCATAGGAGGATTTAAGATTGGCGAAATATTATTCCTCCTTACCGATGCTTTCAGCTGGTACCATATATGTTCAATTGGCTTGATGATAAGGAGGAAGTCTTAACACGGTATGAGCCATTTCGGCCGCCAAAGTGCCAAAATAATATTGCTTTTTTATTGAAAGTGATTTTAAAATTTCATTCTGGTTTGGTTGCTATAGAGACTGACTTACTTTTTTTAAATGAAAGACCCTGCAAATGATTCCATATTTGGATTCCACTAGGAAAACTCTGAGTTTTTTTATTTCAAAACTTCACCTATCTACAAGCGTTTCCGAGATAATGACAGCTCATAAATGAAAAACTTCCTAATTATAATTATTCCTACCTAATACCCACCAGTTGAGTCAATGTATTTTCATGACAGCGACCTAGGAGGTGTCAATTTTGAGTTCCTGTTTAATTTTCTGTTGTCTGCTTAATTTCTAATTTGTTTACACTATGGTTCATCTGAATTAGAAACAACGAGTTAAAACTTTAATAATGAGCGGTTACGGAAATACGAAGAGATCGCAAGATCAGGTTTGTCAACTTTTCAATGAATTATATCCAGATAGGCCTCCAATAAATCAGTCAACGCTGTCGAGTGGTAAAGAAATTTCGAGAAACAGGCAGTGTTAGCGAAGCCGCTAGATCAGGTCGACCTAAAACAGCAACCGGGGGAGACAAAGCTTTGGATATTATGCTCTTAATACATGAAAATGCAACACAATCATCCAGGCCAATGGCAATGGATTTTAATGTGTCTCATCAGTCAGTGAAAAATTTGCTTAAGCAGGAGAAGTTGCATTCCTACAACATAAAGTTGGTGCACGAGTTAAACGAGGTCGATTTTGATAGAAGAGCTGAATTTTGTGAGCTGATGGTGGAAAGATGCAATAGCGATAATAACTTCGCAAGAAATATCATTTTCTCGGGTGAAGCTATTTTCCATTTAAGTGGCATTGTTAATAGATGCAGTTATCGCTATTGGTCTGCTGACAACACTCACTGGTTCCAGGAAGGTCATACTCAGAGGCCGAAAAAGTTAATGTTTGGGCAGGCATAGTTGGTAGACATATTGTGGGACCTTTTTTCATAGATGGTTATTTGAATGGCGAAAAATATCTGGACCTCCTCAGGAATCACATAATTTCTTCTTGCAGAATGGTTTTACCGGGTGTAAATAATGGCATAAATGAATAGGTATGGTTCCAGCAAGATGGAGCACCTGCGCATTATGCAGCAAAAATGTTAGACAATACATCAGCGAACAGTTTCCAGGACGTTGGATATGCAGAAGAGGTGCTATTGACTGGCCAGCGCGATCCCCGGACTTAACCCCGCTCGACTTCTTTTGTGGTTATACTTAAAGAACTAAGTCTACGTTAATTGTCCAAATAACTAGAATCTTTAAAGGTCAGAATTAGTGCTAAAATTCGGGCCATTCCAGAGAACTGTTATAGACGGGTTCAGGGATCTGCTTAGCAGAAAATGGTGGTCATTTTGAACACCTGATCCACTGAAAAGGGTTCACTTGTTTATTATTCCGATGTTAAGTTGTTCAATTTTCTTAGCTATTATTTTGTTATTATAAAGTTTGTTACAATTTTAAATAAATAAAAATTTGAAATAGAAAGAATTCAGAGTTTTCCCATTAGAATCCAAATATGTAATCATATGCAGGGTGTTCCATTTAAAAAAGTAAGTTAGTCTCTAGGGTAACCAAACCAGAAATGACAGAAGAAATGCATGCAAGTAGAAATATGGGGAATAATTTACCAAACAACTTTCATACAGCTCACTTTTTCGTATACGAGGTAATTCAAAAGTTACAGGCATTATGCGCGACTTTTTTGCCACTCTGTATGTCCCATTTCTGCCGTTGTGTATAAAGGGAGATGCTGACCAGTTGGTTTAACCAGAGCCATAAAACAAGAAAAAAGGTAATGTTTTTTTCAAAATAAGATTAAAGGAGCTTTGTCCACTTGAACTTTGAACTCTCCGAGGACATCTCCTGCTACTATTATTTTACGATATTGGATGAATTAGTTATAAAGTATTCTTTTTCTTTTCAAATTTAATTATTTAGATGTTCCATAATACATTAACACAAATAAGCCCCTTGTGGACAGTTAAAGTCTCTATCTAACAAGTATAACACAATTTGCGGTCATTTGACAGGTTTCATTTATTTACCAAAGGCAGACGGGTTGCTCAATTTAGATCGACATTGTATAGCTCTAGCTTAATTGGAATCAATATCAATATTCTGTGTCATTGTAGCCTCTGTTTTAGAGCCAGACAGATGTGGATGTTTCTGTAATATTTACCAAATACATATTATTAAACTTGACACCATAAATTAAGGGAATCGTTCTTTATACAGAATGTTATTAAATTCCATAATAAAAAATATTTATATAAATTTACAGTTATTAAGAATAAAATAGCACATTCGTAAAAATACTTTTTCTATATAGTAGAGAATATTTAAAAAGACCAAAACCCCAATAAAACGTGCAACAAAGAACGCTACAGGGTATTCTTTGTTTTCATACAAATCAAAAGCAAGAATAAATTAAGGGGAATATCCAGTTGACGCCCTTCAAAGAGAGTAAAATAATAAATCACATAAGTCTTAGTGTTTTATTTTTTACCAGGTACCCAAGCGTCTACGTGAGAAAGAAAGACATAATGTAATAATAATATGAGGGTGTATTATGTATCCTTTCGTAAACTGATTGATATCTCTGGTGAATGCTTGTGGGAAATTGGGTCAGATCCGGAATGTATTATTTCAGAAAAGTAAAAATTAGAAATGAAACCAGTATTATTAAAATTATGTTTTATATTACATATAATTTATAATGAGCTAATTTATTATTAATCGTAATATTTTACATTTTTGTATTTTATAGTTTTTATGTTCAGTGGCGGCTTTAGGATTTGGTCTTTGGGGTGTCCCATTTAAATTTAAATTCCAAATGCTTTAACAAATTAATGACCTAATGTGGAGTTGCTTAAGTCAATAATTTGTTTGGCATGCAATTCCTCTTTTAGCGTTTGCCGTGTGACATACTTATGCGTGGCAATCATATTGTAAACTACGTTCCTGACTTGAGTTTTCCTTGACTCAGTTAAATTCCTTGTTTTTGCGGCACGCTTTTCTCTATTAGGCCTAAAAAGGAAATTGAATATTATGACTACATGTTCTTTTATTACTTTATAATTGAATATAAATACTTATAATAAATTACAATCCTTATATATTATATAATATAAAAATCGCATAATTTTTTAGTGCGTAAACGTCTAATACGCCATCCACTGTGGGACACCCTGTATTCGTATGTGAATAAATTTCAAACCACTTTCCCTGAGAGAGGTTCCTGTTGTATATTCCTTTCGGATCCTGGCTACAGTTTTCTCACTAATCTTACAGGCTGCTGAAGTGCATTTCAAAGCTGAAATTTGCTAAATGCTATTTTCTTTTTTCATTTTGAAAATACTCCAGAACGTTTAAAATAATTTTCCGTGTCTCAGCGTTAAACATTTTGCACCAAATAAAGTCGAATGTCGAATAAATCCCAATATTCCTTGTCCGTACCTGAATTTTTGGGTACCTGGGAAAAGGTTCATTGTTTCGCTTCAATTTCTTACACCTGACAAAGAGAGACAGTTAAGGGTTGGTACTTGCTAATTTTATGCCTATCATTTGTTTAGAAGAAAGAAGGATGATTAAAAGCTGTAGCTTTCTTTGTTGCAGGTTTAATTGCCCTTTCAGTCTTTTTAAATGATCTCTACTATATTTTCGTTTCATACCCACAGCTGATTTGATTTATGCACTCGTTTTTTTATTTTTTAAAAGTTAATAATGCTATTATTTATCAAACTAATGTTTTACTCTGTTGACGTGTGGTATGGCAAGTTGTAACCAACAAAATCTCCTTTTTTAGTCATGTATGTTTGGTTGCATAAACACGAACAATAAAATTGTTTTGTTGACAGGAGAAGACTAGACATTTTGATAGAAGTACCAACACAAAATGTAGGTATCAAAATTTATAAATTTTGAATGGAATGTATTTTCTTTTTAAATATGTATTGTTATTATTATAGTATTAGATTAACCTACACCAGATGCGAAAGCTCCAGTCGGTACCTTTTATCTATGCGGCATCATATTTGCGTAAAGGCGGAGGTGGACTCTATCGACATTCCTCTAAATTGGTTGCACCATAAGAATAATTTATTTGTGTCGTAATTCGTGAATAGCGTTGGTTGCACCATCAGAGCGATTAAAAAAACTAATTGGGAAATAAAAGAAAATTTTTTGCTAATCCAAATATAAAAGTAAAATAAATTTTATAGGTGATACAATATTTTTAGTTTCCTGTTGGCTCTTAATTCCCTATTTGCATATTTAAGAGTGTAGAATATTTTTACTCCAATAAACAGTTTAATTAAATATCTTTTGGCAAATTGTTTGCAAGGATGGTCAAACTCTATCTTCTTCATAGAAGATATGCATCCGAAATTTCCTGATTTTGCTGACAAATCATCAAATAATTCCGCTCAATCAAGGATGCAAGTAGTGGGAATTGTTGGTCAAACCGCGACGCTTACATTCGCACCTGGTGTAGGTTAATCTGGGATAAAAGGACATGCTTTATAAAGCTTTTACTGCCCTCGTTTTGTTAGAAAACTCTCCGCAGGCGGCTAACATGGGCGCGTGCTAAAATGATGCTTTATAAAACTTGTACTGTAAATATACTATTTTATTATTTATGTTAAGATGTTTTCTCATTAACGACCACCATTTTACTAAGGCATGTTTAGCTGAAACCTATTATTTTCATGTGTAGAATCTGTGGACACTATGGCATATTCACTATATACCACCCTGTATATTTATTCGTTCTTTTAGGCTACAATATGTTTTTCTTTTATAGAGTAGCACATAGTTTTAATTTAATGTGCATGTTTTTTCATCTCTCTATAGCGGACACTTTCAGAGATTTTTTGTGCCCCCTGTAGAGAAAGTTTTACTGTGTGTATATGAATCTAAATAAATAATTTTATCAAATCATGCAGGCATAAACGAGTTTTATTATGTATAATTAAGTTTTCGGGCACCAAATGTTCTATGACACATCTTGAACCTCCTCTCCATAAACACAAAGCACAACAACTATGTTTCAAACTTGAAATTTCAATCTGTCTGTCCGGACCTTTCCTGTGAATAATTTCAAATATCTGAATCTGTAGAGTTTGCCTGACACTGGCATTTCATAATCAGTTTCACACCACCTGTGTCCAGCGATTTATCCAAAATCAACAAAGCCATGGCGTTAAAATCCAATATGTCTTATGCTGAAAACCCTTTCAGTAATTCTAAAGGGATGCCTCAGTAATTTGTTTACGACCAATGTTACGACCCTTGTTAATTCTCTCAGGCAAAATAAGTAACGACGTGATCAGGCTCAGCCTTAAACAATTCGTAAGTATTTAATTTTGAAACGGTTTGACTTAACTAACAGAATAGAAATACTACTTCACGGCTGCTTTAAAAGTAACCATAATATACATAATAATATGTAATTAATAGAGTGATCGCGGTCGGCAAAATAGAAAAAAAAAATTCATGAAAAAATATTAAAAAGGCTTTATTTTTGATAAAGATTGGAATAATAGGAATATTTCTGAACAGGTTAACTTAAAAAAAAAAACGCTCAGACACGTCCATTTTCATTTTTATTTCTGCATTTTTTTAGCTAATACTAAAATATACAGGGTGTTACATAAACGAATTATCACGTCAATGTCACATTTTGTAAATAGAATACCCTGTATATTATTTCATTTTTTGATTCTACGCAAGATTCTAAGCAGATTTCGTTTATGATTTCCTATACCTATCTTCAACTGTTTACGAATTATTGACAATTGAAAATTAGACATCTTCAATGAAAATAAAAATATAAATTGAATTGTTTGAGCGTTTTTTTTTAGGTTAACCTGTTCACAGATATCTCTATTATTCCCAACTTTATTTTCATTCGTATAACGTGTCTCAAAAAATCAGTAAAAATTCAAGTTTGTTTTTATAAACGAAAGGACAATTTTTTAAATTATATACATATTATTTTATTTAATGAACATTATTTACAATAAAGGAATATGCCCGCCTAATTTAATAAATGTTAAAAGTGGTATCCATTCACAGCTCTACAATGACCCAATCTATCCACAAACTCTCTTTGGAAGTTAGCATGGTTACCAATATCTGGCGTTCATAGTGATTTTATTTGATGTCATTCTAATTCACTTTTTTGACAAACGCCTTGTGATTATTTGATTATTTTGCATTATTTTATCATAATGTTCTTAACAGAAACGCAAATAATCGAGACCCTCATTATGGCTGGTTGTGGAGATAAAACTCGAACGCGAGAAGAAGTGTGTGAGATGTTCAATAATAAATACCCGGAGAGACAGCCAATCAGTCAGGCCACTGTAAGTAAATTAATAAATAAATTTAATAATTTCGGACATGTCAGATACAAGCCGCGTTCAGGACGACCAGGCATCCCTGAAGACACTAAAATTGATATTTTAATGTCGCTGGAAGAAAATCCTCATTCAAGTACTAGATGTCTTTCAAACCAAGACAACATTGATGTGGATCATTCAGCTATTGTGAAGTTCTTAACAAAAGAAAAATGGCGTCCTTATAAAATAAAAATAGTTCAAGAGCTATATGACGATGATCCGGACAGAAGGAATCAGTTTTGTGAGGTAATGATTGATATCTGCCAAAATAATAATAATTTTGTAAAAAACGTGATTTTCTCTGATGCAGCCACATTTTGCCTTAGTGGGGAAGTAAATAAGCAAAATTCTCGTTATTGGTCAAATGGAAATCCACAATGGTATAGATATATGGAGAAAATTAATGTTTGGGCGGGAATTGTTGAGAATAGAATCATCGGGCCATATTTTTTTGAGGGGACATTGAGTGGCGAACGAACCTGTCATTTCTAGAGGAAGAACTTGTACCTGCCTTAACTACACTATTTCCAAATCAAGATGTTCTAGTTGATGATGGACTTTGGTTTCAGCAAGATGGGGCTCCTGCCCATTTTAGCGCAAATGTTCAAAGATATTTGGACAATACTTTTTATCATCGTGCGATAGTTATATTGTTACTAACGTCCAAAGAGAGTTTGTGGATAGATTGGGTCATTGCAGAGCTGTTAATGAATACCACTTCCAACATTTATTAAAATATACATTACTTTATTGTAAATAATGTTCATTAAATAAAATAATATGTTTAAAATTTTAAAAAGTGTCATTTCGTTTATAAAAACAAACTCGAAATTGATACTGATTTTTTGAGACACCCTATACGAATGAAAATAAAGTTGGGAATAATAGAAATATCTGGTTAATACAGAGTGTTCTATTTGAAAAAATGCACTTTTCACCATTTTTGTATCGAGCGGTAAAATGACGAATTTTGAACGACCCTGTATAACACAGAACAAATTTCTTTATGCATAACTAATACACAGGACAAGGTAAACTACATCCAAAATTTCAGCTGTCTACAAATCCAAATACTGCAGTAATAAACATTTAATTAGAGCTATGTTTTGAACAAAAAATATGGAAATTAATTAATTTCTCGAAAACCGCTAAAGATAGGTATAGGAACGTATTATACTAAAATAATTAGAAATCAATAATGAAGCGGAAAATGCAATTATATATAGGGTGTTCCATTTAAAATATCAAATATGTTGCTACTTTTTTGTATAAGCGGCAACGCTGCATTGTTGAAAATATTGTAGATCGATAGAGCAAAGCCAGTTACCCAAGTTGCGAAATTTTCAGTAATTTTCTATGCCCCGTTTTCCGTAAACGTCTAACCTACCATCGACCGTGAGACACCCTGTATACTTCTTGCAAAACAATGTTCGATGCACGTCATCAATCAGCTGATAATTGTAAATCCGTAAGAAAACATGAGAAAATTAAATTTGGGCAAATCAAAATTTTATGCGAGATTGAATAACTACAAACTTAAAGTATTCTTCTTTGATACGAACCCACTTATAAGAAATATTTTGCTTATTCAAGCTTGCAAAAATTAATATAATTTTAATTTTACTGGCCGACAGTTGGCAACGGAACTGGCGCCAGCTCGTTCGTTGGCCTGCTTTGACGTTTTGCTTACGTTTCGTGAAAGACTAATCTTAATTGTTCTGTGTTGTTGTGCATCTATTTTTCAACAAAAATTCCGTCGATTACGTTGCTTACTATTTGTGAAAAATGCCGAAGCATTTAAATAGCCTGTGACAAGAGCCAACATTTTCTCTAATAAGCTATTTTCAGGAAGAACTTAACAACAATGGTCCATTGTTACCCTTGACAGCAGTTAGAGAAGTAATTTAAAAGAGTATGTTAAGGTCTATATATTTTATTTCTACTTTACTAATTTTTAGCGAGTAGCAGCTGCCCTAAATTTGAATATCTCCACTGTAAGCGCAGTTTTAGAAACAGTTAAGGAAAATAAATTATTATAATCACATAAAAAGAAACGTTCTCATTCAAAGAGAGTTGTAAATGTGTCAAATTGGATATAAGTTCGATCTGTGACACTATATATGGAATCTACGAAACAAGTATTATTTAAGAAGTTGATATTTTACAGTAGTTATGCTTAAGCTGTAACTTTTTTTAGAACATCATGTGACTTTGACAACTTTAAGTAAGAAATCAAAAGACATACAACTATTTGATAGATGTCTTAACTCTTTCGGATGGAAAAAAGATTAACCGAGGCAAGAGCTTATGGAACTTTCCCATGTAGCTTTCAAGCGACTGGTATTTTTAAAAGAATACATGAAAGAAAAAGAAGCATAATATCCTTGTATCAATTGGTTCTCTTGGATGAAGCATGGATTTTTCAGAACGGCACCACTGGTCGTTCTTATCAAGATGAAAATAAAAGAAGTGTTAGATCTACTAAAGTTGATGGTAAAAGGTATTATGCAGTAAACAAACATATAAACTATGGGAAATTTACCTAAATAAAACATATTTTTCTAGGTACATAATACTTCATGCTGGTAGTGTGGATGGTTTTGTCAAGCGCGCAGAGGTAATTTTTTTTTTAAAACTAAGTTGAGTGACTACCATGGAGAAATGAATCAGCAAAGTTTTTTGCACTGGTTCGAAAACGAATTATTGAAAAATTTAGCAAAGCCATCTGTGATTGTAAACAACGCCCCATACCATAGCATATTGTTAACAAAAATACCTAAAATTGAATTTGAATATACAATGTTCAAAGCCAAACTTTTACAAATCGTTAATAGGTTGGTATAAGACATTTTGTATGCCCCTTTCTTTATACTCCAGTATATTTAGTCCGATTCCTTTAGATATTATTGCAATTCATTGGGTAAGAAAAATTTTTTTTGCCTTCTTTAGGGTACCATATAGGAAGCTTAAATTCAAGTTTTCGACCATCAACCGTTTGCAGGTTGTCCGCCATCTTGAATTAAGGGGTGATTTCTTGCATCGCGAATAACAGTCGTATTTTTGATTGTATCAAGTGAACAGTTAATACCATTTTTCACGAGAAAAATGTGTTCTACAAATTAGTTTATTTGATGTTCTCCCGTATTTTTCTTATTTGTTGCTTAAAAATCGATAATAAAAATAAAAAGAGGGTTGAAAATTTTTTTAGATCGAATATCTTTTTTATTTCGATGCTGTAATTCACACGATTCTCTACAATTTTTGTTAAAAGCTTTTTTATGTAAGAGCAATTGTTTATTCATCGTAGCGTCTGAAAGTTGCGTGCATTGTCGGTAGCTCGTAGTACTCAGTTAGCGCTGTACCTGGCGCCTTTGCGAGTGGCGGAAAATGGCTCGCTTTTTTCACCTGCCTACTGTGGAGTGTGCGTGACGTAGCTCACGGCTAATGATCGCTTTTTATATCTTATCTATCGCGATGAGACAAAAAAGTCTGATTTTCCCGAAAAAATTATATTGAGCAATAGTAAATAATTGAAATGCCAATAAAAAATAATGAAAGATAAATTTAAAAACAGGAAAAATTGAAAATAAAAATAACAAATAAACGGTAATTACAATATAAATCATACAAAATAAAAAATAGTCAAAATTATTTTTAATTGAAAAAAAAAAATGAAAAAGAAAGAGAAGAAATGTTGACCTCCATTCCATCAACGAAACTTAGAATAATTTAGTACGGCACAGCGCTCGCACTCCAGCACTGCCAACTACCGAGTGACGGAACTTTCAGACGCTACGGTAAGTAAACAATTGCTCTTACAAAACAAAGTTTTTGACAAAAAAGGATCGTGTGAATTACAACTTTTGCCCGAAAAGTTTTGCGATAGCACCGAAATAAAAAAAGATATTCGATCTAAAAAAATTTTCAACCCTCTTTTTATTTTTATAATCGATTTTTAAGCAACAAATAAGCAAAATACGAGAAAACATCAAATAAACTAATTTGTAGAACTCATTTTTCTCGCGAAAGATGGTATTTACTGTTTTTTTGACAAAATCAAAAATACGACTGTTATTCGCGATACAAGAAATCACCCCTCAATTCAAGATAGCCGACAACCTGCAAAGGGTTGATGGTCGAAAACTTGGATTTAAGCTTCCTATATGGTACCCTAATGATGGCAAAAAAAAATTTTCTTACCCAATGAATTGCAATAATAAAACCTAAATATACTGAACTATTAACATGTTCTTAAATATTAAACTTAAATTCTTTTCAGACATAAACCACCAAAAAATATTTAGTTGGTGACCTGGCTGAGCAGTATATACATAAAGTTTTACGGCTTCGTCCATACCACTATAATATGTTCAATCCGATTGAACATATTTGAGGGATTACCAAAAATTATTATAATAATATGTGGAAAGATTCATTGCATACTGCAACTCCGACCTGATGTATGAAAAAAATCAATTCAGCACACAGAAAGCGATATAATAAAATAGTATAAAAGAAAACATGTATTAGGTAGACCGAACATTCAACCCATTATTATTGAAGTAAAGGAAACGATTGATTCGAGTGATTTGGAGAATGATTGATGATCCATCTCTGTATTATTATTTTTATTATTGCTAATATTGAAACCCATAAACTAAAAAAATTAGAGTATTTAAATAAGGACTACCTACCTGTAATCTTAGGTATATTTTTGCCTCGCCTACTCTTATAGAAATATGGAATAATAAAATAGATTAGTAGTCAACGCGTATAAAAAAAAGTAACAATAAAATAACATGACTATTCCAATACAACTTAGGTAAATATTGTCATCTTGTAAGATTTTAAAAATATAGTAAATAAATTTGTGTTTATTTTTGTAAATTTATCTTGTTTTTATGAATAAAAAAACAGTGCAATTCCCTCACTCGGTTATTTTGGTTACTAGCTGGCGATAACTGACGTCACTCGAAGGGTATGACTTGCCACGGAAATTGGAAAATATTAATTTATTAGCTTTTATATTCATATATTACAATACTATTAGACGTTGGATTTTGGATTTTAGGATGTTTTTTAGGTTTTGGTAGGTTAAAGTATGTTTTTGTAAAGATCAATACTTCAAAGTTTTATACGATTTTACCGATAATTTTGTAAATTTGGCAACATTTTTACCACCGACACCACCCAGACCTGTCAAGTGAGTAATCTGTTGTCATAATAATTATAGTACAGTAGGGAGCGCAGCGAAAATAAGTTGAATTTGTGCGAAAGCAGAAGAAGTAACACTTATAGTCTTTTAAGATTTTGCCATTATGGTGTATTATTGTTGTGTGCCAAAGTGCAAGAGCTGGGGCCAAAACGAAAAAAAACGAGCCGAAACTAACCTATCCCTTGTCTATGATTAGAAGTATTGATAGGGTGCCAATAAATATCGATCGTCTGCTGCCGTTATTGTCAATGAACCAGAAGTTGGTTACGCGAACCGAAAACTGCGTGCCACGCTTGAACTGTAACATTTAGGGCCTCCATGACCATGATGACCCAGACAATGCCTAAAGTGCCTTAGTACACTGACAAAAATGGATTTATCGATGTCGTGGGCTGCAGAATTAGAGCTACATTAACGCACATCTCTATGTTGTTCAAACTGAGCCTACGAACTACAACAGATTATATAAAAACGCTGCAATGACAGCTTCTTTTGGTTCACCTTAACACAGAAAGAGATTTTTTTTCAACACTTTAAACACATTTCGGGTTACCACAATCCCTCATTTTGTAACCATTTTATGAGTTACCTAAACTCTGTTTTTGAATTGGGAAAACTTACTAATTAACTTTAAAGTTCCGTTTTGACCCGGACTCATTACCATGTGTAAATTATTTTTTGAGTTGGAATAAGTCATAAGACTGCTCTAAAAACCTATGTCGAGCGTAAATCACCGATCGAAAAGTCAAGTTCCGAATGCGCGCTCGTGTCTATTTCGCGTGATAACTTCATCCCATTGTTATTAGTACCTCATGCACGTCGCGTCGTCATGAACCACATAACTGGACTTGCTATCCGTGCAATCGTTAATCGGCGGCATCTTTTATTTTAGTTCAGAGTTTGTTCTCCTCATACAGGTCCGTGAAAATGAGGATACTTCAACTTTAGGACATATTAAATCTATAGTCGTTAAGTTAATTATCGTAAGCTAGAACAACTGAAAGGTCAAATTTTGATAGCTCGAAACATGAATAAAATTAATCTAGCCCGAGTAGTAACGCATCACAGTTCCCATATTGGTCTCTGACAGATTAAAGAACAAATTGCTGCAACTCACGTCGCATGTGTTCAGCAAACCCAGTTACGATTATCTACGGTAGCCTTAGCTTACCAATAATTTAAGTCGGGTCTAGTGCATAAAATAACCCATTTTCAGGGCTATTATAACTTATGAATAGTGATTTGATGCAATATCTTCGATTTGGTTGCCGAGGTCTAAGCTGTCCCCTATTAGCAACATGCGTCGATCTATTCATATTCATCACTCATATTTGAGTTATATCAACTCGATATTTCACTCAGGGTAGGTAAATACCAGGCTATTCAAAGGCACAGCAGTGCGATAAGCCACCTCGCTGTCGTCATCTAATTTCTAGTATAGTGTTAAAATGTTGCCCTTAAACTAAAGCCTTATGACGACGGAATACAGAAATGCAGCGATAAATGGCCGGTTGCTATTAACCGAAGGACTCGCTCCTGTCTCGACACGTTTTAGTCACCAGAAACTTTTGCTTTGTTTTCTCCGTCGGAAAACATAATATCCTAATGATATATCGTTACAAAAAAGCTTTTTCTAAAGGGTCCATGACGAGGTATAATAAAAACAGAAACAACATCGTTTCGAAAAAGAAAAAGCGGTATGAGTAGGAGCGTAACAACGACTCTAAGTAATTAGCGTTAATCAACCTCTAGGTCTCACTTAAATGATTTTCTTGCTCATAGGCGTAGGTACCTTCATATTTATGAAGTATTGTTAGTGATAATGATTTCGTGAACTCTTTAAGTTTAAAACTGTTGTTGGACAGAAACTCAATGAATGAAGGAACGTGAACCGGAAAGAGTGATGCAAATTTTTACATTATCCTGATAAAGAGTTTTTGTTAAGTAAAGTACTTTTAATTTTTACGGGATCAATCTATTAAGTCAATTATCATTGTAAAACTTCTTGACACAAGGACTGAACATTCACTGCTAAAGACGAGAGCAAGGGTGATATATACAATCAGGGTGTTTACCGTAAAACGGCAAATAACTATAAAATAGTCGCTTATGTTTAGCAACTAAAGTTGCCATCATAACAAACCTCCTCAAAGCTATAAATGTTCCAAAATTTATTTAAAAATGTTGTTAATAACGGCTATAAAAATTAAAAAAAACACAAAAGCCATAGAAAAAAAAACTTGAAAATAACAGAACATCCAATGTATTTGGTCTTACAAGGAATATAAAGTTTTGATAAAAACTTAAAATGAAACTTCCCTATTTTAAGGCACAAAATGTTTATCTTTGATGGTATCATCACTGCCAAAATCAATTTCTTGGCAGTTTGGGCAGATGTAGAAAGGATCTTTGCTTTCATCGCTACAAACCCCACAAACCCAACGCTTGCATTCAACACAGACAATCCATTCAGGCCCTGAATAACCAGACCAGTATCTTGAGCAAATAGAACAACGTTCTTTTTTTTTCTCTTTGCGATTCTACTTGGACGTTGTATGTTAGATGGTTGTTTTCCTTCTTTTTCAGATTCATCTGTCTCTTCTATTTCCCTGCAATTCTGTTATTCAGGTTCGAGTTCTTCGCTCTCTTGTACTTGTTGAGGTCTTGTTACATTTGTTGCTAGAGCTTTGCCGAGATCTAAACGTTTATCACGATTACGAACAACTGTTTCTTTGTTCGCGCCACGCATTTCTTGTAAAAGATCAACAACGCTATTATTTTAGCAGTTCGGAGTTAACTAATTCAACTTCACGATTGGGAATTTTTTTTAAAACTTTATTGGGCTCAAACGGACAGACCAGTTGCGCGGACGCCCGAGACTAGATTTTTGGCAACGTTAGGTTTTATTTCAGCCCATAGCCTTGCCAAAAGGGTAGGGAATTATTCTTTTGGGATATTCCCACTAGCTCTGCTCTCTTTGCACCACTTGTCCAAAATTTCTCGCCATTTTTTTTTATTGGCGCAAAGACAGCCACGTGCTATTAGGCGGTAGTAGTGTAAGATGGTTGTTAGCTTCGCATTCTTGGATCACTCTAGGAGAAAAATGCGAAGCCAAATTGTCTCCTATAATGATTATTTGGCCTGGACGATTGATTTGATCCAGATGTGGCAGTAAAACATCAAAGAACCACTTCTCAAAAAGTGACATTTCGAACCACCCGCTTTTACTATGGGCATAGACAGTTCCTTGGGGTCCCCCATTGGTCCAATTTTTATATAGATTACCAGACTTGTAAACCACCATAGGGGGCAAGAGAATACCATCAGCACTTCCACATACCATTATACTTACAGCAGCTTTTGAGTGCTGCTGCACTCTTTCGACTCGTCTGGTGCCTCTCGAGACAATAACTTTTTTTGCGCCGGGATCGTCATAATTGAACACTAAAGCAGGATCTGCTCTTATTATTTTCTATATTGGCGAAAAACTCGTTAATCTGTTGTGGTCCCACAGCTGCGCGTGCACGTTTTATATTGAAGCTAAATTATTTCGGGATATGAAATGGTTAACAAAATTAGGTCCAGGTACACTCTTGGTAAATTCCTTCACATTGCGACCCTGTTTTTCTAGGTACTTGTAAAGAACCTCGCGTATATCCGCGTGCGTTAACGGAAACACCCAGTTGCTCACTGCTGTAAGAGTGTGTGTGAGTAAATCCTCTTCTTCTCTGGTAAAGACTTTCGAATGACCAACGGTTTTGGTATGTCTACCAAATAGCTTATTATGGAGCGTTCCCCGTGGAACTCACCAAGGCCTGTGACATTCCCCCTCCAACTGCTGCTATCGCCACTTCTAATTGGGCAACAGTATAATTGGTGTATGAACGCCCTCCTAACTTTTTTCTAAGCCAAAGTAACCCCGTTTTACGGTACAGTAATCTATCATTGTCTTTGTAGGCTGTCCTCGCAACCACTATTTACATCCGTCTTCCCGATCTTTGTAGTCTACCTATCCTGCAGGCTGCATTTAGTCACTTCCTCAATCAACCTACTTCCATTGGCTATTCTAGCATATCCAATAATATCCATGCTTCATCAAGCTGAGTTCTTCGATAAATTGTAGAGTATCTTGTTCAACTTCCATATTTCACCTTATCCGGCCATTTGGGATTCGGTACACTCGAGAAACTCTCGCTAAATTTTATTTCCGTTGTCGTTATCGTACTTCGGTATTTTTTGTAATTAGCCAGTTTGGTGCATCTTCTTATTTGACCACTCTATTCAGTTTCATTTACTTATGTATTTTTCTTTTAGTGTCTTGTAGCTTAGATCCTCTTCATCTTCTGGCATGATCACTTGACCATAATTTGCGAAGCTAATGAGTTCGACTATTTAACAAATTTGTACATATTCGAGCAACCAGATTATCAATCTGATTGGTTACTATACCAGCTCGCAGATTTCCTAGTCCGTGGGTACCGGCAATAAAATTACATGCGATATTTCAAATTACCGACAAGTAACCAAACATATTGTCCACCGTCGGTTAATCAGAATAATAATGTAATTGCTTTCGGTCAAATTTCCGAAAAATTACCGGTTTAAAGCGCGATTTCAATCAAATTGAAAACTGAAAACAATATTGTGGTTATCCAGCGATTTTTAATTTCGAAGATGAATTGGATGGCAATTAAGTTAATCCGATAAGTTGTTTTCGAAATATACGAGATCAAAATGAAATAAAACGCTTGGGAGGTGGTGACCATAGACAAGAGAGATGCGCTTATGTGAGAGATAGATAGGCAACTTAACATACTAGATTGGTTCCCTAATAGCGCCATACGCGACTGGTTGAAGAACTAAATGTAGCAGTCGCGGGGGGGGGGGGGGGGGGTCGATGCCACGCACAAAAATTAAAATTTTTTATTTTTGAATTCAAATTTTCGCGCTTCTAACTCAGACGAAAAAGTTAGAAGCGCGAAAATATACGTTTACAACAACGTTTTTAATATGGCGACAAGCTTTATTAATATCAGATATTTACATAAATAGATTTTAAAGATAAAACAGTAAAGATCTCTTCGAAACCTGAATTATACAAAAATGAGTTCATAAAGTAAACAAAAAAGGGCTTAAGAACTAAAATATAAAGGTTATGTGCAACGCGTCTTTCGCTGTTATTATAAATACAAAATAAAATTAAAATTTTTTTTTAATTTTTTTTTTTAATTGGAAATTTATTTAAATTAAATTAAAGGAAATACAAATGAAGCCAAAACCACGAAGCCAAGCTGAGGTGAGAGGCTGAGGGACCGCGTGCAAATTCCCTAGCTCAATTGTCAGAGAGTAAGGGGGGGTTTAAAATAGGGCGCCACCGTTTTGCAGCCAGGTCAAAACGGAAACCTCCAAGATGGTGCTGGGGCCTCACTCTCAGCTGGACTTCGCAACTTAGGTAGAATAAAAAAAGGAAAAGGAAACCACAGGAGGAGCTGTATAAATAAAACCAAAAAGAATTAAAATTATTGCTGGCTTTTATTCAATAAATAAATAAAGAAATATAATTATGGGGGCTAGTATTTAAAAATAAACCTGTTGTGAAGACGTTCTAGACGATGGTGCGTCCAGGGAAGTCAACAAGACGTCAGATAGACGAGGGGAAGTCAGATAAGTAAAGAAAAGACAAGAGAAGAAAAGAAGACCCTAACGGGAGCTGTAGGGTCTTTAAAATTGATATTGGGGGTCCCAGCGGTGGTGAATGCTCCGATTCTCGGCCTCTTTTGGTCCTGGTGACCAGACTCAACTAAAAGAGAGCCCCAGAAGGCGTTTTAGGAGAAAAGTTGAAAGATTGACAAAGAAACGGCATGGTATAAAAAAACTCACCTTCGACAGCGAACAACCGCGACAATAAAATCCCACAATGTGGCTTTCTGCTGCCCCGCAAACCAAAAATGATCAAATGAAACAAAAGGGGAACAGAAAATAACGCTTCTAGATCCAAAATCTGATGGCTTGAATAGCCCTGGATCCAGAAACGCTTGTTGCTTCATCGATCGCTGTAAGTTAAGTGAGGTCACTGAAGAATTTCAGTTTAAAAGTTAAAAAATGTGCCGTCAACAGGATGTGAGAGAGAAAAAAAAACGACAGAGAGAGGTGGAGAGGGATAAAGCGAATTTGGGGCGACCCACTTCCGGCCAGATCTACCGTTCGAGCCGAAAAGAGAGGTTATTTCACATACTGGCGGTGACATAGAATGAAGTCTTTAGAGCCATGCCCATTCAATTGCAGATATTCCAAGCCAAGAGAAATGAAACAGATGTACCCAAATTTAGTTTTACATAAGAAGGCAATTCGTAATCCAAGCAATCCATTATAAATTATTTAAAAAAAACCCAAAGTCCCAAAATACCTTTGCCATTCGAGAAACGGTCGTTGAAGTTTGGTTGCTGAGTATTATGGCCCAAACATCTTTCAGAAGAAGAATATTAACCTAGAAAATTCATTAGCCAATCTGACAGGTGAAGATAAAAATTGTAAACAAGGAAATATATTTGAAATGCATAATAAAATACAAGTATAAGTCTCGGATAGTGTATTCCAGGGAGATGTGTGATTTAAAATAGGAAGATAATGTAGCCCTGCTTGGTCAAAGACAACGAAAACAGAGGCCGTTGACCTAAGGTTCGTATTCACTTTTATACAGGGAACCAAACATTGTTTTAAAAAGGCGAAATACAATTTTTTAAAAGATACAATACAAGTCAGACATGTGATATGAGGTATTGGATTATAATAATTCATTTGTGACAAAATCGGATTGTCACATATAAATAGTATTGTTGTTGTGTTAAGTTGTATGTTTTGTTATTTTATGTGGGTTATAAAGACGCATAACACCATACTACAGTAGATGTTTGACATCGTCAGGGAAGTCAGAGACAGACGTTTACTGCACCGAAAAAGTATTGATGATGATAAGAGAAACAGTTAAAAAGTCAAGTGAAATAAAAACAAATTCTGAAAATAGCTAGTCTTTTGCTAATCCATTGTAGGAAGTTTTTGCCGGATCGTGGTGGAGAAGGGCCTTCAAGAAGAGCAAGGAACCTGCAGTTAGAGGAGAAAATTCTGAATAAAATTGCTGAAAATCACTCTAATAATGTAAGAAGGTTAACGGTCCAAGTTCATGCGACAGAGTGGGTTGTTCATGAAAATAATTGCTACATTCTTATCACGTCACATGTGATGTCTCCCGCTGATTCTCCTGCAAGAGCGGACTACGCAAATCGGTTTTTGCAACTATTTAGGCAAAATCATAATTTTACGAGTACTGTTTTGTTCACGGACGAAGCCAATTTCACCCGAGACGGAGTAATAAATTGCCATAATTTGCATATCTGGCGTGAAGAAAATCCCCATGCGACAGTACAGACAAAGCACCAACAAAGGTTCATGGTTAACATGTGGGCGGGGATTATTGGGAATCATCTTATTGGACCGTTCTTTATTGAAGGCAGATTAAATGTTGCCATGTATTTACAATTTTTGCAACAAACCTTTAACGGTTTATTAGAAAATGTGCCCTTGGAAATTATAAATCCGATGTGGTATATGCACGACGGTGCACTGACTGCACCATTATAGGTCGTCAACAGTAATCAAATATTTTTGGTAATCGATGGATAGATCGAGGCGGGCCTATATCGCTCGACATGACTCCATTGAATTTCTTTTATGGGAAAATTTAAAGAGGCTTCTATACTCGACGGAAGTTCAAACCATGAAAGATCTGATAGAAAGAATAACACCATTTCAACGAAATTCGAGATAATCCGGGATAACGAGAAAACATCCATCGGCTAAGGAAATGTATAGAGGGTACAGGGCTGAAGTAAACAAGAAAAAAGCAAACCTTTCACATTTTTAACATTCTTGCACTTAAGTGATTTCCGAAATGTAAACCCTATTAATGATTCCTTTGTGCGGCACACTTTGATTTGGAAATGGATCAAAATAAATTGTTCTTGCATCCACACAATTTCCGAGTGCTATCTAACTTATGGACAAAGTTAGATGCATGTGAGCATTAATGAGATGTAATCATGACAAATGTTATTATTTTAATGCGAATTATTAGTTATGTTATTATTCGAATAGTTACTGTGTTTAACGTTAATAAACTTGATTATTAAATAAATTTTGAAAGTGAAAAATGCTTAAACGTGTTATACAAACAATATCTTTTCCTCGAAAATGGCTTATTTTATCAAAATAAATGCAGAGTACCTTATTTTAATGATTAAACACACAAGTTAACTCTAGACGCTAACTTTAAAATTAACGGTTTCTCAACAACAAGGAAAAATTAACAAGTAGGTTTTTTCGGTTGTTGTCATGGAAACGGCACGTTAAAAGTTAACTTTTGTGTTTGATCATAGGGCTGATGATTAGATTATTTAAGCAGCAAGAGGTCACACATCTTAACAAAGCAATTCCGTCTTGTGGTGACAGTAACCAAGTAGAATTAACCGGTCAAAAAACCCAGGCGCCAGTTTTATCTAAAAAAGGCAATGTTAACGAGCTAGATATATTTGTGGCAGGAGACTCGATTCCCTTGGCTTTATCAATTTTCGTTATCAAGAAATATCAACTTTCTCTCAGAGGGATAGAGGATCACTTTGCGCTCCTAATACATAAATAACTATTTTAATCTCATTTTTGCTAGTTGCTCGAATAATAACACAGGCCGTTTTTACACCTTATTGAATGTGAATTGGTATGTTTAACTTAACTTGTGTAATTTGGTATCTCTGATTTCCAATCCGTTTTTAGTTCTCTTTATAATGTAAGGTTTTTCGTCAAAAGAAAATCTACATAAATCATAATGCAAGTATGATTTTATAATATTCTATTTATAAAATAAGTATAAAAAACAAAATATTAATTGAGCTATGCTCAAGGTCAAAAGAGAGAAAAAAAGTAAAAAATACAAAAACATAGCAAAAGAAAAACGAACTACTCTTTGCTCTTCTTAGAAAATCTTTTTTTTTGCCCGAAAACTCCGCTTGTTGTCTCTTTTTTTTATACTCCGCCATAGGAGCGTCCCTCTTTAACATCTAACAATAGTCTGCCATCATTTTTGTATTCCATCGTCCGATACCTCTTCTCCATTTCTGTAATATCTTGGTGAATGAAATCACTCATCCTGCTCTCACCAAGGTTTGCAGGAAAATGGTGTGCATGTGAAAAGTGAATTTTTATACTCCTGTTGGAACCTAATCCCTTAAATTTGTCCAGCATGTTCTCCGCAATGTTCACAAAATTTGACTCTTTATTATTTCCGAGAAGTTTATTTACAACATTCTTAGAAGCAACACGCATTATTCTCGGTGCTGTTCATGACCGCGTCAAACTCATTAGTTCTTATTTGCAGACCAACAAAGATACCTTCTTTAATCTTCGCTTCTGATAGACTGGGAAACTTTTCAGTCAAGATTTGAAAACATCGAGCTGTTTTGTCCAACGCTTTAATAAATTGCTGTATTAAACCAAGTTTAATATGTAGTGGAGGTAATAATACTTCTTCAGGATCAATTAGAAAACATACTTGTTGCAGGTGTTAAATGCTCTCTTCTTTTTTAATTTCTCTTTACCCAGTATTCGTCTCTAGCTCTACTATCCCACTCAAATAAAAAAACATGGATATTTCGTCAATCCAGATTGCTGACCTAATAGAAGGCCTAAAATTTTTAAGTCGTCGCATCAGTTGTGATTTTTGTAGTCTATTCTCATGAGAAGTCATTTAAGACTGCCTTCAGGCTCCTTTTTGACGACTCGTTAAAAAGTCTCCAGTCAGCGGGCCTATATTCGGTAGCATCAAGCCACATATATATAACCAATATATTGCTAATACGCATGCGGCGTTTTCCGGAACTGTTGAGTCTGCGCAGTTCGCGTGTACGTCAGGTCCGGCTTTAAAATTATTTAACTTAATGTGTTGAAATAGGTAGATACCTATTGATTTATAAAAAAAAAGCCACTATAGTAAATCTTGGAATAATATGAAATATAAGAAGATGTAAGGCATCAATTTTCTCAAAGAAGCAATACACTGCCACAAATTATAAAAATTTCAGGACTTGCGTATTTTGGGGCGTAAATACAGAAATTGAAAATTACACGGTGAGCTCTCTTGGAGGTGGAGGGTACTGGAGATCTACTTTGTAACGGTATGTTTTCTTGTTGCGCATCGGTAAATGCTAATCCAACTCTCTCGTCTTGAAATTCAACCTCTAATTCAACAGAAAGTGCAGAGGTGTCAACATTTTCGGAATATAAATTGGAAGTGCCGGATAAGTTTTCTTTATATTCGTTTCTTATATTCTACTCCGGACTAGTTAAATATTTTAGGACTTGAGAATTATTATCATCAAACACGATCTGAAACAAGTTTGTTTTTGTAAATTGGTAAAGATAGCAGTAGACCGCATAAATAAACTAATAATGACAATAAAATTCATGTATTCTGCAGTCAGATAAAAATTTGTTCTTTCGTCTAATTGAGGTAGAAATAGTTTTTAGTACCCACAAAAGAAATTATGTTTATTAATAAAGAGTGTTATTCAAAAATAGATGGTTTTCCAGTGAAATAAAACAGTTAAAGATATTATTTTTTTCTAAGAAAACAGTATTAACTCAAAATAATACATACCTACTGATATTAACGACTGTTGAATAATACAGTATTATCGTGAAATAATACAAGTTTTTATTATATTTTTATTTTAGAATATGAACAGTATCCCTTTAAAAACTGTGGTAACTCAAAATAATACACTTTTCAAATTAAAATCTATATTTTACTTAACTATATTTTTAGAAATAAATAGAATTAATCTGAATTAGTACACTTTTCTAACCAAATAACTAAAAAATATATTAATCAGTAACCAACAAATTCGAGTTAGTATACTTGTCAACGGTAACATACAATACACGTGCACATGCATCAGGGCTACGGTTGTGGATGGTACATAGCAGAAAATGAATTGTGAGTTTATTTATGGTCCTATGGATTTCAAATTTGGAATGGTATATAGGTAAATATTAATAAACGCCGATGCGTTGTCACTTTTTTTTTAGACGACCTAGGGCCGACGTACTCAGTTTTTTTTTCATAAACTATTAAAAAAATTTAAAAAACGTTCCGCATCGGCATGGCTATTACCATTTTCTTTACGATCAAACTAAACGAATTAAAAAAAAAAATTGTAAGTTTGTCTAAATCATTTTCCCTCCGTTTTCAAAATACGGCCGTCGGCTACCGACCTCTTGCGGATTTCAAGGCGAAACTTACCGCAATCGCACGTTTTACGCTGGAAGGCGGGGCCAACTAGTGCAAACGGACTCGGGGATTTTGGAGCGTTTATTAATTATTTTATGCTGAAACCTTAATGTAATTTTCGATGGTTAGTCGCGTTTGCAGCTTAAAAACGTGTTTAATAATAAGTTTAATGATGCTTCGAAAATTAGCAGTATCATAGGGTTTGTCAATGCCTACATCTTGCAGGTTTTGTTTTAATTGTATGTATAAATAGATAAATAAATAGACATAATGTATATTTTTATCATAATATTGTGGTATTATATTCCACTTAAATTATGCAGGTTGGTGGCCAAACTTGATCAAAGTAAGGGTAATTTTTCACGATGAACACGATGTTCGGGGTCCCGGCTCGATTTGAGTGGGGAGTTCACCCCTTAAAAGTCATAAACACCCTTTTAAGGGGTGTTTTCGAGCAAATAATTGCCTAAAGACTCGCGGATGTTTCTGCTGATGTAAGTTTGGAAGGGTGTATGGGGTGTTGCCTCAGTGGTTTGGTGGTTCTGTTTAAAATGTTATTAATCTTTATATGCATTTATCTCCTATATTGTGTCACATTAAAGAAATCTTAACATCGATATTTTAGTTTCGATCTTTTTTTTTTATTTCATCGATGTTTATTTTAAACATCCATAAATGACATAAATCGAAATAAAGTCTCAGCTTCCGAACGGTGTAGTATGTATCAAGTCTGAAGACAATTCTAATCGATCTCGGTAGCCGGGTGGGAACGATTTCGCCTCGCAATCGAGAGGTCCCGGGTTCGAATCCCGGCTGGACATGGGACGTTTTTAGGTGTTTTGAGTGAATAGGCAAAGGCAATTTTAAAAAATAAAGAAAAGGTAATTCTGGAAATGGCGCTACAACTTCAGTCAGTGTCAGTATTCTTATTCGTAATTGTACGGCGTTTCCCCTGTTCGTTTTTTTTTTGGGGTTCCCCTGTCGGCCTGTTCTATTTTTAAAATTGGCGACAGTGAACTGTAATAAACTGTAGTTGAACCGTAAGAATGTTGTAGACGAATTACAAAAAGGAATAATACGCATTAGTATAATAAATAAATAAATTTAGGTGTGGTGTAGTGGCTTGTGGTGAGTGAAGGTATTTTGGTTTGTTTTATTAATACCTTCCGTTTCTTTCAAATTGTGAAAAATTTTAAAAATGCCTTGGCATTCCCTAATAGTTTTTTTTTGCAAAAGTAAGGGAAAAAAGGTTTACAGTTTGCTTCGAAAATCTATTCAAATCGACCAAATTTACCAGCAGATTTTTTGACAGTGATATTACATTATCGTAGTTGAGACTATATTGATTATCTAGTATAGAAACTAAAGTTCCCAGATTCACACACAGAGTCGTATTATAGCACACTCTTTACTGACTTGGCATATTCTTTCTTACGCCTAATACTTCCCAGGCAGCAGAAAGACGTCGTACCGACGTCTTAGTAACGTCAGGACCAACCAAAATGACGTATATTATGACGTTGCATAACGTCCTACTGACGGGAGAAAGTCTCGTCGAGTGACCTAACATTGACGTCCTAATAACGAATTATGATGTAAGTTGGACGTTGCAGGATCATACTTTAATAAGGGAAGCTTCCATAATTTTGTGTTGTCGGCTTAACGGAACGTGTAATTTATTTAATTTGGCAGTTTAGGAGTTCACAACGTTGCCCAACTTTGTTTTGAAAGTTGAAGCATTTTATTAGTACTGAATTGCAAATCGACGATACAATACGTTGGATAACGTCAGTACCCATACGTTACGTTAATCTCGTTATATAACGTTATTTTACGTCATGGTTTGGTACATAGAACTTTTCGAACTTAATAGGTTGGAAATCGACGATACAGTACGTCAATTAACGCCCTTATATGACGTCATTATTTATTACGTTATGCGACGTAACAAAATGACGTTATGATACGTTATATTTTAGCCCCTCGACGTAAATCACGTCATTATGACGTCATATTGACGTAATATGACATCAGTCTGCTGCCTGGGTTAAAAAAGAGAGCATTACATTTAATAATATTAAAAAACAACGTAGAGTGTGCCCCTGCATTTTATATTGTGTGACTGGCTTGTAGGTACATAAAGATAAAAATAAATGTTTTTAAAATAAATGCGACTAAAATCTTAATTAAGAAAAAAACATAGATTTTTTCGAACATCAATGCTTTAGGATCGATGTTTTTTCTACACTACGAGAACTCCAGAAATTGAAGAAGTAGTTTTAATAGATGATGGTAGTTTGGTTGGATAATGGTCAAAATAAAAACGGCTTAGAAGATCAAATTATTTATTTATCGACGTTTCGACCTATATTAGGTCATCCTCAGGATTCTAAAATATAGAAAGGGTATTGTGAAGGTACATATTTAAACATTTTCTTTAAGTATTAGGCTTGTATAGAGCCCGTTTAAAACAATATACGGTTAAAATAATATAGTAACATTCAGTATATAGTAATTTAGTTTTTATTTTGACCATTATCCAACCAAACTACCATCATCTATACCTAACTGTGGTCACTAATATCAAACATAAGTAGTTTTAAGTTTAATTGATGAAAATTCGGAACTAGAAACATTGGAAATAACTTGCACATCTCGCACATTCTAGTCTGGAGAATTCTTTACTATTCTCTTTTATACCCGTACCACATTCAACGAGACAAAACCTAACTTCCATGAGATTTTCCCCTGCGAATCATCTTTTCTCAATGGTTTTTGAAGAATATGGTGCAAACCCGGTGTTTGACTGTAAAATAATGTTCATAGGCGAAACTTCCCAAGAAATGCTATCAGAAATTTCCACAATATTTATGTTTGGACAGAAGACCCGCATGTTATTGTGGAATCTAGCCATCAAGAGCAATTTTCGTTAAATGTCTGAGTTGGAATTGTTAAAAAGAACTTAATTGTTCCTTTTTTTGGCCAGAAAGTCTAAATGACCATAACTATCGCCGGTTTCTAAAGGGCGATTTGCCCATATTGCTTGAAGAAGTGCCAATTATAATTATAAATATAGAATGTGGTTCATGTAAGCAAGAGAATATTTAAATCGAACATTTTATCACCACGTGTAGGTCGTGGTGGACCCCAGGCCCTTAAGGTTCCCAGTCTGTAGAACAACTGAGAAATCGCATAAGAGCTTTTTGTAATGTAATAAGGCATATTAAAAGCATTCTTCAAAGAGTGCGCACTAATATAAGAACAACAGCTAAATCATGTGCCCATGGAGGTGGAGGGCATTTTCAACAACTTATTTAATTTTTTTTTAGTTTTAGAAAAATGTTATTAGTTTGTTAACAGTCAATTAAAATTATTAACTAATTTAATCAGAAGTGGGTATTGGTAATCTAGTAGTTAAAAAGTTATATCAAGAAAAACTGTAAAAATGTGTAAAAATACGTTATCTTTTAGGTATAGATGATTGTTATTTTCTATTCCTTCACTGTAAGATACGAAAAAAAAACGAGAGATCTTTTAATAAAATTATTTTACTTTTTAAAAGAACAGTGGCGTATCATTTTAATCACCTAAAATAATCAATAAATTTAAATTACCTATAAATTAATTAGAACGCCCCTGGTTAAAACTTAAAATTCGATTTTTACAGAAACAATAGTTTGCACCCACCAAGTTTAATAATTTTATAAAAATATCTAATGTAGTTTCTGAGTTATTAAAAAAAAACAATTTTTCAAAATAATACTTTCATCGCCGTGTATTATGGTAATAAAGCAAAACGGATAAATTAAGTTTATATAAACTTTTTGTCTAAAATCATACACAGATTAACCACCTTCAACATTGACATACATACTTTCATAGTTTTTTGTTGGACTAAAATCAAAACAAATTAAACAATGCCACATATTATTGTATATTTAAATTAAATTGGCATTAATTTGTTTAGTCATAAATATGTAACAATACTAACTCACTAAGTATAATTCATGTATTTTTGCTATAATATTATGTCAATAAAAACAAGTAACAGAAAAATTCGCAGTATTTAGGTACCTGCCTAATTAACTAAACAACAACCCTATTTATTTGCAAAACCCCCCTTCCTTTAAAGAACAAACCTTTTTTCCATATTGCAAGTAGTTAGTAGTGCCGAGACTCATAGTACAAAAAATATGTACCATGGTGCCGCCGTCTATTTTCTCATATCGATGCATTCGCATCCGTAACCATAAGATGACTAATAAGCACTAAGCGCATTCGCGCCTCGCAACCTTCAAGGGCATCAAGCCAAATTCAAACAGCGGCCCTGGAAAAATATTGTTACCGCCTACTCCTCGACGAGCAGCTTCCCCCTCGCCGCGACCGTCCAAGTAAACCTACCAAGAGTCGTAGCCCTTAATGTAATACTGTTTTCAACGGGACACGAGTCACAGCTTAAAAGTGCGCAGTGCTATCTATCGAAGAAATACTCGATTAACTTTAATAATTTCTTGTGCGATGAAAAGAAGCGCCTAAAGGGTTTTATTTCCGTTAAAAAGTGCAAAACAATTTTTGTCTACTTAATACGGTTTTCAAAAGGAAGTGCGAATTAAAAAATTATGACAATTTTAAAGAAGAAAAAAACTGTTTGTGATTGAAACAAACGACGATTGATTTGGTTATTAGTACGTCAAAACTAACTTAAAATAACAAAAACTGTCTAACCACCAATTCTTCGCAGGACGGTGTAATAGGTGTTTCCCGCATTCAAATGGAAATACTTGGGTCACTTTATCTTATATCACGTATCCATATCTAAATTCGAACTTGATACGTGACAGAGTCGTTGTTCCAGACCACTAGGTACCTAAAACAGTCAAAGGGTCCGGTGAAGAGCGGCAATCCTGAGTGTTAGTTCTCCTGTGTTCAATTAATCCGTAAACAATGAAAATTCCCAAAATCAATCCCTAAAATCTTCTTAAATTCGTACCCATGTTTTTGTAATAGAGTTGATTCTATATAAGGCTTAAATTTAAGATAAGAAACTAAACGTGACATAAATAAACCTACGGAGATAACTCCATTCTCTCGTATACCGTTGATAAGGGTAACCTGCTATCGTTGTCTGTTACGTTCATCATCGGTAGGAAATAATGTTAATACTAAAATAGACTTTGATGGCTTAATAAGGTTTACTGGAATATGATTAATCATGAAGTTACGATTTTATCTTTTTCTAAATCTAAATGGTCTTTATAAACGTTTAAAATGATTGATTGTTTTGAAATGGACCTACGTTGACAAGAGCCAAGTTTAACCTAAGGGCTTCTTTTAGTTTGACCATCGAAAGTTCCATCCACTATGGAAGCGAGAAGGTCGCCTCCCATAGTAACAGTAATACATAGACATAATATGGGTTGTTATACAGGGTGGCGCATCGAAAACGAAATAGAGTCATTTACTGACAGCTCAGTTCTTTTTTGGCAAAACGCTCAGACCCGTCGATTTTGTTTTCGAGGGAGTCACAAAATTGGCAAAGAAACACGTTAACACGTGCAGCCCCCTGGGCGGGGGTGGCACCACCCCTAAAATCTTAAATGAAAAGGGAGGTCGAGTGATATCTTATTTTAAAGGTCCTGCAATTCCCTTTATAATGATGTAAAATTCATGTACTTCAGTTCAGTAGTTTTGGAGATTTATTGATTTAAATTTAATAAAACTCTAATACATCATCATTAGTGGAGATCAATACATTTGGCAGCAAAGTAGTGTAAAAATGAAAAATAAACTGACCCGTCAGCCAAGTAAATGTTGGAAATGACCACCATGACTCTCCATGCAGTAATAAAGATTTTGCTCAAAACGTTGCCGCACATTTTGCAATATTTGAGGAGTAATTTGAAGGCACTCATTCACAATTCTTTGTCGCAAATCTTCTAACGATGTTGCTGAGTAGCATAGATTTTGCTTTTTAAGTGACCCCACAGAAAGAAATACAGAGGTGATAAATCTGGCGATCTTGGGGGCCATTCAATTGCACCTCTTCTACCAATCCATCGACCTGGAAACGTCTGATCTAAATATTGTCGAACACGTAATGCGTAATGTGGTGGGGCACCATCCTGTTGGAACATCAACCTATTCGCAATGTACCGCCGATCATTCTGATTTTTAATTATGGCTGTTAATGCAGGATCTATGGCGTCTTGCAGTAATTCCAAATACATTTCACCGGTCAAATTTCCAGGTAAGAAAAAAGGACCAACTAAATGATCGCCAAAAATACCAGCCCAAACATTTAATTTTTGTGGCTGCTGTGTGTGTACCTCACGATAAATTCTGATATTAGAATCGGACCAATATCGGCAGTTATGACGATTTACTACGCCATTTAAGAAAAAGGAACATTCGTCGGAAAAGCAAGTGTTGAATAGAAAATGTTCATCGTTTATAATTCGTTCACTCATATCTTCACAAAATTGTAATCGCCGATCAAAATCGTCTTCATTAAGTTCTTGTACAAGGTGAATTTTATACGGATGAAAACTATGGGCCTTTAGAATCCGTTGGATACTACGTCGACTAACACCACACACAGTATCCAATTTGCGGGTACTTAACGTAGGATCTACATAAACTTGCCGTAAAACCCCCACCTCCATTGCTTCGTTCCTTATGGGATTTTCAATGTTGCGTTTTTTATTGGCGACTGATCCAGTTTCCCGAAATTTAGCTACAAGTTCTAGAATATATTTTCGATGCACGTTACTGTTCTCATGTCGCTCATTAAATATTTGTGCTGTTCTATTAGCGCACTGATTATTTCCGAAAAATAGTTCGATAATTTCAACCCTTTCTGCCGTGGAATATACCATGGTTAATTTATGTATAGAGCGTTAAAAGGTATTTTAACAACAAAGTTAGGTCGAATCAATCGCAAACTATGTACTAAATTCCTATTTAAAATAAGTACGAGACATTCCTTTCTTATCTTTCTTCAAGAAACAACTTTTTTGCCACAAAAAATGCTCCAATCGCTATTTTCAACACCAAAATGATAAACAAACCATGGGCGTAGTGAAGAAAAGCATTTACTTATTAAGTAAATGCTTTTACTTAAATTTCCTCTGAAAGTAGTACAAACTAATCTGATGTAGGTACCTATTAAAGTCTACTTTAAGCTTTAAATCAATAAATCTCCAAAACTACTGAACCGTAGTACATGAATTTTAAAGGGAATTGAAAGACCTTTAATATAAGGTATCACTCGACCCCTATTTCCATTTAAGATTTTAGGGGTGGTGCCACCCCCGCCCAGGGGGCTGCACGTGTTAACGTGATTTTTTGCCAATCTTGTGTCCCCCTCGAAAACAAAATCAACGGGTCTGAGCGTTTTTCCAAACAAGAACTGAGCTGCCATAGAATATTGAAAATCATGAAGCAAATGTGTGTTTTTTTTTTAATAAATTTATAAAGAACATTTTAGTAAGAAAAAATATTTTAAAAATCTTGTATTATTTAAGAAAAAATTCAAACGTACAAGGTTTTCAGTTTTCGATGGTTTTACGGGGTATCTCCGTTATTAGTAAAGATAGAAGGATACGAAAAAGTTAAATCAAAATTCAAACACTTCTAAAAAAACACAATTTTAAGCCATTTAAATTTCACCAAGTACAAAACTTACATCTTGGTGATGCATAGCGCCGTGTAGAATTCTGTTATTGGTATTTACAAAATATCGTTTTGTTAAACATCACGAACATGCGGTAAAGACGTACCTACCGTACTTGTATTGTACTATTAATGTATTCAAGCCTCGTATGAGCCCAGGTCTTTTAGTTTATTTATACAGACAAAGTTCTTGTGATGCGTGATAACGATGTATTTATAATCCAGTCAAAAGAAGTGGTTTAATATAATAACAACAATAATAGAGCTTCGAACTTATCTGGGGCAAAACTTCCAACAAAGCTTTTTTTTGCAAGTTAATTTAAATTTACCACCTACACTTTGTTCCATTTTAAAATAAAAACAAAAGGAAATCAACGAAAGTGCAAAAAGTTTACAACTTCATTACGAAGCGGATTCGTATTTTCGGCTTATTTTTACATCCAACATGTCGGCCCGAATTCCACAGATGATTTACTGCAAATATATGGAAGCGATGTTTGTTCCCCTTGAGATTTTCCCAGGGTGTAAAAAACGTATGAAAAAAGCATGGTCATTCCGAGTTAAGGTTTCCAGGTTTCCGCACCGTTTGATACAAAATATGGCGTTTACGTACACCCACGTAATGAAGTGAAAAACGAAACGTTTGCCTTTTTTAATAAAACGTGAAAATGGCACATCCTTTTTTTATTTTACGGCATACCTTTATAAACAGTAACTATTTAAAACAGAAAATTTTATTGTCCGTTGAAATCTGTTATTTATGTATTAAGGAACACACGTTTAGTACGAACCTGATCTTACCACTTGAGATCGAGTTTGACACCGAGGTTACTGATACACCGAAATAGAAAAGGTTTTTTTTTCAAAATAAGGGTCCTGATATTTTTCAAAAATGAAATAGATTCAAAATTAAGAAGATACAGATGCAATGTTGTCAGACGAATGACCTTTCTGCTTCTTTCGCAGGGAATAATTATTTTGTTAAAGTTTTTAATACCATCTAGAGATCACAAGGATATACAGGTTGCTTAATATAAGGAGGGCCTCTATGGGGATCTCACTTATGGTAAGAGATACAACTTTGATTAAATAGAGAAAACGTTGTGCACTAATAATATGACATACCAAAACTTTTGGTAATATTTTTAAGTTATTAAAAAAAATAAAATTTTGGATTTTTAATTTTATATTTTTTCCTGCGTTAATATTTATTTTAGAGCAAAACTGACACTGACTTTTTCACAGAAACTTTTAATGAACTTAAAGATTGCATCACACATTTTTATATCCGGGGAACGCGCTGACCAGGGTGTTACAGAATAAGTGCTGATATTTTTTTCTGGAAATCTAGCTGCAATGTACGCTCTAACTACTCTTGAATTATGTGCATGTGCATCCTCCTGCTGGAACTAAATATCGCGTTGTTTTGCTAGAGGTAAATTATCTAGAGCCTCCTCTAAATCATTTTGGAGTAAATTCAGATGATTCCCCAATGTAAAATTATGTTGGTAAAGAAAAGGTCCTGTTCTTCTTGTTCCCAAAATTGCACCCCACATATTTAATCGAAAACGGTGATTACTTGAATACACGTGAATTTTCCCTAGATCAGTTATGTACATTTCTTCTGTTGAAAATCCCGTTCGACTTGTTTTCATCAGACCAAAGTATCTAGTAACGAAAATTTATGTTTTTGTGACATTTTGTGGTGTACCATTTGCAGAATGATCGACGTCTTTCTGTATCACCTGCTTTGAAAAAATAGAGGGCTTTGGCCCAAAGTCCCCAACGCTATTGGGTTGCTTTTGAGAGTCACTTCTTGTAGACAAGAGAAAATATTTTGCTTTAAGTGAATGTTATTTGAATTAAGAGAATTTATATTGGAACAAGAGAAATAGTTCCGTTGAAACAAAAACGATTTTCTCTTGGATGTTTTTTACTCCAGACAAAATCCAAAGCTCTTGTCTTAAAATCGCGGAAATTAAGCATTCCATTCAAGAGATAAATGCTTTCAATTCATATCTAAAGCTCTTGCTTTAAGATCTTAGGCGCTGTTGGGAAAATACCGCGTGATTATAAGAAGTGAAGTTTTATTTAACGCAAGTGAAAAAGGAAAAAGTTCAGATTTCCAGTCGGCCGCTTTTGGCCCAAAAACAACAATTCCCTACAACTCAGAACTTGGTACGATGCGACACCGACACAGGTGCATCTGGCCGCCTGGCAGCAATTATTCCGTAGTCTGTGCGCGTCATTTGAATAGAAGTTGGTGTGATTTCGTGTGTGCAAAGGGTACAGTACAATGGCGCCGGTGAAAGAATTATTAGATCAGTTTCATTTGGGCCATTTGCTAAAACGCTAAGGTTGTTTATTATCTTTTAATAAGCTTAATAGAGATAACGTTTATTGGAAAGTGTAGACTATACCGGGTGGTGCACCGCCAGACTGGCCGAAGGAAATCCCATGTAAGTATTGCTATCTTCAAATATTGGCTATTCTTATAATTTTACAGCAAAATTGGATTGGACTCTTTTGAAGGTCCTGACATGATGAATTCGCACACCAAATTGTGTTTTTTTCTGATATTAACCAAGTAAAACTTATTTAGAAAAACTTCGTAAAATCGATAAAAAAAATGACATACAGCTCAATGAAACCACCAGTAATTATGATAGTGTCATGTAAAATTTTAATGAACGTATTATTTTTATCGATTTTCCAAAGAGTTTTTTCTAAATAACCTTTAATTAGCTTATCAGAAAACAATGAAGATAAATAATGGAATGCGAGTCCCATAAAAGGACTTTTAAAAAAGTCTGGTACAATTCTGCTGTAAAACTATCAGGGAAGCCCAATTTACATGGGATTTTCTATGGCCATCAGTTAGGCGGTATGTTTTGTGAAGTCGTTTTTTTATACAAAATATGTATAAACAATTTTTATTTTTGTAATAAATTCGTTTCCTAAATATCAGTTTTTTTTCACTACAGGCCAAAAGGTAGTAAACTACCCTCTTGGAACAAGAACAATTTTTTTAAGCCAAGTCCTAAAGCTCTTGGCACTAGATATTTAATGCTATTGTACCCAGAGAAAGATTTTACATTAAAACCAATGCCGTACTTGGAACAAGAATAATTCTTTTAAGCCAAGCCCGAAAGCTTTTGGTACTAGATATTTAAAGCTATTGGATCAAGGGAAAGATCTTAAGTCAAGAACAAATCGATTTGGTTGTTCTTAGAACAAGAGAAATTTTGGTATTAAACCAATAGAACGGGCTATCTTCATAAGAAAAAATCCGCGATTGTTTTTAAGAAAGTTAGGGATTTGGTTTAAGAGACTTCGCATTTGGATCTATTCAAAACCGAAAAGCTCTTGGCTGAATATCATAATTCCTTGGTTCAAAGGATTTGTTTTTTCAGTGTGGGATCATGTGCTTCTTTTTGAATCAGACTTCTGTATTTTACTCCTATTACTTGATTTTGGCGCTGTTCAGCAATCATCCATCTGAAATTTGGATTGGAAGGGGAAGCAGTAGCTTTTAGTCTTCGGGGAATGTGGTAATTACATGATGAGTGGATGGTAAATCATAGAGGAGGGGGCAGTTTTAGTAGGAGCCAGTCCCTAAGAAGACGATATGGTGATTGTGTAATTAGGTGATTTAATGATACGTATGTCCATTTGTAGTAGTTAGCGATGAGTGTGTCTATATGTTTTGTAATAGTCGGCATTCGTAAATCATTGCGAAGTGTATTTAAATAAATTGAGCAGTTGATTTCGCTACGCCTTCATTTTTATCAATTTCTCTAAGTGATACTTCAGGCTTTTCAGTAACAGCTAATAATACTTTGAATATTTTTCTTGGTTACTGTTTCTTTTTCGATGGTTTTTTAAATGCACCATAGTCTTTAAAGTTGGGCACTAACTTACTGTAAGTTCGTTTGGCTGGTTGTCGCTTTTCCGGATACTTGTCCAAATACATCCGTTATTTTAATTTTCTCCGCTTAAAAATAAAACATGATAGCATATCAAATTCGTCTTCATTTAAATAATAACCTGTCATATTTAGTTCAACAGAAGTATGCAAAATTGACTGATAAAGTTTATTATTTACTTTATAAGTAAGCTTGAAAAAGTATTTCGCTCTCAACTTGACAAATGTTATTATATCTGCTGAAGCATTCGAACGGAGAACTTAAAAGTTCAAAGTTAAGTCTAATAATATATAAAAAAGTTACCACTCTCTACATTTTTTCATTTGTTGACGTCCTGTACTTGCTGAAGAAAGCTATTTTTTTTAATATTAGTATTTTATTTAGATATTGTATCTTGCCACCAAGATTCGTATCTGGTAGGAGTAATCTGTGGTAAAATTCTGAATATTATCGATATTGATAATAATATTGGCCGATCGAGGGCTTATAAATATATTTGATCGATTTTTGAAATGTTTAAAATATTGTGGTAGCAGGGTATTGATCTTTAGCAAGCGATTTTGATAATATTTGCCTCAGTTATCCAGTAACTTGTGCCAAAATGATAGCAATACACATTTTTTCCAGTGTTTTCCTTTTTTCTTTTATTATTTAATACATCACAACTATATTTATTATACACATATGAATCATATGAAATATTAGATAATCAATAAATATTGTTAACATTGACAATAAATGTTGACAAACTGCATTTGCCTCAGAGGGTCAAAAATTTTATTGGTAATACGTCCAATTTTCGGTTCGCATAAACAATTCTGGGTTTATTGACAATAACGGTAGCAGACGATGAATATTAATTGCCAGCCTATCAATAATTTTAATATTTTTAATACGTCACACATTTAATAATTATTAATAATTCTCAAATATTGACAATATTTATTGATCGTGTGAGGGCCCTTTAAAGCAAAATATGATTGTGGAAAACATAGTATACGATACATGCGTGTTTACTGATCTTACTAAATATATAAATAGATATTATACAGGGTGTTTTAGAAGTACGGTACGTAACTAAAGGTGGTGATTCCTTATTATATTTTAAGAGAAAGAGTTCATGTGAACATGTGTCCGGAGCTGCCACATTTTTGATATACAGGGTGATAAAGTATTTTTTAAAAAATCGGTTGCAACCGTGCTTTTTATCAGAAGGTGGCCATTTTCAACATTTGGTTTGATTAGCTGTTGCATTTCTTTTATATCGTTATTAATACATCGGTATTTTTTTTGTACATGCAATAATGTGGTTCTTATTTTTTTTTTCGGAAAAAAAAACAAGATACGATAACAATTCAAGGAACAAAAAAGTTATTAGTACATAGTATTAAAAGTATTATTAGTCGGTAAATCCGGAAAAAAAATATCAAAATTAGAAAAAGTCAGCGTACATTTTTTTTATCAATAATATTTTTTAAGGTGCTCCCCAGGACGCCACTGGACTCAATAAATTTAAACAAGTCAGGGTCAATCAAGCCCTTTATCATTATGAATAACGGTACCAAATTTAAATAAAATCGGAAAATGGATATTTACAAAAATTATAAAGAACCGACTTTAACACCCTGTATATCAGAAACGGAGCAACTTCGGACACATATTCATATGAACTTTTTCTCTAAGAATACCATAAGGAATTACTCCCTTAAGTTAAGTACCGTACTTCTAAAACATTCTGTGTATATACATTATTTCTACATTTATTTTGTAAATTAATTTAAAAAGATCTTATATTTAAAGCTCCTTCAGTTTTATAGGGTACCTATATTATTTATATTTGCAGTAAATACGATTTCGCTATATCATTTTAATCCATGCTTACGCAATAATATCTCAAATAAAACTTTTATTATACGAGTATTTTCTAATTAGTAGTAGTAATTACAAATCGTAAAAGGGAAAGATAAGCATTATATTTCCGAGAAATAAAAAACGTACATATTCATAGCATTACATCTAGGTTATGTAATTAGTACTAGTAGTAACGAAAGTATTTTTGTCACTCTCTGGTACAACATCCAAAGTTGTAATTAGTTGTTCAAGGGTATTCGTAATCAGCCATTTAAAGCTTTAGGGGTTTTATAGGACTAACTGAAATATTAGCGTCTGTATACAGTGTGTCCAGCTTTTCATGAATACACCCTAATATCTCAGTTATTAATAATGAGATTTTCTTGACATTTTGGTGGTAATTGTATGTTGGAAAAATTAAGTATTTGGCATAGTGAACATTTTTATTTACCAATGGCGTGCGCTGTTGGTGGGGTAAAAAAGGTTGTTTTTTTTTGGAAAAGGATATTAGGGCTTATTTTAGATAACTGTTTCTATCAGATTTAGAATCAGCATCCCCAAAAACCCCTTAATTCATATATTTAGAATCTCAATTACCCTAATTACGATTTAGGCTTTTTCAAAATTTTGCTAAGGTACGCGCGCTCTGTTACCGTTGGCATGCTGACCTGTTTTGTTTTTAAACAAATTAAGCAAAGAGTGCTTTGAAACAAAAAGTTTTTCTTTGACATTAGGTAATTCGTACGCATTGTCAATAAGTGAAGCAGTGTCACTTAACTGTTAATAAGATTGCACAAAACCGAAGAGTAGTTCAATTGGAAAAAAAGTAGAAATTATCCGCTTATTTGGTAATAATGAAAGATCTACGCGTCAGGTTGCTGGAATATTCAATGAAAGGCATCAGGATCGAGCACCAATTACTCACGATACCGTTGCCAAAATCAACAGATTGTTCGCAAGGACTGAAGCGGTTTTCAAGACAAGACCAAGGAGGTACAATTTAAATCAAATACATTATCCAGACGACGAACGTATCTTAGCAGAATTTCAAAATAACCCAAATGGTAGTATAAGGGTAGTTGCAAGGATACTGAATTTAACGAAAAACAAAGTATGGAGGTGTTTGAAACGCAATAGGATTAGGGCATTTAAACCAAAATTTCAACATACTCTGTTAAATGGTGATTTTGAACGGCGGTTTGAATTTTGCTTATGGTTGCAACTACTATCTTAACGACAGACTTTTTCTAAAGAACATTATGTTTACTGACGAGGCAACGTTTACGACAAACGGTGTAATATCTAGTCAATATTGTAAGTTTTGGGCAGCTGAAAATCCGAATTGGGTAATGGATTGTAAAAACCAGTACAGTGAAAAAGGGAACGTGTGGTGTGGTATATTTAACGAACGATTTGTTGGCCCTTTTTTTCTCGATAACTTGACCGGACAAAATTTTCTACATTCTTTACTAAATGATTTTTTTGAGTTTCTCATGGAATTGCCTTTAGCACAGAGACAAAACTTAATCTTTCAGTTAATTGGTGCCTCTGCACATAGTTAGGAACTTTTTAAATGCAACTTTCCCTATGAAGTGGATAGGTAGAAATTCTCCTTTAGAACCATGGCCCCCCAGATCGCCGGATATTACCCCTTGTGACTTTTTTCTGTGGGGGCACTTGAAAAATAAAGTGTATGCTTCTCGGCCGCGTAATAGAGAGGAACTTTGCATTAGAATTAGGTAAGCGTGTCAGGAAATTACTCACCAAACTTTAAGAAAAGTGAATGCACGTTTAAGAAGAATTGTTGAAAAGTGTATTGTTTTAGAAGGTAGTTATGTTGAAAACACAAGAATCTAAAATAACGTAATTTTGTTAGCACAGTTACAAATAAAGAATTTATTAAAACAAGACTTTTTTCTCTGCTAAAATCAGCTCTTGAGATCTTGAAAATATGAATTAAGAGGTTTTTGGGGATGCTTATTCTAAATCTGATAGAAACAGTTATCTAAAATAAGCCCTAATATCCTTTTAAAAAAAAAGAGCCTTTTTTACCCCACCACCACCGCACGCCGATGGTAAATAAAAATGTTCACTATGCCAAATACTTCATTTTTCCAACATACAATTACCACCAAAATTTCAAGAAAATCTCATTATTAATAACTGAGATATTAGGGTATATTCATGAAAAGCAGGACACACTGTATATACACCTTATTACTTAAGTTAAAGCTTGGTCAGTGGCAGCCCGTGATATTAGAACCAGTGCTACATACAAATCCAGGCAGAAGTGAACGACATATTTTTAAAAAGTTATTAGAGAAAGCAACATTTTTATGCTTTGTAAATACCTACTCTCGAATTAGTTACAATAAAACGGTACTTATTTACCAAATTTCTAAAAACGCGAAAAATTGAATTTTAATATAATATACTTAACGTCCATTACGGTCCATTCGTAATTTTTTAACAAGGTAAATTTAAAATTACTATTTTTGAATTTTGCACTTTAATTCGCATCTCATCCATAGACAAAATATTTTTTGGAGCGTATTCTTAAATTGGCAAAATTATTCTTGGATAAACTATTTGTATATGCTAAACCATTAAAAATCTCGGTTCAAGAATACATTCACCCGGCGCCAACAAGTGCAGGAAGAATCTCAAGAAATTATGGCACTCTGATTAGCCAGCTCAAGGTGAAATTTTCATACTGCCGTTGAGTTTTATTAGTGATGACGTTGAAGCTTCAGCTACGAGCAATCGCGTGACGCGTATGACAGTTCAGCGACAACATTACAAAAGTATGAAAAATACATATTATTGTAAAATATTAATAAAAGAAATAGAATAATAATTATTTTAGGCAGTACTGCAGCTCTGCATCTCTAATTAAGGAACTGCCACTGAGCTTGGTTTTGATAACTTTGTTTATTGGGCTTATGCATACGCTCATGTACAGGGTGGCCAACTAAGCGAGGTGAGCGGCTGTGTGTCGGAAACCGTTTATCTAATTTCTCTTGGCCGTAATTACTAACAATATTTTCCACGAATTCCACTGTGAAAGGTTTATGGTAAAAAATATTTATTTTTAGAATCCTATGAAAATACAAAGGTTTTATATTGGATTCCTTAAAAAAATATAATCATATTTATAATCCCTATTTATTTTCATTTTTATTCATTGTCATTATTATTTTTTTTTCAATATATTAGATGTTTGTTAAATGTTACTTTATTTTTTATTGCCTTTAAAGTTTGAGGAATTTTGTTGTATTTAATTAATCCATTATGAGTTATAGCACTTTTACTCCTTGTTGTGCTCGTAGAATTAAAAAAAAATGCTGTCTGCTGTTTTAATAAAGCTGATGTTTGTCAAAATAAATTTGTTTATTATTTTGTGTATTATATATAGTATGTCGACGGATGGGGTTTACAAGAGGACAAATGGACTAAAAATTGAAAGATTCGAAAAAAAGTCACTCTTAATAAACGTTTTTGCTTGTCTAGAAAATACGATTCACCATAAGAAACTTCAATTTTCTTATACAGGGTGGGTAATAACTGCAAAAATGTTATTTTGCTTAAGAGTAAACATACTTTATTTTGAAAGATACGTAGAACGTAAAGTAGAACAATTCATTAAAAGGTTTACCTATGTAAAAATTATTTCCCAAAAAGTATTCGCTGGCACACCTCTGACTGGTGAACCTAGTTAAAATAATAATGACACTTAAGGTGATAGGTACTTTGTTGTCAATGTCTTTATTTAATGAAGTTATTATTTAAGTAGAAATGCTATCTACTGAACAAAGAGTTTTTATAATATAATGTTATGGGGATGGTCAAGTTTCATATCGCTACGTCATGGAACAATTTACCGAGAAATTTGTAGGAATACCAATAACTAGGATGACAATCTGCAAGTTAATAAAAAAGTTCCAGAGAACTGGTTCGGTTTTGGGTCTCAAAAAAAAAGAAGAAATACGACCATGATGATGCTGCTACAGTCTTAGTTCTTCAATCTGTTGAAGAAAATCCTATGACGTATCTTAGAAATCGTGTTAGTCAGTTGGAAGTTGTGAAAATAAGTCAAATTCAGAAGATCCTTATAGCAAATAAATTGTATCCGTATAAACCGCACTTTAATCAAAGATTGGAAGAAGGAGATGACGCGAAACGATTTGATTTTTGCTTGTGGATAGGAGACAAAATTTTAAGTGGAAATGTTGATTTTTATAAATGTATCATGTTTTCTGATGAAAGTACATTTTCTACCAATGGAACCGTTGCAACCCAGCACATTAGGTACTGGTCTTTAGAAAATCCCGAATTCACAATTATGACGAGAAGACAATATTTCACAAAAGTGAACGTGTGGTGCGCGATATCCATCCATGGCATCATAGGGCCATATTTTTTTGATAACACGTGCAAAAGATTATCATATTTAGAAATGCTGGATACATTTTTCAATGATGAACTCGAAAATCTACCATTAAATTTTCGACAAAATATATATTTTCAGCAAGATGGTTATCCAGCCCATTTCGCTCGTGAGGTTAGAGAATGGCTTGGCCGCAGATTTGGTCCAAGGTGGATTGGCAGGAATAGCCCAGTTTTGTGGCCCCCAAGAAGCCCCGACTTAACCTTGGCGGATAATATGGTTTTATGGGGCCGTTTAAAACAAATTGTTTTTGCTACCGCAGTACCAAATGATATTGAAGTGCTGAAGGGCAGAATTATCCAGGTTGTCCAATCGATATCTCGGGAAGAAATCAGAAATTCTTTTACTTATTTGAGAAAGCAATTAGAAAAATGTGTCGAGTATGGGGGTGGAGCTTTTGAATTATGAAATCGTTATCGTATTCTTTTCATGTTAATAAAAATGTTCGTATTATTATTATTATTATTATTATAATTACTTCATTAAAAAAAGACATTGACAACAAGTATCACCTATTCATTATTCAAGTAAAAACGTTTATTAAGAGTGGATTTTTTTTCGGATCTTTCAAAATAAAGTATGTTTACTCTTAAGCAAAATAACATTTTTGCAGTTTTTACCCACCCTGTATAAAAAAATTGAAGTTTCTTATGATGAATCGTATTTTCTAGACAAGCAAAAACGTTTATTAAGAGTGACTTTTTTACGTATCTTTCAGTTTTTAGTCCATTTGTCCTCTTGTAAACCCCATCCGTGGACATACTGTATATTTTTTGGTGTAAAATTATGTCATTTATATTAAAGTATTTTGTTTCATTATAAATAAGTTCAGTATTTGTATCATATGGATAATTATTTAATACTCTAATAATTTTATTTTGACATCTTTGCAATTTATCTAAATTATATTTTTTGGTTTCTCCATAGATGCTAAATAAGTTAAATTGCTATGTATATAACTATAATACAGTAAATTTTTTGTCTGCGTATTTAAATAATAGGAAATTCTTCTAAACATGCCAAAATACCTATTTAATTTACATATGATTTGATTAATATGTTCATTAAAATTTAAATTACTATCAAGAATTAATCGTAAATACTTATAATTTTTCACTATTTTAATTTTTGAGTTATTTATTTCAATATCTGGTAAATTATTATTTTCCAGTCTTCCTATTTTTAAATAGAAATATTTATCCTCATTTAAAAAGAAATCATTATAATTACCCCATTTTTCTATTATTTTAATATCATTTTTCATAGATTCAATATTGCTAATTTCATTTTGATTATAAAAAATATCAATATCATCAGCATATAATAAAATTTTACCAACTAAATTTAAATAAATAATGTCAATTATATAAATTAAATTAAAAATAGCAGTGGTCCCAAAACTAACCCTTGCAGAACCCCATATTTTATTAAATTTCTACTACTTTGAATTCCGTTAATTTGCGTAATTTGATATCTGTGTTATAAATAATTTTGAAATATTTTGAAACAATTTTCTTTTACAACTAAATTATTCAGTTTTTCAAGAAGAATATTATGGCTCACTACATCAAAGGCTTTTCGAAAATTTAAAAATAAACGACTAATAATTTTGTTCTTATCAAGATCTTTATAAATAAATTCTAATAATTCTGCTATTTCCGTATTTTTTTTTTTTTAGAAACCCATGTTGGCTCTCGCTTATAAAATTTATGTCATTTAAAAAACATAATAGCTGTTCATGTAAGATTTTTTCAAAAACTCTTGATAATATTGGTAAAACAGAAGTAGGTCTGTAATTATTTAAATCACTTTTATCATCAGATTTATATACTGGGGTAAGTCTAGCAATCCTTAACTCTATAGGGATTATTCCGGAGCCGATGCATTTATTAATTATTAAAACTATAAAAAAAAAGACTTCGGAGATACAGCTGCTTATCTCGATAAGTTGGCCACTTATAATAACACCGATAGGGATAAACCTCTAATCTCTAATAATTGTTGTAATTATTTATCTAAACTAAACAAAAGTCTTTTATATTTTCATTGTTTAAAAAGTGTTTACTTGTAGAGGAAGATTTCTAAATTAAGTACGTATTAAGGGTGCTGTCTTTTTGTCTCTGCTTTTTCTTTTAGACTATCCATCTTAATCTAGTTATATGGCGGACTTGTATCACGTACGCCCTCTTTTCTCAAAGGACACAGTAAAACTCGCTAGAGAAATAAAAGTTCGGCTGTCGGTAAAAAATTTAAACAAACGATATTAGCAAAGGGATGAAAGTACAAGGGCTTACTCTTTCTTAAATTGTCACATCTAATATGGGGTTTCTAAAATATGAAATCTATTTTACCAGTAACCTTGATTTTCCGGACTCTTTAATAAGGTTTTTCTAATTTGGTTTCATAAAAACTGTTTCGATATCGTTTTCAGTATCGTGATGAACGTTTTATGAAACAGTTTTCTTTATTTTTCTAAGGTTGGTAATGATGTTCACAAATGTATTATTTTGCTGTCGTGTATGTTTGGTTGCATTAATTCTATAAAATGAAGATGAATTAAAAAAAATATCAAATAATCTTACAAATTTACTATATTATAAAACATAGAACTATAAAATTTACCGTAATTTCTCTTAACTTTGGGGGACTTAAACTAAACTCATCTTGCCCCATATTTTAAAATTATAAAGGTATGTTAGGAAAACTAGACAACTTCGTGACAAAATGGTTGAAACGGACATATAGTTATTTTCCTAACAAGTGCGCAAAGTGATACTTTTCCGCACGCAAGTTGGACGAACGACGCGTAGCGAAGTTCGGATAAATCCTTGCGTGCGGAAAAGCACTTTGCGCACGTGTTAGGAACAACATTTTTCCTACGAGCTTCATTTATCAGATAACAACAAAAATAAAAATATGATAATTTATTCAATAATTTTTAATTTAACTTTAAAAAAATAACTAGGTATAGTACAACTAAAAATTACATAACAAAAAAAATAATAACAGAAAATTCAGAAATTACATAACAATAAAAAATAATAATAGGAAACTAAATTATTTGTTTATAATATTTATAACAAAAGAGCAATTGCCGACATTATGCAAATTGATAGCCGATGCAGTAAGTTCATTCAGTGGGTGGTTTATGGTATGGCTTGATGAGCACTGACTTGGCGTGGAAGGACAGTTGTTCAAATAGGTCGATGAAGGTGTTAACTCAGAAGGATTTATGTAGCTTGATGAAGAAGGGCAGTTGTTCGTGGCCAATATTTTATTCGACATGTCCTTTTTTTAATTTGTCGAATCTTCAATGTAGCTCTCGGCGACAGTCGTCGATTTCCAGCCTCCGAGTCGCTTGACATTAGTGATTCCTGCTCCAGAATCGGCCAACATGGTAGCCGATGAACGACGGAAACTATGTCCTGTAAAATGCTTTGGATTTTTCAACTGTAGATATGCAGCTATTTCTGAAGGCATCTTACCGAATGAATTTATTCCAATACATTGAGTACCGCATGTTCCTTGTCGATACTGCACAAAAAAGCGCTTGTGCGGGGTGGATGGTTTTCGCAAATTTGCATATTTATGATAGAGTTGTAAATAATATCCCTTATTTGTTTCATTAGATACTACAAAGATTCTTAAAGTATTGTTTTAACTGTCAGGAATTTTCACGACTATCAAATTTCCTTTATCCTCTATGTGATCAACCATTATCTTGCAAAGCACATCGCGCCTGCAAGCACCGGCCAACCCAAAAATGGTGGCGACTTTTATTAGAAGGTAAATTTGATCAGGTGCTTCTTCCATAAATCTGGAAACTTCAATTTTGTCAAAAATTTTGGCCTTTTTCGGACGATATCCCACATTTTGCTTTTTTAGAAACAATGTTAGCTTGAAATATTGACTTAAATCCAAGTTTATTTTGATTTTAAGGACACTTTCTAACATAGAGTACTTACTCCAAAAAGTATTTGGCTGAACTGATTTTCGTAAAACTACTAAATACGCTAAGAAGACCTCCTCCTTAAAACTATTTGTCCCTTTGTTGCGGCACCAGTATTCAAATTGTTTATATTGCTTCTCGTATTTTTCTTGGGATTTAGCGGGCAATAAATTTAAATTTGCAGAGTTTGCGGCCTCTAGAATGGAATCTGGTAGCTCCTCGTCAGAGCTGCTCATTTTAACAGCGTTTATACTTTTTGAGGATTTAATGGAAAGAAAAGTGTCGGTGTTTGTAGATTCTTGTTGACATAGAAACGGAGGAAAAATCTGACATCATGTGCCAAAATCAACATGTACATTTATTGTTGCTTGGCAATATTATAATCATTTATCACTATACGAGGTACTTAAAAAATAGATTTTTTTTTCGTTTTAGGCTGAAATACGAATATCGTGAATTACGATTAAAAGGTAAAAGAGAATACACTTGCAACGGCTTCGCACATTGCATAAAATTGTCTACAGCTACTAAAATAAATATAAATATTCCCTGCCAAGGAGATTTTTGAATAGTGCTACTTTTCCGCACACGGTGCGGATAAAAATCTTATCCGCACTAGTGCGGAAAAGTGTAACTTTGCACACGGAAATTCGTGCGCAAAGTACTACTTTTGCGCACACTCGTAGGAAAAAAATATTTATTGATTTTAAGGGTACCTACTATGATAAATAATTTGATTGTATTACCAACATCAAATTTAAGCTTAAAAATTTTGAAAATTTGTATTTTTTATTTTTTTTTTAAATATGGATTTATTTATTGAAAAAAATGCCAAAATAGAAAAAACAGTATAAAGCACACGTTTTATAAAGCTATTAGCGCACTTGTCCGTTATAAAACTCGCCGCAAGCGGCTCGTTTTCCAACATTGACGCGTGCGCTAAAATGAGCTTTATAAAAGTTGTTCTTTAATACACCATTTTAAGGTTCATAAGTATACTATTTTCCAGCTAAGGAGTTGAGGTTAGACTTTCTTGACATGTGTCACTTTCTAGTGACTAAAGAAACAACCCAAAAATCAAAAGGATCTCTTGTTAAAAATATCCCAGCTGTAAAAATCCACAGAAATCGACATGAATTCCTTTATGCCTTTCTTTCTCTACAGCAAAAACCATGCCATATCTAGATCTTTTAAAAAATTGTTTTTGGTGTTTTTTTGGGATAGTTTCGTTGTGTGGTATTATAGTTAGTGTAAAAATTAGAAAATTAATTGTGGATCACGATTACTAAGATAGTAGCACACCAGCTTAACAGCATTGGCATTGAGGAGAAAAAACAAGGAAGAGTTGAGAAAGGTAAAATATAATTTTTGTTTAATACAATGTTTTCTGTATTTGGCCGTGGGCAGTACTATGGTATGAAGTACAGCGTACCATTCTCTTATATGCAATGACGCATACAGAAGCCGCGCGGCGGCCGTGCGAAATAAGTGAGTCGCCTCACTATGAGTGCCGCACAGCATGCGTGCTGAAAAATAGGACCTGTTCTATTTTCACTTGATGCGCACCGAATTAAAGCTTTTCAGGTTATGTCTTGCAGTATTCCGTATTGATTGACATTGACATATCCAAAGCGGTTTACCCCTTGATAATTATTTTATTGTTTACAATTTTAATAAAAATGCTCGATAAGCAACATTTTAATATTAAATTCATGCAGCATGTAGAATCATGCACAATGCTAAAAGATCTTAATAATCGGACGATAATATTTTGACAAGGACAATTACCTTTGCTTCTCTACGCACTGCATGCAATTCGTACACTATTTTGGTATGCATGTAGTTCAAGCACACATGACGTGCGTATCAGGTGTGCCTCACGGACACTTCACCTCAAGCAATTCACTGCTCTGGTGGGCGCTCTCCCTAAGGGATCAGTTCATTTGGAGTGTTCTCAGACTATCATATCACTGGTAGGCATTCGTTGATTAGAACCCAAGATCTAAGGCTAGGGCCTGAAAAATTGAGTATGCATTGCATGTTCCGTCGAGTATATTTCCCTATCAGAAATAGAGAAATCCTTATTGAGCCTAATGGGAACAAATGCAATTGATGGAGACAACGTAGCCGAAATGGATAATATGGAAAATATAAAATTAATTTTTTCCTGGTTATTTAATGTTCAGATTATTGTAGGTTCATCGATATCCACGTAATGCGAAACGCCATGGACAAACAGATAATAAACTTGAAATGGAACACATTTATTGCATCTTCCATGCATTCCAGTAGAGATGCAAAACAAAATATATACCGGGTGTTGCATCGTCGAGCGGGACATAGGAAATCCCATGTAATTTTAAATGGGGTCAATTATTGGCTTTCCTAATTATTTTAGAGAAAAATTCTATTTAGGTTTATTAAAGAGCACTAAAACCCACATTCAAAAGAATAACTTTAGATATTTTTGATGAGCCCGTTTACGGGTTATCGCCGATTTCTTTTTAACTATTTCTCCTTTTTATGGCCCCGTATTTGCGGGCACCAGTCAAGGTAAAAGATGACTGTCAAATAAAGTTGTCATTTTGAAATGTGTGCTTTATTGTTATAAAAACTCGTACATCGAAAATATTAAAGGTGTATTTATGAGTACAAATTAATCTGAATAAAACTAAAATAAAGTATCCAATTACAAGGTTAATTATGACATTTTACATGTTTCAATATTTTACTAATTAATAGGTAGGTACTATTAAATTGCTAGAACTTTAGGATTTAAGACGTTCAAATATTCCTCCATTGACTGCTAGACAATAACCGAGGCGATCATAAAATTCTCTTCTTACATTCGCTAGTTGGTAAACTGAAATTCTATTGCATTCGGCAGAAATAGCATTTTTTAACTCGTCTAGATTTGGGTATTTTTTATCTTTGTATATCCTGTTTTTTAAATGGCCCCAGAGAAAGAAATCATTTGGCGATAAATCAGGAGACCTGGCTGGCCAATTTACTGTATGATTTAAGCCAATAACATTTCCATTAAAAGCACGGTTTAAATATTCCCGGACAGCCAGGGTACTATGTGCCGGGCAGCCATCCATTTGGTACCAAACTTCCTGAGTTTCCCTGGCGGCATCATGTAAAGTAGGTAAAATATGATCTTCAAGTAGTTCCAAAAAATATTCTGCATTTAAATTTCGTGTAAGAAATAATGGCCCGATAATATTTTCTCCGAAAATCCCAGCCCATACATTAACTTTTTGTGGATATTGCGCCCTTGTTTCCACAAACCTGTGTTGGTTTTCTTTGCTCCAATATCGATAATTTTGAACATTGGGTTCATTGTTTAAGGTAAATGTGCATTCGTCAGTGAAACAAATGTTTTTTAAAAATTCCCTATCCATGTTTGCTCTTTCCATCATACCAAAACAAAACTCCTGTCGTCGTATTTCGTCCCTATCTCTTAGCTCTTGGTGCTTTTCATATTTGTATGAATAATATTTATGTCGTTTCAAAGCTCGTAACGCTGTGGTGTGATCTAATCCTATGTCATCCTCAAGTTTCCTTGTGCTGATCTTCCCATCATTTTCTTCCACGCACAATAAAACTTGCAAGTCCCTATCATTTCTTGCATCTCTTCTTTGTTCCTGCCTTTCTTCACATCTACAGTTATTTATTACAGTGCCTTTTGTCTTAAATTTCTTGATAGTCCTTTCGACTGTAGATTTTGCAGGTATCGGTCTATTCGGATACAGAGCAGCAAACATGTGTGACACATTTTGATAACTATTTCCTTGATAATACCATTTAATCATCAATATTTTTTCTTCAGAAGTGTAATTCATGGCTAATATTTTGGATGTACGAGTTTTTATAACAATAAAGCACACATTTCAAAATGACAACTTTATTTGACAGTCATCTTTTACCTTGACTGGTGCCCGCAAATACGGGGCCATAAAAAGGAGAAATAGTTAAAAAGAAATCGGCGATAACCCGTAAACGGGCTCATCAAAAATATCTAAAGTTATTCTTTTGAATGTGGGTTTTAGTGCTCTTTAATAAACCTCAATAGAATTTTTCTCTAAAATAATTAGGGAAGCCAATAATTGACCCCATTTAAAATTACATGGGATTTCCTATGTCCCGCTCGACGATGCAACACCCGGTATACTGTTATTCGCGCTAGAGCTTTATTAGAGCAGAACTGGACGAAAAATCCAAGGAAGAGGTCTAGGAGTGTCCTTAGGCATAATAGTAATAAAAGACTGACTGAGATGTCTCAATCGATACAATTCTTAAGAAATATTGTGGAAAGTTCCTAATCTATACAGGGTGTTTCAGAAGTACGGTACGTAGCTTAAGGGGGTGATTTCTTATGACATTCTAAGAGGAAAAGTTCATATGAATATATTTTCGGATATTGTTGATATACAGGGTGTAAACGTTTTTTAAAAAAATCGTTTTTTTATCATTTTTTTTAAATATCCTTCTCCCGGCCTTAATGAAATTTGTAACCGTTATTCATAATGATAAGGGGCTTAATTAGCCCTAACTAGATTAAATTTATTAAGTCTAGTGGCTTCCAGAGGAGCACCTTAACGAATATTATTGACAAAAAAATGTACACCACTAACTTTCTTCTAATTTTAATATTTTTTTTTTTCGATTTACCAACTAATAAATTTGTGTGTTCCTTAATATGTCTCGCATCTTCGTTTTCGAGAGAGAAAATAAAACCACTTTAATGCATGTACAAAAAAAAATACCTATGTATTTCAAAGTTAATTAAAATATGAGGTAAAAGTAAGTTTTGATGTCTAATTAACCTGTTTTGTCAATAGGAAGTCAAAAATAATAACTTTACTAACGCTGAAATGGCCCAGATGCATTTCAATTATGGCCTAGCAAATGGGAATGCTAAAGAAACTCGGCGAATTTATCAGGAACGTTATCCACAGACTACTGCTATGTGCCAAAATATTTAGACAGCTTCATGCAAGATTGAGTGAGATTAGGAGTTTTAAACGTAGTATAGAACTTCCTGGTAGACCTGCAACAGAAACCATGCCTGAGTTAGCAGATGATATGCTTCGAGAGATAGAAGATGATTCAGCAACAGTTTTCGGTGAAGGTATGGGCAGGGATCATTGACGAGTATCTTATTTGACCATACTTTTTACTACCTCGATTGAATGAAAACTCCTATACGCAGTTTCTATCTGAAGAACTTGACGTTCTGTTAGAAGACGTACCTCTAAAAATTAGAGCTAATATGTCGTTCATGCACGACGGCGCTCCAGCTCATTTTAGCCTAGCTGCTTGTTAATATCTCGACAACACTTTTTCTAATTGCTTGATTGGACGTACAGGTCCCCAAGGTCGGCCAGCTCGCAGTTCCGACTTGAATCCTCTAGAGTCTAGACTATTATTTATGGGGTCACCTAAAGTCTCTTGCATACAAGACGCCTGTACTAGATGAGAAGTTAAGAATTCAAGGTATTGAAAGTAGCAATGCGATACGAAATAATGCAGGCATTTTTGAATGTTTAAGAGAATCAATGGTGAGACGAATGCAATCGTGCATTTTGTCAGAAGGCGGTCATTTTTACCATGCTTTCATTAACTGTTGCATTTTTTTTGTACATGCAATGAAGTGGTTTCTATTTTTTCTCTCGATAACGAAGCAAGGCACGAAAGCAATTCAAGGAACAAAAAAGATGTATTATTAGTTGGAAAACCCGAAAAGAAATATCAATATAAGAAGAAATCGGTGACTTTTAACTGAACCTAATAAATTTAATCTAGTTAGGGTCAATTAAGCCCCTTATCATTATGAATAACGGCACCAAATTTCAATAAAATGGGGACAAAAATATTTAAAGAAATTATAAAAAAATATTTTTTTTTTTAAATTTTAACACCTTGTAATATAAGAAACGGGGCCACTCCGGACACATATTCATATGAACTTTTCTCTTAGAATATCGTAAGAAATCATTTCCTTAAGTTGCATACCGTAGTTCTGAAATACCCTGTATATTACAGAATGTTTTCATTTTAGAGTTGAATTTACTTTGTTAAATCGTTGTTTAAGTTTAGGAAATTTATTTTACTAGAATGCGTTCCTTTTTAAACATGTTTAGTTTTTAGATACCACTAGCCACTACTAGCTTTATTACATACAGGGTGTAATTTAATTGAGTGCCGATACTTAAGGGTGATAATCTATGAATGATTCTAAGATAAAAAGTTCATATGGACATATGTCCTAAACCTCTTCATTTTTGAGCTACAGGGTGTTAACATTTTAAGAAAAATATAACCTTTTTATATAAATCACTCTTAGATATTTTTATGAAATTTTGTACATACCTTTTAATCAATAAGGAGCATTTTTTGACCTAACAGATTTATAAAAATTTTTACCAGTGACGTCCGTACGGGGTTTGAACTGAATATTTTTAAAGAAAAAATGGATACGCCACTGCTTTTTCTAAAAACGAAACTTACTTTTGAAATTCTCATTTATTTTAAAGCAAATTTCGTTTATAGACTTACTTTTGTACGACGCACCGTTTTCGCGTAAAAAATAAAAACAAAAAAAAATAAAAAATTTTATTTCAAAAATCGCGATTAATTTAAAAGGAAAAATTCCAAACCTTAAATCGAAAGCGAAATGACAAGAGAAGATAAACAGAATAAAGAACCCACATTATTTACAGTAGTTGTTCGAAGTGTCGTCCACCCACACGTATGCAAGCATGGACTCTTCTTCCCATAGACTGACGCACATTTTCGAAGATTTCCGGGGTGTTTCTTATGGTTTGGCAGCATACTAATATACGATTTCGTAACTCTTCTTCGGTATGAATCGGCACTTGGTACACTAAGCTTTTCAGATGCCCCCAGAAAAAATAGTCTAAACTGTTAAGGTCCGGAGATCTAGGTGGCCATGGCTGCGTTCCTCCGCGACCTATCCACCGATTGCGATAGGTGTGATTTAAAAATTCACGCACTCGTAAGCTAAAATGTGGAGGCGCACCATCGTGCATTAGCCACATCTGGTTTCTTAATAATAATGGAAGGTCTTCAAGCATTGGCGGCAGATCTTCTTCAAGAAAGTGTAAATATGATTGTCCATCAAGTCTTCTTGGGAGAAAAAATGGGCCTATCAAATAATCATCAATAATGACAGCCCAAACATTTATTGAGAACTGTTCTTGATGATTTGATTCTACAATTGCATAAGGGTTTTCATCCGCCCATAAATGGTTATTATGGAAATTTCTTATTGAGTTTCGAGAAAAATTAGCTTCGTCGGTAAAAAGAATGTGCCTGTCAAATAACGGATTTTCCATCAGGTTTTGAAGAAACCACACACAGAAATTAATGCGCATCGGGAAATCTCTAGGGAGTAATGCCTGGACTCTTTGAATGTGATATGGGTATAATAAATTTTCGATGAGAATTTTCCAAACAAGAAAATGTGAAACATTAAATGTTGCCGCGATTTTCCTCGTGCTACTTTCGGGGTTCTCCTCAATTTCGTGTAAAATTCCTTCTTCAAGTTCCGGTGTTCTTACTGTTTGATGGACTCCTTTAGCACTGTGGTCTACTTTTAAAGTTCCGGTCTCGTGGAGACGTCTATGAATCCTAGAAAATGTTCTCGGATCGGGTAGTACGCGATTTGGATACCGCTCTTGGTATATCCGCCTGGCTTCGTATGCATTACCGTCTGCAAGCCCATAAATAAAATGCATGTCAGTTAATTCACTGTTTGTAAAATTTACCATTCTTTTATTATAATTTAACGTCTTACTGTAATAATAATTATTTAATAATGCAAAATCAATGCCAGGCCTTTTGTCTTTATGAAAAGAAACGTCAAAATTGATGTAGCTTTACCCAGCCTACTGATTTTTATTTGATTTGCTTTAAGAGGGCATTTAATATGGTTACCGTTTTTTTCTTTTCAAACGTTCAGTTGAATGTCACTGGTGAGTAGAAAATAAATTGTTGTCCCAAAAAAAGTGTTTCCACTCATGGTGGGTGCCAACCAAATTCAACAAAATAAATAAAAGCAGTCTCAATGAACCGAAGAAAAAAATGTTTTTTTTGTTTTTATTTTTTTACGCGATAACGGTGCGTCGTACAAAAGTAAGTCCATAAACGAAATTTGCTTTAAAATAAATGGGAATTTCAAAAGTAAGTTTTGTTTTTAGAAAAAGCAGTGGCGTATCCATTTTTTCTTTAAAAATATTCAGTTCAAACCCCGTACGGACGTCACTGGTAAAAATTTTTAAAAATCTGTTAGGTCAAAAAATGCTCCTTATTGATTAAAAGGTATGTACAAAATTTCATAAAAATATCTAAGAGTGATTTATATAAAAAGGTTATATTTTTCTTAAAATGTTAACACCCTGTAGCTCAAAAATGAAGAGGTTTAGGACATATGTCCATATGAACTTTTTATCTTAGAATCATTCATAGATTATCACCCTTAAGTATCGGCACTCAATTAAATTACACCCTGTATAAGACTAAACTTAAAAAAATTACCCTAAATGCATCGGATATTTTCAGTTTTGTTAATAAATCTGTGGCAAATGTATTCTTGTTGAAACTGTGTTTAATAAAAAATCGTAGTATTCGAGTATTATTGTTTTGTTTCTGTTTATGTTAAGTTGACCAGTGTCCTCCTCTTCAGCTTCTAATATATTCGCTAAATTTACTAGTAGCATATTTATAAGATTTATATCTTAAACTTGAACATGACTTGAATAAATATACACAAGTTTAAGGTTGATAGGTAATGTGACAGATAATATGTCAAATATCAAACAGTAAAATCCTCAAAACCCGAAAAACCTTCTTATGTTTTCCGTTCTGAGAATATATTATCGGAAATACCCAAAGAGTGTTCTATTGCAACACAGAGTGCCGCCGAATGCGATTCTCGCTTTCTATAGTAGAATTCGCCAATAGTATTCTAGGGGTAAAATGCGATTTATCAGAGTCCTACTGAAGAAAAAATGAAGTAAACACGGTAATTTAACCAATTAATAATTTTAAAATTAGAGAAAAAGAAGAACTACAAGAACAATTTTATTATCTACAATGGCTATTACTGAAATATAATCCTGAATTTTCGCTACTAAATAAACATACCTACTAACATAGAGTAATTATTGTAACCTACCTTTATTATTATTGTCATTAATTAAAGGGCAGAATATATGCAAAGTGCATATATATGCATTTTTTGCATATTTTGTCAATTATTTTATAATAAAATGCATATTTTTCCCAAATTATTATTTTATGAGCATATTATTATGTTTTCGGCGTTATCAAAAAATTAAAAACTCCCGGTCATGAAAACTCGTAGACTCGTAGGTTTAATGTGCAGTCTGGCACTTGTTTCAGGGATTTTCCAATCTGAAGATAATTATATAATAATTAGTATTTACATTTTGGTTATACACAAGATATTTATTGGGGGTTTCCGGGGTTTGCCGGTATTATTGTAATTTAATAATGTCTTATTATTACCTGCTAAACAAACTGTATTTATATCGGGTTGTGATACATACTTCTGTTTTAGTTTGTCGAAAGATTTCAGTATTTTCAGTGTGAAACTAGTGATTTTAAATTTGTGTTCAAAATGTCTAAAGTGGCCAAAACGTCTTCGTGGATTAGTGCTGTTGAAACTTTTTCCGCTAAATGTAACAACATTCCTGGTAAAGTAGGAGGTCAAGTTAGGAACAAATTGGATGTAACTGTAAAAAAGAATGAAGGATTTAAATACTTAACTGCAGTAAAAAGCATTTACGAAGGTAAACCATCCAACGTTGTTGTATCTTAGCCTTCTAGTTTACTACCTAAGTTGCAGTATTGTCCGATTAAATCAGTAGATGTTGAAAGAAGCTTCTCTGTGTATTAACATATTTTTACTGATAGAAGACTATCCTTTTTAGTTGAAAATCTTGAAAAATATTTAGTAAAAAATGCCTTTTATACAAATTCAGGTTAAAAAATTGTTTACTTTTATTTTTCTTTGTTTTTTTTTTGCATTTTTTTTTTAAATAAACATCTTTTTTAGAACCCAGTGTGGTTCTTTACCCTATTTTACTATAATAAATTAAGGAATATTGCATACCAGTATGCATATTTGGTCAAAAAAAATGCATATAGCTGCATATTTAAAGGCAAACAAGGCATAAATATGCGCATATTTTGGCTGAATTTAAGTGCATATATATATTTCGTCCTTTAGTCGTTATTATAATTACTATAGTCGAAATTTTGATGTAAATGCAATAAATAACGTTTAAGAGAAAAAATATATTATCTTTTTAACCCTTTCACTTATTTTTCATTATTTTTTAGGCCCAATTGTATAGGTTCGGATTAACTCAACAGTGGAGGTTAATCCAGGAGTTAGTGGTAAAATGCGTTGTATAACCAGAGGTTACCTCTGACCCTAGGTCCCCTAGGATTAACCCTTAACTCGTGGATTGGGTATGAGTTAACTCGCAATCTTGGGATAAAGAGGATAAAAATGGCGTAATTTTAACATGTTTGTTTTTGAACCTATTTTACCATTTGTACCTATTGACTCTCGACTGCTGTGTAATAACATATCATAAAGTAATAGATGTTTTCAATGTTCGAAATTATCTTCTCTCAGATGACGAAAAAGATTTGGGGATTATTAACGTAGTTGAGAATGGATATTGGATAGATCTAGAATTCATTGCAAGATTTAGAATATCAAAGCCTTCTGTAGGAATGCTAATTTAAGTGATTGGTCAACGCTCGCAAAAAAAAACTTGGTACCTACCAAATCACCAAAGACATTAATGTCTTTGCAATTGCAACCCACAAATAAAAAAACATGACAATTGACAAATGAAATGTGAAAACAGAAAGCAATTTTTATATTCCCTGCCTCTGAAGTTAGCGGTTTTATGGATTGACCCCATCCTATAGAATTGCAACAAAAACCTACCTTAGATTAACTTTAGGTTTAATTTAAGGGTAAATCTTCATAATAATTCTACAGTTAATTCCAACCTATACAATTGGGCCTTAAAGTTGATTTTATTGATTAACAGATTTAATTGCGCATATTAAATAATATGAAGAATATTAAATCCGACCCTGAATCAGCATAAACGTACATCTAAAATAAAAATAGTGACACATGTCGTAAAAGTCTAACCTCAACTAAATATTGGCTTAGCTGAAAAATAGTGTATATTTTATAGTTGTGTGGTCTCAGAGCTTTTATGTGACATTTTATGTATTTTTTTCCATAAACCTGCTTCTGTATGGTTAAAAATAAAGGTATTGCTTACTTACCTTCGTGTAGTAACCTGAACTAACCTCTATTTTTCTAGTAGTCTAATTACCTGAAACAAATAGTAATATTAAATCTTTAAATACATCATATAACGGTTCTAGAAATAGTTTTCCCGTTTATTTTATATAGAACGGTCATTTCGAGTTATTCTAATTCATTAGATCTGTAAGGTCTATTTTTAGGGCTCTTGAATAAATTTTCTGCTTTGAGATCTATCCGGTCATTTATAGATTCCATGACCAACTTCTTAGTAGGATAGTTGTGCATCAATACTAAAAGCAATGATTCGAAGAAGTTGGTTGAACTGGATGTAAATAAATATAAATAGGTAATCTCAAAATAAGAATGCATGTTAGTTAAGGCAGAGCCATACCTACTTTTTGAATAGTAATTAAAAATTTTCCCATGCATGTATTGTCTAATCATACACTGTGGATAGCTTATTCGAAGTTTATGGCGAGCCAGTCAATTTGGCTTTTTGTATATTAGGGAGAATATTTTCAATAATACGATGTTGCCGCGTCTATAGTTCGCCACACGGCTTGTGGGCTACGAAAGGAATTTAAGGAATGTGGACAAAAAATAAACATTGTTGCCGTAATACTCTGTTTAAATTTCCATAAAATATAGATTTGTATGTACTTTAAATATATTACATAAAACAATTTCATGTATAAATAACAATTATTACATTTAGAGTCCTAGCAATAGTTAATTGAGGGAGCCGACGAAATACAATTTTGCAATCATCGACTCCCAAACATATTCATTCTATAAAACTATACCTAGACTATAATCCGGGTCAAGGGCATTGGCTCGTCTCTAGTCTTACAACACCACTCAGAAAGGTCAAACGACGTTCGACGCACGAGTCTACAGCTACAAAAAGAATTTAAGAAATGTTGTCCAAAATACAACACTGTTGCCGTAATACTTTGTTTAAATTTCCATAAAATCCTAAAATTGTATGGATTTCAAATTTATTACATAAAACAATTAGACGAATGCATAACCCTGTATAGTGTATAGTCCCTATAGCATATATAACCCGTTTATTTTCTCCCTTACATTTTAAGTCGCTTCTCCCTTACATTACAAATCGCTACATATAATTTATTATATTCTTATAGCCGCGAAAACAATATTTAAGAAATATTAATTAATCATTTATCTTGGCAAATTTGGCAAGCTGCGCCTAATATAGCGCAGATTCCTGGGCCACAAATTATTACCTGGGCCTTATAAATTGCTTTGTCTCTTTTTATCGTATATAATATCGAATTAGTGGGAATATACTTACCATCATGACATCTTCAGAAATATTACAGGCTTTTGCGGAGTATAGAAGTATATTTTTTTAATTTATAACTAATAATTATATTTAAATGTATATAGCTGCTTGTAAAATAAATACATATAATTATATAAAAGACAAAGCTATTAGTTGAGGGAAGTAATTGCCAATGTTGCAAATAAGCTCATAAATCGCTACTCTGTATACGTCCAACTCAAAGAAAATTAAGGTTAAATACATTTGATTTCACAAGGCAATTATTAATAGATAATAAAAGGTTATTTTGTTATTTCCCCAAGAAAAAAATTGGCGTTTACATCGTTGTTCCAGGATACCGTTCAATTATTGTGAAATCGGTAACTGCACCTGACAAAGTATATTATGCAAAAAGAGGACTTATTGTTTTTCTGTAATGAGTTTCTTAAAAATTGGTTCCAAGAATAATTTTTTTCTATAAAATATCTTTGTTATTATTAAATTAGGAGGTACTTGTGTTTTTCTCGTTCACGCAATTTAAGACTAAAATAATTAAAAACAGAACGAAATTAGGACGTACGCCTATGCTGCCACCATCGCGTCATAACGACTCTTTTTATGTATTTCACCTCCCGGCCCCCTCAAACGTTGTAGCTCTAAAACCATGTGGCGAACTATAATAGAAAGTAGCAATATTAATATTTTAAACGGAACACCCTCTATATTACCCTTCTTAAAAATGTCTGCTACCGTCATCGAGATATTAATTATTTTCCATTATTTCTTTGAGAAACATGATTACAGGCTGGTGATAAATGCCGATATTTTTGGATTTCAGATTTTCAAGGCACTGAAATTTGGTTGGGAGTTAGGCACAGGATTTGACCATAAAGAAAAAATCTTTATGGTCAAATCTTAGTTTCAATGTACAGGGTGGTCTAAAACACAGGTCTTTGGCTTCTCGAAAAAATGTCAAAATGTAATTTTTTTCAAACGAAACTGTTAGTTTTTGGGGACACTCTATCGGACGACGAAATGTGATTTATTTTTGATGGTGCACTGGGTTAATTCCTTAGAGGTTACATTAATTTATTCTGCGTGACCAATAGGGGTGCTCACTGGTTCGTCAGTTTTTTGTTACCTTTGATTAAAACAACTGTTTACTTAACACTTGTGTTTTTACTCGTAAATGCAGGTTATGGTAGTATATTACAAAGATTCACTGCTACTCACTGCTTTTTTACATTGTTTCCCTAACTACTACTTGAAAGTACATCACAAAACCGCCCTGGTATCGTAGAAAGTTCAAATTCGTAAGTCAGATAACGCGGAATCTAACTCTAACTGAGTAGTTTCACCTAAAAAGAAACCATTAACTGCCCAAAAAGGCCTTAGAAACGTGCCGCTTGCGTAAGAACAGAGTCATCATGGAAGACTGCCTCAACTGCCCAAAAAGGCCTTAAAATCGTGTAGCGCACGTAGCAGCTCTTGCTTCACCGAGCTATCTTGGAAGACTGCTGGCCTGGCTTCAACCTTGCGCTGTGCTTCTTGTTGCGACGCGTTTTTGACTAGCTACGTGACTGAATGCCAATAACTTGGTTTAGTTACAACCAAAAATAGCAGAGATTGAAATCGCACGCACACGTAATTTACCAACCTATTTTCTTTGACGTGTTGATAACGTTTCCACAACAATTTTGTTATGTCATATTTTTGTTAAAAGTAGACGCTAAGATTTAACAGAACTGATAGTGATTTTGTCGTTTCACTGCTAGGAATTAGAAGTAAACTCTAGAATTTAGAAGTAAATATTGTTTTTTTTTATACAAAATATTGCTCCCTTTAAAAGATAAGTATAATTACTTAAATTCAACAACAAATTAGATGTATTTGGTGTAACACACTGGTGCAGCGAACTTCGTTGAGGATTTTAGTAGCCGCCTTCACGGGATGAGGTCATGGAGCAGTAAGTACCCATTTGAGTATAGAAGGTGGGCGCTACACAACTATAAAAGGAAAGGATTACAGAGTGTCACATGTTGAAAGTTGGGACGAAAATCTAAAACTTTTAAACTGTCGATAAATAAACTCACTAACTTATGGGTCAATATAGGTAAACGGAATGACCCTATACCTAAAATAATTTAATTTTTTTTTATCAGCATAACCTTACGTCTACTATGTAATATAAAATACTTAAGTCTTATAGTTTCGACCGTTACTTGATGAAAATCCATATTTAACATATGAAGGAAAACAATAATTGTTTTTTGATTTTCACATTAATATGTCAACATGACACGTGTTTCACCGTCACAGCGGCTTCTTTAGATGTAAGGTATTAAAAACAAATATCTTAATATATAGGTCTAACTAAAGGTAGCGATGGAAAAACCTAAGGTAAACATTAAGGTTTTTTTTTATTTACTATTTTTTACGGTCGTCGGCGTATCAGAGGCCATCTTGAACCGGTCATCGACCGTACGGTTTTTAATCGTGCGGTCTACCGACTGGGGAGTGTGAAACGGCACCTTCATCCTACGAGATATCCGATCTCATCCGGCCTGTCCGACGTGAATAGGATGGTTTTGATGTCGATTCATTTTACACTCTTCCCTAAGACAAGAGCACGCGGTGTTTCCCAAGTGGTCACCCATCCAAGTACTAACCGCGCTCGACACCGCTTAACTTCGGTGATCTGACGGGAACCGGTGCTTCAAGTGTCGCTAGGCCCTTGCCTAATTAATTATTATACTGACAATAATAACTAGACGTCCTAACGACAAAGCTTTAAGTTTAACAAAGGAGAGGTATAAATATCTTGTTTATCGGTTAATAAATATGGGGAATTTTTCAGTTTGTTAATTTCCAAGGATTCTAAGAGATTTAATTTTAATCCTTTTTGTTCCAGATGTAATATGTCATAATCTTTATCAAAATTATGATTTTCGGTTATTAAATGATCCGCGTACGTAGAATGTTTATTATTTTTGGTAAAATAATCAAAGTGATCTTTAATTCTAGTTTTAAAAGACCGACCAGTTTGACCAATATAATAAGGATAAAACAGCGAAAGATAACAAAAGTGGAGTTTACAAATTAAATTGTGGCTCGTGTGAAGAATCATATATTGGTCAAACTGGTTGGTCTTTTAAAACTAGAATTAAAGATCACTTTGATTCTTTTACCAAAAATAACAAACTTTCTACGTACGCGGATCATTTAATAACAGAAAATCATAATTTTGATAAAGATTATGACATATTACATCTGGAACAAAAAGTATTAAAATTAAATCTCTTAGAATCCTTGGAAATTAACAAACTGAAAAATTCCCCATATTTATTAAAGGATAAACAAAATATTTATACTTCTCCTTTGTTAAACTTAAAGCTTTGTCGTTAGGACGTCTAGTTATTATTGTCAATATAATAATTAATACCTTAATGTTTACCTTAGGTTTTTCCATCGCTACCTTTAGTTAGACCTATATATATTAAGATATTTGTTTTTAATACCTTACATCTGAAGAAGCCGCTGTGACGGCGAAACACGTGTCATGTTGACATATTAAAGTGAAAATCAAAAAACAATTAGTGTTTTCTTTCATATATTTAATAGAAAATAAACCTCTTATGAAAATATCTGACTATATTTCCATATACCATTCCATAGGTTCAGGGTTTCTCTTTACCATATTTCAGTAAGTGCATTATATTTTATACCCGAGACGCGATGCATAATAAAGATTGAAGAATAATATATGGAAATAAGAAATCTCAAGTCGCGTTCTCGCAGGCGTAAAATTGCACCTAACATTCACATAATCTTATCAGTAACAGAGGCGGATCCACAGGGAGAAATTTACGCTACCAAATTCAGCACTACATTCGTAATACAATAAAATTAATCAATTCTTAAAGGAAAGTGCAGGGTCCTCAATTTTAGCCGACAAAAGCCCCCTTTTTCAAATTTATCGTCACTTAATTAATCAGAAAGGTCAATTTTGTTTTCATAAGGAAAACCCTTTACCTACATTTTTAAGCCTGTTTCAACAACCCCCCCCCCCCCCCCTACGGGGGCGGGCTACACCTCTAAGACCTTAGATGGGATCAGAACTCAAGTGATACCTCAATTGAAATAAAAATTATATTTAAATTCTCTTTTTAAATTTAGTTCAGTAAATTGCAAAAAAATGTTGTTTTAAAAATGATAAAAAAAAGTGCAGCTCTGAGTTCAATCTTAACTATTCTATGACCTTATTTTACCATTTTTAAAACGCAATTTTTGCATATAGATCTTAAAATGCTTGGTTAATCCAATGTAGCAACTTTTTCTTGAATTTACCGATGATTTGTAAAATTTTTCTTAAAAAATACTACACAGGTTAAAATCTAAATAGTTGCAGAAGTGCGTGTTGCTGCTGTTTAGAAATATTTGTACATTTGCGTAAATATCTATATTAACGGATATAAGCGATTTTTTTTTAAAACGAATGAAAATTTGACATTGGTTGTCATAACTTAAATTAAAGCTAATTCAATCTTGCACAGGGGCGTGCAAACCAGCCCCTGCAGACCCTGCAGTGCGGGAGGGCCCCGGAGTATAGAGGGGCCCCGCAGGGCCCCGTTCCATCTGTCTTGAATAACTTTACCAAATTTCGTATTGAATTAACATTTACTGTTAACGCCGGCAACCGCGCCGCTGGAAACCGGGGCGCAAATCTGTGGTTTTTTTTTAAATACTCCGGACTACAGGCTTTAAGTAAAAAACGACAGTCTAATGCTGACTATATCCACTGCACTGCACATAGCCTGAATTTAATTTTAAATGACTCAGTAAATAACATTACCGAAATTCGGAATTTTTTTGACACGATTCAGTGTCTATAGGTGTTTTTTAGCGAGAGTCTACCACGCTGGCAAAGTCTTAATAATGAAATAGAAGGTAGCGGCACTGTTAAATTAACTCTAAAAAAACTTTGTCCTACAAGATGGTCATCAAGAGCCGATAGTATTATATCGCTAAAAATGAACTATTTAGCGGTCGTGAAGTGCTTGTCAAACTTGTCTCTAGTTGTTAAGAAAAGTCTGATAGAGATGAGGCGAAAGCACTACTAAAGAAAATAGAAAATTTAGAGTTTATCTTTTTACTTACATTTCAAGGTAAAGTTTTTGAAAACGTAAATTTACTTTCAAAAACTTTACAGAGCACTGAAATCGATGTTGGCCAAGCAGCAGATTTAATTGCTAATGTTTTGGTTAAGCTACAAAATATGCGAGACAATTATGAAGATGTTTTTAAAATGTCCGTAATGGAACATAGAGACGAACTTAGAAAGGAAGAGAACTAAAAAAACCAACAAATTTTTTGATGAGATGGCTGTTGATGAGCCTATTGAAAATCGTACCAAATATTTAAAAATATCGGTATATTACGCATCTCTGGATATAATATTAGTACAATTTGAAAAGAGATACGAAGTATTTCAAAATATTTATTCAAATTTTGAAATTTTAAAACCACAAATATTATTTCAAGCTGAAGAGTGTGAAATTATAAGTAAAGCTAAAAAATTGACAGATAGATACCCTGACGATTTAACACCGAATTTAGCTACTGAACTAATAGAAACAAAAAACTTACTTGAAAATCAATTAAAAGAAATGCGTAGTATCAGAGAATTTCAAGACTTCATCTTTGACAAAAATGAATTATTCATCTTTGACAAAAATGAATTACTGATCAGTAGCATACCTGACTTGTGTACAGTATTTTAATTATTCTTAGTTCTCCCTGTTACATTAGCCGAATCTGAGAGGACTTTCTCAAAGTTAAAATTAATAAAAAACTTTGTTAGATCAACGATGACTCAAAGCCGTCTTAGCTCCTTGGCAATAATTTCTGTAGAACACGAAAGAGCAAAGCATGTAGATTTGGACGCAGTAGATAGGTACCTACTTGTCTACACGATATAAACATAAAACGTAAAAGTTGTAGATAGATTAAATCAATCAATATTACTAATTTTCTTTTTTTGCGTCTTTGATTTTTAAGTATTTTGTTTATTCCTATTTATTATAGATTAAGAAATATAAATATGTATTTTATAAACATGTTTTTTCCTGTTTTAAAAAAATTCTAAGTATGATCGGGGGCCCCGTAAAAAAATCTGCGGGGGGGCCCCAGAAAAATGTTGCACGCCACTGATCTTGCATTAAACTTTGATCACCGAATTAATGTACGAGGTAAGCTAAAATAATATTTAAGGAAATTGGGTTATATTATACTTATACTGGGTGTCCCATGACGATTTTCTCAGGTTATATCTCGAAAACAGAAACAGATAAAAAACGAAATTTGGGGGATCAATACGACTAATAATGAAAAGTTTCGGCGTATCTTCAGATTTTTATTTTGTTCCTTAATATTTGGTCATGTTATACCACTCTCATATTTTAAATAAGAAACCAGGTATGTCGTTAAAATTTTGAATATATTGTTTTAAGGCAAATACAACAATTCCACACTAGTTTCTAGTGAAAAATGATGTAATGTTAATTACTTAGTATTTATGCGATGCTTGATGGCCACGCACTTTTTACGTTGTCCTTGAGCGCGAATATTTTTCAAATTTTTTAAACTAATGAATTAAAAAAAAAATATTAATATTTTATGTAGTGAATTTAAATATTGTTAACATTTTCTTGAGTAACGGAAATAAAATGTTCTATTTTTTGCTTAAGTATTTGCTGAATTGTACGTTTTTAATTTAAAATATTTTTTTTATAAAATGAAAGAATTTTAATAAATAAAAATAGACCTGCGTAAAAGCAAGCACATTAAATTCTATTGAATAATAAAACTTCAAAAATGGTTATATTTTAGTAATGAAAATAGATGGGTCATAAATATTTTGGTGCAGTTCCAAGAATCAGACTTGAGGATATGCCAGTATGAGACAAAAGAGTTACATGAGAGTAGTTAGTCTGCAAAATATTTCAATTTTTATAAAGCACAAAAAAAAAATTATTAATATTTTATATAGTGAATTTAAATATTTCAAAAAATTTTTTGATTACCTAAAATAAAATATCCTGTTTTTTGATTAAGTGTTTGCCTAATGGTACGTGGTGCCATATTTTAACAAAATTCATCTTTCTCTACCAATAAATTTTCAAAGATAATTTTTTTTATTATAAATAAAATATACAAAAAAAAAAACAGTATTTCATATTTTCCGCTTTTTATTATGAGTTTTGCTCGTCTCAAACATAATTTGGGACATCCAGTACACTTAAGTCGATTAGTTCAGAAAAATGTTAAGAAATATTTTAGATGAAAATACTTGATACGTTATGAAACGGCTTATTTAAAAAACCAGGGATTGTCAAAAACTTCCGGGGATATATCAGCTTAATCTCTGATAAGAAAGAATTTCTTTAATTTTGTACTTAGTGCAAGTTTATTGAATAAAATCATATCCGTAGAGCGCTTGCGGCAGTTACGCCATCATCAGTACTACCTACAAAGCAAGAAAAGAAAAAAAGGAATCAACAATTGTGAAATTTTACGAATCTTTGATAGTTAAAGTTAATTGAAAATCTTAGATAAAAGTCAATGTAAAAATTCTCACCAATTTCTCGTTACTTATTTTGTCAAAATATAACCAACCACAAAACACAACATACAGGTATATGTATAAAACTTAAAACATTAAAAATTTGGGGCCTAAAGGCGATGTAAATTACATGATGATTTTAAAAACTTTAAAAGCGTCCATTTTACTAGAGGGAACTAACCTTGATAATGTTAAAAACATGTACCACGCATGCTATTGTGTGCAGGAAGTACCATTGACATATTGTTGGTATTATTTCCTGGCGGTAAAATTTGAAATTTAAATTTAAACATTTTGTATGATATATTAAAGAAAACAATATAGGCATCATCATTACCAGTGATGCAAAGATGGTGGTATAACTTGCAGGCGTTAAATTTTAATTTTAATAATATGTATGAAAATCTTTTTTGTGTGTGAGGTTGAATTCATCAAAACCGTCAGATGTTAAGGAAAACAGAGACAAAGATAGATAATTCAAAGAACTCGCAAATGTGATGTAAGGATAAGGTTCTAAGACAAAACAAAAGTTTTTGTGTAAGCAATATAGTTACAGAGAGAGATAGAAGTCAAAAATAGACGACAGAATGGTGGGGGCATAACAAAAACAATTAAACTTTAAAAAATTTTGTTATTCTGCTCAACGATAACTTCGGTCATATCAGTAGCTTTCCCTAATGAGTAATTAAGGAATAAACATGATGTGGTGGAGAGTTAGTTAGATTAATGTAATTATTGCGTGGAAATGAAGTGTGCAACGGATATTGGTCAGTCGGAAAAAAGAAAGCAAAGTATGAATATTAAAGTTAATCAGGAAGATTATTTTAGGAGTAGTAAAAAGGCGGGGGGGGGGGGGTTGCAACTGATATGGATGTGAAAATAATTGTTAGATGCCACCGTCAAACTAATCGTCTATGTAGAGGTACAAAGTTTCTGTTTAAATTAACCTGTGTGTTGAGGCAAAGGTCGTTACTCTTAAGTTCTTGTGAAATGGCTATGTCCTCGAGAAAATTTTAGAATTGGAATGAGGACTGAAATTATGTTGGCAAGTTTTGAGGTGTTCCCCAAAGGCTGAAGATGACCTGCTAAAATGTTCTTTTATACGTGTATTTAAGGGTCTACAGGTTCGACCAATATATGTGCTGTTGCAAGAATTGCATTCCAACTTATAAATACCACTTTTTGAAAGAGTATCGATTTTATCTTTTGAATTGGTTAAATGTGAGCCTAAACTATTTTTTGTTTTGTGAGAAAGTCTAATATCATTAAAGGAGTCCCTAAAAGCTTAGGAATTTTTTTCTGACAAATCATTGCTTATGTAAGGGATGGATATATATTTAGAGTTAAGTTTTATATAAGGATAAATTGTTTTCTTTAATTTATTGACTTTAGTTTTATTGAGTAATTTGTCAATAATATTAGAGTCATAACTATTGTTAAAGGCAATTTGTTTAAGAATATTTACTTCTGTATTATAATTTACTATATCCATGGGAATATTAAGTAAGCGATTTACATAGCAATGAAAAGCAGCCATTTTGTGTTGATAAGGGTGATTAGAAAAATTAGAGATTACGTGATCTGTTTGAGTTGGTTTTCGATAAATGGAAAATTTTAAGCTGTTATTGACAGTTTTTTGTATGGAAAGATCTAAGAAATTTATAGTATTAAGATTTTCTATTTCTAGGGTAAATGAAATTTGTGAGTGTATTGTGTTGAGTTTGTTAAGTGAAAGTTCTGCACCTGGAGAGTCACGTCACAATTCAAAAAACACAGACAATCATCTACATACCTGTACCAATATATTATTTCTTCATTGTTAGGAATAATGAAATAGTTTTCCAAAAAATCCATAAAAACGTCGACTAGAAATGGAGAAAGGCAACTTCCCATCGCCAGACCATCAGGTTGTTGGTAAGTCTTATTGTTGAAAATGAAAAAATTCTGTGAAAGGCAAAAATTAAGCAGTGACAAAATATCGACAACAATATTCTCATCAACCCTCCTCGACCGAAGTAGGTTACCAACTATTGTCACAGTTTCAGCTTTTGGAACTGTAGTAAAAAGATTAGTGACATCGAAAGAAACTAACAGGTAATTATCTGCTAATTGAAGGTCACTCAGCCTGTTAACGAGATCCACAGAATTACTTACCCCATGTTTTGGACGGAAACCAGTCAACCCTTTAATCAAGTGATATACAAAATTTGCTATGTGTGACACAGGAGTGTTGGTAAAACTTACGACTGGTCTAATAGGTGTGCCATCTTTGTGTATTTTAGGTAAGCCGTAGAGTCGAGGCATTGTAGGATTGCTAGAAATCTTAGGTGCTTCGAATTCTTCAAAAAATGTGCTAAAATGCTTAATCAATCTATTGGTTTTTCTTACAAAGGTATTAAAAGGATTATTAGGTAATATGGTAAAGTTGTTTTGTGATAAAAAGGTTTCAACTTTATCGATATAATCAGATCTCTTAAGCAGAACCAAACACTGGCCCTTATCGGCCTTTGAAATTACTAAATTGTTCTTATTAATCTTAGCTTTAAGGATTTTTAAAATTTTTGACGAATGATTAAAAATTGAGAAGTTTATTTTTTTAATGTTTTTCTTAAAATTGTATAGAATATTATGTAAGTCATTTCTTAGTTGTTTTTTAATTTTATAAGTATTTTAAATTTGCTCAACAAGAACGTCCAATTCAACGGCATACTTAAGGATGCCACCTTCAGTTATGGGGGTAGACACACAATGTTTCAAGCGTAGACGCAGAATATCAACCTCCTTATCACTGAACTCAACATCTGAGAGATTTTTTATACGGTCATGAAATTTGAAATGTGAATATTTAAAAGAGTTTCTCAATCTATATCTATAATTGTTAATTTTTTAAGTAATAAGAAATTTAAGTTTAATTTGAACTTTTTGAAATTTAGTTTTTTTAATATGGGTTATAGTTTTATACATATACCTGTATGTTGTGTTTTGTGGTTGGTTATATTTTGACAAAATAAGTAACGAGAAATTGGTGAGAATTTTTACATTGACTTTTATCTAAGATTTTTAATTAACTTTAACTATCAAAGATTCGTAAAATTTCACAATTGTTGATTCCTTTTTTTCTTTTCTTGCTTTGTAGGTAGTACTGATGATGGCGTAACTGCCGCAAGCGCTCTACGGATATGATTTTATTCAATAAACTTGCACTAAGTACAAAATTAAAGAAATTCTTTCTTAATCTTTGATGGTGCACTCAGCCCCTTTCCTAATTTATAATCTCTGATAGTTTATATTTTAGAGGGTAAACAAAATACGAGCTTTTAATATTTTTCGTTTTTGAACATGAATTAGCTTAACTCAATCATAATTTGAGACACCCGGTATACTAAAAACTGTCAAAAAAGTTACGAAATATTAAAGTAACATCGCTTTAGTCTATAAGATGGCAAAATATTATTATGTCAAATTGGCTTAGTCAGAGGTTCTTAGTTTCTCCACGACTTTTTCTCAGTCCTGTTTAAAAACAACACCCAAAGCCAAATAAACTGAAAAAATGTAAGAAAAATGAACTTTTTAAACCCGGAAACCTTCAGCTACATAAATTAAAAAACATACTGTATTTTCATATATTAACAGAAATGGTCTTCCTCTCCCAATAAATTTCCATTATTCTTAATATTTTCCGATTTTTAATATGAATGTGGCTGAACATAGTTTGGAACACCCGGTACACTAACGCCGGTTAAAGACCTTAGGAAACATTAAGTAACATCATGAAGAAGTAGCTTTAAGGCAACATTAAGAAAAAATCTTCAATTTAAAGGAAAGTAAATATCACAAACCAAAAAAGAATATAAAATTTTGCTCATTTATCATCGAAAATAAATTCTTTAAACCTCATACAAAATTACTGAAATAAAGCATAATCACTCTTTAGGTATACTATGGTCACTAGAAATATTGCAATAACTTTTGCTTGATAAATTTTATGAAATAGAAGATATTTTGATAGACTGAAGCTAAGTGGCCTCGTACTCCGCAGTTATGACAAATACTAATAGTAATAATATAGTAATTGGTTTTTAGAAATTAAATTATTTGCACCGAGAAATGTTTGTAGTCTATCTTTAAGACATTTTTCAAATATTTTCGAAAAATTATCTATCATGCTTATTGGGCGGTAATTTCCAATGCAAGTTTTATGACCCGACTACAGGGGTATCGATTTAAATTTTAAATTGTTCTGGCACTGTACTGGTGTTAAATATTAAATTTATGATATCTACTAGAGGGGGAATTAAGTACACATGTGTTTTTTTAATAATTTTAGCGTCGATCTTATCTATTCTCGGTGCACTATTATTTTTTAGACTATTAATTTATTTGCTTTATAATTTCATTGTTATCAACATGATTTAGAAAGAGAGAGCGTGGATTGTTATAGTTTATCCTGTATTCATTGACGAGATTCTGAATTTTGGCCAACCTGTCAATGCCGACCTTTACACAGTATTCATTGCAATAATTGGCCATACTCTTAGTGTCCGAGAAAATAGTTGTGTTATTTGTTATAGGGGGTATATTTTTTTTATATGATTGATTATCTGTTGCATCGTTTATTATCTTATAGACCCTTCTTAGCCAGCGTTTTCAGTTTTATTTCTGTAAAAGTCGTGTTTACTTTTTTGATTTATTTTTTTTTAATTATTTCGATATTGCTTATATATTGTTATTGGTTATCAGTTATGTTATAATTGGTTAAAAGTTTCTTTTTCATTCTGTCGCGCTTTCTAATGCTCATTATCAGACTGTTAGTTATCCATGGCTTTTTTATTTCTTTTACAACATATGTTTTTGTAAATGAAGCTTTCTCACGAATGCTTGAAATTATTTTGTAAAATTCGTTAGTAGCCAGATTTACCTCAGTCTGATTCAGAACACTATTTCAGTTAATTGCCTTGATCAAATTGTGAAACTTTTCATCATTTATCTTGACTATTGTATTAGTTTTTTTTTAAATTGTCGTTTGTGTATCTTGATTTATTTTTATGTTCAGCATAACAGGATAATGATCAGTTACTTCCGAGTTAATGACATAGGAATTTATTTTATATGTATCAATTGTATCATCATTTAATTTTTTGCGCAAGAATATTGTGTGGTCAAGACAGGAACTACTCTCCGGAGTAACACGAGTTGGCGAATTAATGCATGACACAAATCCATATAAGCTCAATAAAGACAAGTATAAATTTACTATTCCCTCATCCCTATCCATAATATTTATATTTATGTCACCCAAAAAAATACTGATTTGTGAGTCCTTGTTGCAGTTTAGTAGAACAAAATGCATCTTATCTGTGTTTGGAGGCCTGTACATACACATAATATTAATTTTCCTGTTGTATTTCTGCATGGTAATATTACTTATAGTCAGCGCCGGATTAAAGGTTTCGTAGGCCCTAGGCACCAGTGGTAAATTTTAGATTTTAATTCGGGGAGGTTCACTAACTGGTTGCTGAAAAAAATACGCCGCAGGCGAAAATTTTTTGGGTGCCACGCCTAATTTTACCAAGAAATAACAAAATTTACAAATTAAGTGGTTTCCTAAACATTTCTATGCGTTTGAAGAGCCCAATGGATGCCCATCACTGACATTACAACATGACAGTGATGCCCATGCCCTGATGAAGTCGCTGACGTCGCTGTTTTTACAGATAAAGTTAAAAACATCATATTTAATATATGACCAAAAGTTGTTAATTAAAAAAAAACTTACAAAATAATTCAGAAATTTTAGCTTTTTATTGAACAAAACTAACTTTTTGCAATCGAAAATAATTGCGTAGGATAAATAATAACTAAACAAAATTTATATAAATTAAAATTATAATAAAAAACTATATTACCCTTTCAAAGTAAAACTCTTCTAATTAAAAGGTCTTTAGATGTGTGATGATGTAAATGAAAAAGAGGCGTGCTGCATTCACTGAAATTCATGACAAATTCAGTTTCCTAACCGACAAGTCGCTTACACAGGACAATATTAAACTTAAAGCTGAAGCTCTAGTTAAACTGTATTCATCCGACTTGGATGAATATTTCGTCGATGAATTTTTAACTTTTTCAAGCTTATATCCCGAAATCACCTCTGTGACTGCACTAATAAACTTACAAATAAAGGATAAACTAGTCTCAAGTTTCCCAAATGTAAATGTTGCTTTTCGCATCTACCTTACAATGCTGCATGGGGTCAAGGTGAGAGGTCGTTTTCTAAACTGAACCTTATCAAAAATTTTATGGGTTCAACTATGGGCCAAGAGAGAGTTTCTTCACTATACCTACTATGTATTGAAAGTTATTTGACTCGCGAGATGGACTTCGACGACATACTGCATGAATTCGTCGAATCAGAATCACGAAAAAAAAACCTATTGCAAAAATATGTGTAAAAAGGTTGTTAAAACTGTTATAAGGTTTTTTGTATCACATTGTAGTTTGTCTCTGTGTCTGTGAACTCTTTTTCTTTTTGTAGAATACAGTATTCATCCTTTTTTTGTGCCTATTCTTATAATATTTTGTGACCGTAGGCCCTTCGCGTTTCGTAGGCCCTAGGCAAGTGCCTAATGTGCCTTATGGATAATCCGGGCCTGCTTATAGTAACCCTAGACTTATCTAACAAAGAATGATTGATATCAGTCACTAAACTATTTCTTACAAAAATTACACTACCATCGTTCCTGTTATAATTCGCACTATTAAAAAACATTGTGTATCCATCAATGTAATACTGATTATCGTAACTTTCAAAGGATTTACTCAATATTATTACATCACAAGAATTTAAACCATATGCATTCAAAAATACTAACAATTCATCAAAATTTTTGTGGATACTACTAATATTTAAATGTAACACGTTTAAAAGGTCACTTTTATAGTCGATTGTATTTTGTAGTAATTGATTGTCGTCCACATTTTCATGGCAGATTTCGTTTCTGAGCGACTCCAAGTTTTGTAAAATCATCATCTCTTGCTGTTCACAAGCCATCTCTGTATCCATAATCAATTTTTCCACGTAATAATTAGATATTTATTTGAAGAACACTCAGGATCGCTCGCCTCATGATCAATGTCGTAGTGTAAGTGGTACTTTTCATTTGTCGTGGTACAGTTTATACATTTTTTTTGGGACTTTGTACAATCTTTTACATCATGGTCGCCGGAGCAGTGCTCACACGTTATCCTGTTTGGGCAGTTATCTTGCTTGTGATAATGTCGCTGACATTTGTAGCATCTTACTATATCAAGTACTTCGTGGACTTAATATCTTTGCCGGTTTATGTTAATTTTCTTTAATGCTATTAGTCTCTCAAAGACGTTGCGTTGGGTGTGCACTCTCCAAACACTGGTGACAATTTTTTATCCTTTCTTGATTTTCTTATAAAAGTAATCTTTATATCATCCGGATTCTCATCCAGTTTATCTGAGAAGCCAATTATCTTAAATCAGGGCCATCTCATTTTAGTTACTCGGATCTCATAGTCTTTTAATTTTTTGTCAGCTTTTTTAGAGTCTCAATATCACTCCTGCTAGAGCATTTAATTTGATTTGTTGTTTTGTTCTTTTTAAATAAACGGGCCTTACTTATTGATATGTTGCATCATGATTTCTTCGACAACTGTTGAGTTTAGGTATAGGACATGGTATATGAAACATACATAGAATTCGATGCACAAATATAAGAATGAAACAAAAAATATATGTTTTTATTTGAAAAATGTAAAAATCGTAACTTATTTTTGGGCTACCCTGTATACATGAATTTACCCCCATAAAAACCACATTAAGAAATAAAAATCGACGGGTCTGAGCGTTTTTTCATAAAACATACCGCTGAATTTTAAATGAATTTAGACCTTACTTTTGGGACTCACTGTATAAAAAGAAGTTTAAAAATTAGTTTTTATCAAACTTATAATATTAAGTTTTCTAAAAAGTACTTTAAATATTAGCGTTAGGTTAGTTTAGTAATGACCGATAAACGCCCTATAATTTTGTTCAAATTTTTGTTGTTCAAAAGTAACTTTAGACGGACCTTGTAACCTCTCATTAGACCGAAAAGTATCTAGTTTACTGAGATACTAAAACAATGAATTTTTAAATGAAAATTAAGTTGATTGTAAAAAGGCGCACCTCTTTCTTTGTGTAACAATATTAATTGCGCATTTTGTGTTTCATTGTGGTGGTATGAAGCCAGAAGCGACTAACTACATTAAATATTGGCTAAAACGTTCTCCGTAATTATTGCTGCTTACTCAGTTCTCGCGTAATTAATTACTTCTCATCTAAAAAGTGCCTACAGGCTCGCTTGGAATGCGCTTAAATTAATTCACGACGGAATATGGATGATGTTTTGCGCCATTTGTTTTATTTTCGTACACGTTAATGTGGGATCCGCATATAGGTTTATTTGTTTGCTAAATTATAGCTGCGGCTTCGCTGGGGAGGTCACTGGCGGATTAAGGGATCTCATGACATATGCTTCGTTACCCGCAAGTGGGAGAATCAGGCACGCCTCCTAATGTACTTAAGGGGTCTTAATGAAAGTGAAGTATTTTCATTGGTTACATTACATTGACACTAAGGATCCAGTAAAATCTACAACATAGTGAGTAGGTGTGTAGAGTGAGTTTTTTTTGCTTTGTGTAAAGACTTTTTCGACTGTATCAATGATATGGTGATTACACTGAGAAAATTATCCAATACCTGATATAAACAATATTATATCAGTTATTAGAATTCCGCATACGTATTTGGACAGCGCGACAGTTGGCTACTGTAACTAATCTCGCTTTGCTAAAATGTGGTTATAGTGGTAATAATTGACTTCTTATAGTAGTGATACCCTAGAATAGTTGCTCTTAGTAATTAGATTATTAATAGCGGTTATCTATTTTATACCCAATATAGAGGTATTTTAATAACAGCTAGTAAATATGTTCTAAGTATTATAATAATGTTACTAGTGACCAATATATATTTGTATACCGTTTATAAGAATTACTAATATCAGTGATAATCTAGATAATATCGAATATCATATTGTTTTTTCCACTTAAAAGATAGTTTATACCCAATATAAGAACGGTTCTAATACCTATTATAAAAAGATTCTGATACTGTGAATTATAATATCTGATATACTGGGTGGTCTACTTACGAAAGCATATTTTCCATGAGATATGATTCGCCAGATTTTCCTGATTTTGATATGGCTCTATCAGTTGATTCTTTTTTAGCAACAACCTTATACAGATGAAAACTATCCAAAGTATAATAAATAATATATTATATGGCGTTAATGGAATTAACTTTAATTGGGTTTACTAGAATTTGTTCGACAACAGAAGACATTCTATATTATTTTATATACAATTCTGAATAACAAAGAAAAAACTACCTATATTTATATATTACGAACATATCTTTATTAAAATGTAAATCAAAGAAAATACGTAATTATTAGTTATAATACTTCAACACATATTTGCTTAAGGTTTTGAAAAAAAAAGGTTATAACAGGTATATAGAATTTTAAGCTATACATATCAACAAATAAAATATATTAAATACTAAATAAAAATATAACTCACTTATAAAAGCGTTAAAACAAAAAACTACCGCTTAAAGAAAAAACTATAATTTTTATAGAAATAAAACATATTTCTCAAAAAAAACTTACTAGCTTTATTATATTTTTCGGAATTTCGAGATTAGGAATTTCGGAACGATTTCGAACGATTTCTGCGACTACGGTGGTGCTTTCGATGATTTCTAACACTAATTTCGTGATTTCGAGCGATTCCCCGACAATTTGTACACGTGTTTCGGAGAGTGGTTGGCCTCTCGTTTAAAATGCTTTAAAATAATATATCAGATTATATATTATAGTATATAGAATACATACTTACTTACTACTGTGCACAGTCTTAGCAGTTATCACTTTATCACTTACTAATCGGTTTATTTGGGAATATAAGGTTTCTAATAACACGCTGTCGACAAACTGCCGCGACTATTATGCTGACTTTTATAAATGTCTGTATTATAAGTGAGGGAAACTGATTTGCTAAACGTGTAAGCCTTTCTTATACAGACAATAAGAAATGTTTAAATAAGCGACATTGTTACCGATAGGGAACATTTTTATTATTGTTATCATTACTCTAATAGTGCTAAGCGAAAATATTGCTGTCGGTGCAAACTAGGGATTTACAAACTTTCTAATGGTTCAATTATTCTCAGTGTAGAAGTTTGTATGATGTAGTAAAATCAGGTTTAAATAAAAAGGGCTATTGCTTATAAGCATGCTCTTTTTATCAATCTATTTTAAATCATATTTAACAGAAGATTTGGCAGGCTTATATCGTCATTGATTTTAGAGCGAAATTCCTCACAACTTAAGTTAATGTTGAACTTTACCTTTAAAACTTCTTCCAGTGTTGAAACAGTCATTGACTTTTTTCATCTTTCTAATAATTGTTAATTATGTTTCACAGCCAATCGTCATATGTCACCTCAGCTCTGATTATTTGCCGGTTGCGATCGAAGTCGTCAATCCATTTGAAAGACGCCGAGGTTTTATAACTAGGACCAGCACCAACTGGCCTAGATATAATAATATCCTCAAAACCGTTGAGCCTTTACACCCACTCCGCAGTCCGGCTGACATTGAGAACGTGGCGAGCAAGATCACAGGTGACATAAATGAAGCGCTTGTTCAATCATCGATCACAAAGGTGTCCCAAGATTCAAAATACAGGACTTTGACTATTAAAATCAAAAGCGGCTCAGAAACAGAGCGTATCGTACTGCTCCTCAAATCAAGGCGAAGGCGAACAGAGAAGCCGAGGCGATTAGACTTCTGCTGATTGAGAGGCATTCTAATCTTTGGGACGACAAAATCCAAAGTCTGTCAATTGAGGATAAGATAAGACACAGGGTAAATTTTCACAAATGCTAAGGATAAAGCCGAATTGCTCGCAGATAAACTCTGCGAGCAATTCAGCGATACTCCCACCACTGATCTGCCACTTGATTCGAGGGTCTCCAGAATGATACATATACAAAGCCATGGTTCACCAGCAGCAGCAAAACTTCGCTGAGGTCACACTAGACGAGTTAAAAACGCTGGTTAGTAATCTCAATATCATGAAGGCCTCGAATTTTGACGGTCTGAAAAATGCGGCGTGGCGAAATCTACCAGACAGAGCTTTGAGGAATATAGTAAATCTATTCCAGGCAATCATGAAATCTATTTCCCGAGCATCTAGAAAAGGGCAAAGGTGATCCTAATTCACAAAAAGGGCGAAGTCCCTTCTATGCCCTCAAGTTACAGGCCTATCAGTCTATTATCGAGTCTGGGAAAAATAGCAGAAAAGCTGATTTTAGCTTGAATAAACAGTATTGTGTTCGAGCACAACGTTCTGCCTAACGAACAGTTCGGCTTTAGAAGCGAACATTGCACAGTTAGGCAGACAACGCTCACGTCCAACATAATGAAGGGTTTCAATAGAAAGGAGCACACGGGGGCTGTCTTCCTTGACGTTAGCAAAGCATTTGATAAGGTCTAACATAATGGTCTTTTACTGACATTAATAAGACTCGGAGCTCCAAACTAAATTATCAAGGTGGCAGGCTCTTTTCTGGAGAATAGAAGTTTTGCCGTCTTGTCTAAGATTACAGGCGCCAAGAACTATGCAGCTTTCCAGCCTTCATAAACGACACACAACATAAATAAATAAAGCAATAGCCAAATCGAAATTCAAAACTAAGCAACAAGACCCAAAAAAATCATCGATGAAACAACAGATATCAAAGTAATATCCTGACGTAAAAACCCAATCAAGACCCAATTAATAATGTTAATAATGTAAATAAAATCTTTATGAATTGTTCTCAACTTATTTACCACAGTTTCTTTCTTTTCAAACCCACTCCTCAAAATGATTGTCAATACATTTGGAAATCATACAAAATATCTATGGAAAATCCCATTATCGTTGAATGATAAAGAAAACTGATTTATATGCTTAAAAAATAACAAAGAAAATATTATTGGAATTCTTTGTACGTAATTTTTTCAGTTAATTTTTGAATTTTTCATAATTTCATGGTAAAACCTTTTGACTTCAGAATAAGCATATACCGATGTAGAATTACGTTGACCGCCCATATCCTAGTAATAAGTTAGAAGAGTAAAAATATGAAGTAATGCAAAGTGAATAGAAATGGTTAGATTATGAGTTTCCCCCACTCCAGCGTATTGCATCTCGCTCATTGTTCTCCTGGGGTCCCTGGTGGGCAGCTTTAATGGCATCATAACATTCATTCAAACGTAAAATAATCTTTCCAGATCTTTTATGTAAGTTTACATAAGATGATTCGATTCTCTGTTAATCATAAGTATTTACAACATAATAATCATTCTTATTACTAGTGTTAGGTCCAGTTTCGCGTCTTCTCTTTATACGTTGCAAAAGTGTACTATAATCACTGTTATTCATTAATTTTGAATTTTGCGACTTTTGCTTGTAAACTTCCAAAAGTAGGTTTCCAAATTGTTGCTGTTGATTCATTTTTAATAACCAAATACCTATTCTTAAACAAATTTGACAAGAGACGACAGTAAACAATAACAACACACAACACTTGCCGTAAACATAACCTCACTTTTCTAATAAATACACTAGAGAGAATTGGTTAGTTTACGTTGATAGTATGTAAACTAGCCAAAAACCCCGGTTAATTTGTGTTCCTTGTGGTTTGTACTTTGGCGACAAATCTTGTATCTTTTGTAAACTAGCTGGGTAGTATACAAACCAATCAATATTTGTAGCTATTTTAGTAGAATTAAAATAACCAGACATTTGGATAGCTTGTATACTATCCAGTTAGTCTATAAACTAGCCAAGTAAACAATTTAATCGTAACATATATAAATGTCTATGACGATACTGAAAACGGCATCGAAACAGCCCGTTTAAAGAAAGACCTAGTAATGTGACTTACTAGGTTGTTGATTACGATCTATTTTATTATGTTATAAAAGCCCTTGACTCTTTTAATTAATATAAACATTTTTAAAAAATCTAACATTTAAGGAATTTATTGCAGATAAACAACCTAACAACCCGGTATTTCGACGGATAAATCTAACACCTTTTTTTGCTTATTAATTTATTTTGTTTACTTTTCAATCTCAAGGTAAAATATTACAAAATTCCGTACTTTCGGTATTTTGTTAATTGGAAGTATTTGGCATCCTATTTTTATAACCGAAAAAAAACACCATTTTTTGTTACAGAGAGGCAGCAAAGTGCCTGATTAAATATTTTCACTTTATTATTGTGCCTTTTAAACTGATAATTTTATTTCAAAAACCCTTTGGTGGGATTCAATTTTATAGCAAGTAAGTAACAATACTAGCAATAATCCTATTTATTAAGTAATCATATTAGCTCTTTTCTCACTAAAATTAATACAAGTTTAAAGAAAAAAAAACACATTAATAAGGACTTGCCTTTAAAAGATATCTCACCAAAAAACAAAAAATAATATATAATGTCTGCTTGAGGAAGGTTCAGTTTGTTTGATTGCATAATCTAATAGCAAAGCAAGTATAAATTCAAAGTAGAGAAAGTACGGCAAAGTTGCAGTCTATATACCACCTGTTCAATTATCGTCGGTGCATGGAAACCACAAATAATAAAAGTGAAAAAATTTAGTTGTGCATAATTTATATTATTATAAAATTATGCACGCAATATACAACTAAATTTTTTCACTTATATTTCTACGTGCACACAGCCAATACCCTCCTTTTCACAAATAATAAAAGTCCGTTAATTTCGGTTAAATTGTAAAACGTATTTTCAATTGCCAATAGTGGTTTACTAAAATATTCGCCGAAAGCGGGCAAGGAAGCGGAAAACCAAGATGGCCTCTTTAGGTTCGCGGCAAGCAACAAACGAGCATTAGCGGAAGACGGTATCTCTACAAACGAGCCGCCGCGTATCAAACAATATAAGCGAAGTAAATTTAGTGTAACAAGGGTTTATTGGGGGGCAACTAGATATACTTGCGTGATTGGTTGAAACGGTATTACAGGATGTTGCGGTGTGTACAAGAGAAAGAGAGATGATATATCACAAAAAATACGACTTGGCATGTTTTAACATTTCAGTTCCGAAGCAGTCTTCGTGAGAAGTACACGGGCTCCCTCGCGCCATTTTACGCGAGGTTGGTTGATCTACACGGAATACAAGTCTAGTAATTAAGTCGGTAAATTCGTGGTATTATACCGCAGATATACTAATGTGATTAGTGTATCCAGACTTAACTCAGTTCCGTATCAAGCCTTCGTAGTGAGCACACAGGCTCCCTCGCGGGTTTTATACGAGGTTCGTGGATTTTATGGTATTTAAGGCATGAAATAGGTTGGAAAATTCGCGGTATTGTATTCCGAAGGTGTACCTAATGTGATTAGTACACCCCAAGTCTAGCTCCGTTTATCTGTTGAAATAACTTGGTCAATTCGCGGTGTGAATGCCCGAAGGTATAGAAACGTATTTCTTATAGCACGACACGAGTCCTGTTTAACTGTTGTAAAAAGCAGTCTCAAGTTCATAGATGCGATAAAGTCTCGATAGTTTAAGACTATAGTATTATATCCCGATGTTACTGTTTGTTTAGTGATGTAAAAATGTATACTTAGCTGTCTTAATGAAGTAAGTAGTTACCATACTAAGTTGTAAAAGTAAAAATAATTTGGTCCTACGCAGAACGGATGTGAAGATGAGAAAATGACATATCCGATGTAAATAGATATATTTGTGTGAGAAAATAGCCTTTTATTTCAACTGACATATGTTGAACCATGCAACCTACGAGAAATACAGTAAACAATTTATATTTGGCGCAAGCATATAACGGCGGCGTCAACAATGTCCAAACAAACTTCTTCCTTTTAACGGCAGAGCCCTGTTATAAAACCACAATAGAAAAGGTCTACTACGATACTGAAAATGGTGTCGAAGCTCTGTTTCAATGCTCAAACCTCATTAGTGTCAAAAATACTAGATTAATACTTACTTACAAATCAGCAGTGGCGCAGATAGGATTGTGTTTTGGGTATGTCCAACCATGGACGTAGCAATGATTTCTTATCAGAAGGGCGAGTTGTGCAATGCGTTAACAAATGGCGCCTAAATCATGTGTTTGTGAACTAACAAATTTCGTAAATTTATTGCGTTAGGTCACTTTAAGATTTTCTTATGGCAGAAAAAATTAATGAGATTTTATTCTCTATGGAGCGCCAGAAGGGTTAAAATATTTTGTCATTTAAGCTACTAAAGGAGGTTCGTACAAATCAGTTCATGAGGAAAACATAACCATCCAAGCCCTCGTTAACCTGTCAGAACATCGTTAAGGGCGAGAGTCCCAACTTCCTCAGCTCGAATCATCACTGTCCTAAATAAAAAAGCCGGTAACAATGACCACCAACAACTGCTTCATCCTTCAATTTTACTGTACATTATTTGAATCTAGACCCCTCTGGGGGGCTCCGGACCCCCCGTCCCCCCGTATCTACACCACTGCTAATCAGTATATGTATAAATATATTTAGTATAGAAACGTTGTGAAACGTAATGAATTGATTTTTAAAAACAGATTATTTTTAGTAGCGCGGTCAATTGATCTGTAGCTACTTTTTAAAGTTCTTGTAAATACAAAAGTTTTAAATTAAATCTTTTTAATTAAAGCCCAGGAAATTAAATACCAACAAAACATTATTTCCATTATAGCTCCGAGGAATATAATTAAAAATAACGAACTCATTTCCCGTATTTGTTTTCACTCGCAATTGTTAAATAACAACTTAAAATATCCATTCATTAAAAAATAAGTTCACAAAGAATATGGTTCATTAATAACATACAATTTTACTTTTAGATGAAATTGTGTTCACATTCCAATTTCAAAAGTGACATTAATATTTGAATTTCTCGCTATCCCTGATTGCAGTTTCACATTAGTAATACGGTATCAATGGAAATAATTAAAAGTTTTTTACATTGCCATCACTCACATATTAATTTACTACGCTCGCGACTTAAAAAACAATTTAAGTGGTATGAAAACAGCACATCCGCCATTTTTTAACAATACCTTTGATTGCCAAAGTTTTAAATCCAATGCCTATAATATTATAATCTGCACATTCAAAATAATTTTGAAACTGCAGTGTCCTTTATAAGATTCGTGTTCTGAATAACGATAAAAATATATAATTACAAACAACTAGCAAGTCCCGTTGCAATGCCACTCATCCCGTTGTGCTTAGTACGCACCTAGAAACATTTCTTTTAGACACAATTTTTCAACCCATTTCTCAAACATTTCGGTTATGCTTACAATTCGTTTCAGCAGTTTATCAAGATATTGCGATACTGTTTCGAAACTAAATTTCAATATTTTTGAGTTTTGAGTTTGAGTCTCACTAGTAAACCTACAACACTAGTGAGATTCGCTCACTTATATGCGTGTTAATTGACATCCTTTTAGGTCTGATAATGCCTTAAAGGCGAAACATGTTACCGAATATTTTTTAAATATTAAATTATTTGAGACCGGGACTTTGTGTTGGTTCTTTTGGTTGAATATTATATTCAGGTCTCTTAGAGAAATATGGACACGTTTTTTGATTTCGGTATATACAAAGAGCTAATATAACATTCACATAATGTCTATGTGAACAATAATCATTTTACATGTTTTCAAAATTAATAAGTACAACTGTACGATAATAGTTTTATCTAAAAAATTAAATAAATAATAATGTATTTTTTCATCGGCTGTATGTTTCCGTGCATCACTGTATTTAGAAGATCGTGGATATTTCTGTGTGTATGTGTCCTGTGTTGAAGCTATATGTTGGACCATACCTAAATATGGTTCCGCAAAGACTAGATTAATGCTTCGCGTGTTTCAGGTATTAATAAGAATATAGATTTTTTTGAAAATCTTAAATGTATACATTAGACTTGAATACGAATCACCAAAAGCCAGAAATCAAAAGGTGACTGCAAGCCTAATTGAGGGAAAAATTGCCGCTCTATATTTTATGTCCATTCATGATATTTTTGGAACAACTATTTTCAGCAATTCCTCAACATACTACGGAAATTTCGAAAGTCACTACCATCTGCCAACTTTAACTCTGACATCAAATTCTTTCCATATTAGATATCCTCTTCAAGGAAATTTTTTCTGCCACCAACGCCTCGCTTTCTTTTTCACCTAACAATTTAAATAAATGTAACCCGCACAAAATCCTGCCACAGTATAAACAGTTTTGAAACAGTTTCCATATTTTGTTTCTATGTCTGTACTACTCATTACTCGACTGTTTTAGATGAATATACTTGAGCATTGCGTAGACGAGCGGTCTGGATGTTTTTCTATGGTTAGTTAGGGTTAGTTTAGTTAGTTAGAAACTTTCGCGGGCGTGCACACAACAACTACTGCCCAAGGGTTCATCGCTATCTAAGGAATGATACAGGAACGCATACGGTACAAAAAAAAATCATTTTTGTGTACATATAGGGTAAGTCCGGTAGAGGCGCCCCACTTTTTTTTTGAGCTGATAATATGTATTTGTTGTACTTTTAAATGAAACTAACTATACAAACTTAAACCCATTTATTATGAAGTCATAATAGGATAACACAGAACAACAAATCTTTAAACATTTGTATTATAAACAAAAAAAATAAAAAAAATAAAAATGGCCATCTCTGCCTACATTGCGGGAGAGATGGCATTCCAAGTCGGGAGTGACGCCCCGCCAAAAAAAAAACATGCAACTAACGTATTTTCTTATTCTTTTCAACAAGTATCTTACCACATAAGTCACAAAGGTCTATATATTTACTACAACATTCATGATACCACTTCTTACAATACAAACACTCTAACCAATCCACCTTTTTCTTTGTTTTAGAGTAGCCTGCACCACAACCCACGCAGCTAGCATCCTCACTTTCGCTAGCGTCAGATTCTTGAAATATTACTTCTCCACTACTGTTCTCTGAATCAGATTCAACTCTTTTTCTTGTAATTTTTTTAACTTTGGTTTTGAAATCTACTTTTTTACCTCCAGATACTTTTTCTATTGACTTTTGTCCTTTTTTTTTTAACGTTTACTTTTTGTTTTTTTTTTTAATTCTATATTCTCTTCAGAAGTGTGGATGTGCCTGGAACTTGTTCAAGGTTTTCTTGTAATAGGACAGGCTTAACTCCAGATGGTCCTGGAAGTAAATCAGGATCTTCCTCCCTAACAGTGTCAGATCGGGTTGGTTGTGCTACAGTTGAAGCCTGCTGATTTACTGATCCTTGTTCGACTTGGTCTATGAGATATGCATAATCAGGGATAACGTCGGGATCAAAAGGGTAGATTCCAGTACTCCTAAAGGACGACACTGCATTAGAACAGGTTGCTGCTTTTGCCCACGCCTCTGACACCAACTGCCCAAACTGAAGCCTGCTAATTTTTCTTGATGGATTTGATCTCATCCACTTATTGCATGCACTGATAAGAACAGCCCTATCTACAGGGGCGGTCATATCAACATTTTGAGGGGGGGCCATGCAGTGGCGGTTCATGCCAATTTAGAGAGGCGGTGGCAGGAAAAGTCTTAGCGCCGCAGGCGAAAAATTTTTGGGTGCCACGCCCTTTTTTGTTGATGATTCTTGGTTTTCAAGTAGGAAAAATACGCAAAAAACGGCTAGGTAAATTTTAAGAAAATTATAGATACCTATATTATGTATATTATACCTACTTACTTAATTATTTTTATTAATATTTTTAAAAAATTAAGGGTTTGACACGATTTCAATTTATGGAGGCAGGGCTTTTATAATGTAAATCGACGCCAAAGGGGGGCCATGGCCCCCATGGCCCCCCCCGTATGACCGCGCCTGCCTATCTAAGGGCTGCAAAAAGTGTGTGGTGTGGCTTGGTAAGCTTAACATGATGACATCATTTTGCTCAGCGTACTCAAGTCTCTACACAACTATGATGATATGAGTGTCCATCTACCACAAGAAGAACTTTTCCTGGTGGTTTTCTTGGTACAAATTGTGTTTTCAACCAATCCAAAAATAGGTCTGAAGTGATGTAGGCCGATTTGGGATTCATATAGACGTACGAACCTGGTGGCATGCGATCTTCAAACTCGGGTTTTTTATTCTTGCCTTTCATTATAAATACGGGAGGCAGAAAATTTCCCTCCGCACGAGACGCTTCATTTATGCCCATTTGGCTAGTATTAATGGCTTGCAAAGCTGCAGCCAACGCTTCTTGGGACCACTTGGCTCTTTCGGGACACTTTCTCTTATATATAGTGGGCATTGCTGGAAGCAAAAGCACAATTTAAAATAAATTAGTTAACATTTCTCACCTAAAAAGCCCTGGTCACCAAATTCCGTTAGAAAATCTTATTTTTTGCAAAAGTTATTAAAAAAAATGTAAAACAAAATTTCAACTTTAACACCCTGTATCTCCGAAACGAAATATTTGCGGAATTTTGAATCGCCCTGTAATAACATTACTCACAAACAATTTACCATAATATAACAAACAAACAATGCATATTATATGGGAGAGATGCCCCAGGGCATCTCCCCCGATAACATCCCGGTCATCTCTCCCAATATCATGGGAGAGATGCCCCACCACGTGGTTTGAAAAGACAGGTACATACGAATATTTTTTTAGGTTATGATGTTTTGGTAAGCATTTATTCAATCATAAAACAGCACACAATGCAACAAGTTGATAACAAAACATATTACCACTATAAAACCTGCGACAGTAAATAAATATTTACGTATATGAAAGTTGCAAATCGTAAAAACTCACCTATTTTATTATTTACATTAAAACGTGACACGGGCACAACATTAGCGGGCGAACGACTGTCGCTTCTCGGCAGTGGCAACTGATTCGCCGGGCGGTTTAAAAATTATAGGCTTCGGCCATCTCACCCGGTGGGGCATCTCTACCGGACTTACCCTACAGGGTGTCCGGATAAGGATACGGAGCGACTATAACTCGGAGACGATGGGTCTTAAAGATTTGAAAAAAAAGCTACTATTATAAAAATTGTCAGGAGAAATTCATTAAAAGTTAAGCAGGGGTCGTCAAGATTTCTGGAACAATATGTTATATCTAACCTAAACTAATCTAAGCAAAGATGAGAATCATCAATACTAACGTAAAAAGTATGTATACTCAAGTATGCCAGGTTGACAAACCGGTAATTTCCCAAAAAATGAGATAAGAAACATGCAAGTGTTTATTAACAACTGCTTTAGAAAAATACTAAGTATCCTTTGGCCAAATATAATTTCAAATAAACAAGCTTGGAGGAGAGGAAAACGCTGCAAAGCTACATAAAAGCAAATAAATTAGTAAAAGGAAAAGAGTGGGTCACATAATATTACTTACATCAGAAACCTGACAATATTATTTCTAAACAAACCTAAGAATTCCAACCACTCGTAAATAGGAAACAAGGTAAGCCAGCACAAACATAAAAAAATACTGTACTCGATAAAGCTGGAAATGCTGGTTTAACTTAGAAGTAAATCATAGTATACGACGAAATAGAATGAACGGAGCAAGATTCGCTGACTTGCCGCCTATTGTTACTGTTTGCCACAGTATAGGGCTGGTACTTTTAAATTATATTTATACTAAATTAAACATCATCTAGTATCAACAAAATAAACGTATATTTACTGCACTGGAACAAAGCACTAATTTAACTAAGTACATAAATACCTTAACTTACTTTTCACACATTCTGTACTTGATAAGATATCTTTCTGATTTATTTACAATTCGGAAGAACACACGTCTCGCGTTAGGATACGTAGTTGCCGTAAACCGGCAGAAAGAAGCTTACTTTCTTTTTTGGGAAGTGATGAGATATTAATAATAAAGAATAATTAAAATACCAAAATCGTCAACCTACCTTCATCAAATCTACTGGTCCCGGACCAATAGGATACGTTGTTACGAAAACTGCAGCCATCATTCGGATTGGCACTTTTCCAAGAAACGTAACTTACATTATGAATACTTATTTTCGGATTACGTTAAAGACTGTTGATCTATTAATAGACATGTTTCTGAACCTTTAGACAGTTTTTGTTGGATTTTGTGAGATAGGTAATTTTTAAAACAGAAATTATAATAGGTTATTTTCTTTGATAGGTGTATATATTTCGCCGTAGAGAAATGGACTTTGGCCTTTGAATTTAATTTATTTTAAATCATGTTTCTCCAACATAGGATATTGCGGAGACACCCGTCGGTAGTCCTGTGCTCCTTAAGGAATGACGATGATTAAGTAAGTAATGTTGAATCATTTAGCATTTTACTTTGAAAATACTTAATGTTTGCAGAAATGTGTTGAAAATAACCTTTTAATCTCAACGTACCTACCTATACAGGGTGTCCTAAAAGTAATGGGCAACAGCCGATTCCTTAAGAGGAAATAATGCGATTCATTCAAACTTGCCTAATCCCAAAGTTGATAATATCCAAGATGACATAGCGGCACAAAATTAGGATTTTGAATTTTTTTCAGGTGAGTAATTTAAATTCGTCCATAGTTTTGGTTTTTCTAGTAGGCGCCATCTACGGCATTCCTCACTTCTTTTAGATGACATAAATTTTTCTCAGCTTGGTAAGTTGTTTGAAGTAACATTTCTAACAGTCGCATTTTAAATTTCCTACGCAATATTGCCAAAAGTTTTGAAATGCGAGATATATATTATTTGTGACCGATTAGGAGAAACTGGTTCATTCCTCCCAAAAAATGAAGTTTTGGCCATCCAAAATCTATCGCACCAGAACAGGAAGAATATATTTTTGTTCGTGTGGCAGATTATCCCGAGATCAGTACCAGAAGAATAAAAGCAGGTACAGGTGTAAGTAAATCATCAGTTTTTGGAATATTTCAGGATGAAGGTTTTTACCCAGATCACTTCTTACACGTACAGGTTAGTTAAAGTTGTTTACTTCCGGCTGGTCTTCCAGCATTTATTCTTAAATCAACAAAAAAATGATCAGGCGAAATATGCTCTCCATGGAAAACGGTGCGCCGGCACATTTCTCGATACAATTGCGGGACTATCTTGAATAGTTTTCTGAACTGTGGATAGGCCATGGTGACCCCTTGGCAAGGGCTATTTTAATCCTTTGGACTTCTGTGTTTGGGATTATTTGAAATCCATTGTTTATGACAGTTTAATAACCAACCGCAATGACTTAGGTCAAAAAATTCTAAATGCTGCTCAGAAATTATAGGGACCTTTTGTTTAAAATCCGATAATCTTTTGGAAAGCGAATTGCGAAATATATATTGTAATTGTTATCAATGCGCTATCATTTTTACCCTTACTTATGTGTTAAAGCATCATTGACTCTCAAATAAATTATTGATAAAGGAAGTTTCACTAAAATAAAATTACTATTTTTGCATGAAAAAGCGCCTTTTTAAATATTCTTTAGTATCTCAAGTATTTCCTACAATATTAACTATAGAAAGAGCTTGTAACTGTAAAATGGTTTTTAAAATAAGGAGTTTGGACTCGAACCTGCAACCTCTGATTATCCAGACCAGTGCGCTGAATATTCTACCTTTGTCTGACATGCCGCAAAGCCCTTATAATATTAACGTTTGAACAAAGGAAATTTAGCTGAAAGTCATCAAAAATTCACTGGCGCTTCATGTACCACTATTTTTAGGCCATACGCAAAATTAAAACATTTAAATAGAATATCAAAACACCATAAATATATTATTTCAATTTTTAACCGCGCAAAAGAAAAATATATCATCAAGCTTGCTTACCTGTGAAATATTTTTATTGGTCAGCCAGCAATCACAACATCGAGCACAAAAATTAGAGACCAAAAGCTTTGTACTTTAGTTGATGAAATTGACACGTTTGAAATTAATATAGTAAATTATTCCGGTGCGTGTATTTATAGGCTCAGGGTATAAACGAGTATTTTCCTGCAACCTGACAAAAATCGCCCGCACCGACGCGATGCCGGCGGATACGGCGATACGACGCGATTTGACAGAATGATGGGTTGAAACGTGTAAAATGCATTTTTAACTCCAAGTAGTTACCTAGAATAATGATAATACTTTTATGTTGATTATACTAATAAATTAGTTCTAAATTTATTTTTTTTAACCGGGCGGCTATCGCCGTCCCCTTGACTAGCCGCCCATGTACCCCGCCCCCCAGTCATCTCCGGGTTGGAACATCCCTGATTAGGTATATCTTTTTTAATGTAGGAGAAGTGGGGCAATCGATTTTTTAAATAGTTAAATCGACATACGAAGCTGAAAAATAGTTATGTCATTTAAAATAAGTGCGGTATGCTGTAGGTGGTGCCTTCTACTACAAAAATCCAAACTATGGACGAATTTGAATTACTCAGCTGAAAAAAAATCCAAAAGCCTAATTTTGTGCCGCTGTCATTTGACACCCTGTATCTTGGATATTATCAACTTTGGGATTAGGCAAGTTTGAATGAATCGCATTATGTCCTCCGCGTTCTATACTAGGAAAATCAAAACTATGGACGAATTTGAATTACTCGCTTTGAAAAAAAATTCAAGCTCCTGATTTTCTGCCGCTATGTCATTTCGTTGAGAAATTATTGGGTAAAGACGAAAACAAAATTAAAACTTTGACACCTTGTATCTTGGTTATTATTAACTTTGGAATTAGGCACGTGCGAATAAATGGCATGTTTTCCTCTTAAGGAATCTGCTGTTACCCATTATTTTTGGGACACCATGTATGAAAAAAATTCGGTTATTTTCTATTTTAGAGACTGACACCGCTCGGTCATATTTTATAAACAAGTTAGGTAGTGATTTTAAATCCTTTCATCGTCCAGATTCAAAAAGTCATTTCTCATTTTTGGCATTTTAATAAAAATGCAGTGAGTTATTTAATTATTTTGAGCAGCTAGTCATATATAATAGAAAATAATGAATATTTTTCGTGACTGAAATAAATTACGGAACAAGGCTGAACATCTAAAAGAAATGTCTTAATTCTAATGATTAAGTAAGTACTTTGGTATATAAATAATAAAGAAAAGTGGAGCCATTATCCTGGATAATTTATCTAACTGAGTATAATGGGGAATGTCCCTTATGCCCATTTATACAATTTAAGCGTTTAATGTTGTTTGACAATGCAGTTGTTTTGATTTTAATATCAATTTAAGTTTTTGAACGTTGTTCAGGCCGAGACTAACCTGAACTAACTTAGGGGAAGGAGAACAAAAAAGAGCTAGTACAGCTACGGTATTATCTTATTTTAAAAATTTAATAAGTATAGGGGTCACACGTTATCAAACAAATTGAGCAATGAATGGTTGTTCAATGTTGTTTAAACATTTTTAAAATTCATCAACAAATTGCGCAACGCATCAAATACTGTATACAGGGTGTTACAAATTCGACATACGAGCATTGGAATCTCGAAAACCATAGGAGTTAGAGAAACGGTTAAATGGGGGCAAAGTTGTCCAATTCGGTGCTCATTAAATTGCCGCTTTAAAAGTTTTAAAATTCCGAATTCTTCGAAAAAAAAACCGAAATTTTGCAAAATCGTTTTTATTTTTTTCCTGAGCTCATTTGAATAGCTATTTGAAAATAAATTACACTTTCTTGTTGCAACTTTTTCTCCTCTACAAAATGACGTAATTAAACTAAAGATCCGACGTTTCGTCTCCGAGCGGCCAACATCAACTTTATTTTTTTAAATACGGACCTGGAATTTTTTTTACCGATTTTCAACCCCCCTACCCTCAAAATGTAATGGCGGTATTACTTTCTAATAATGAATTGTTTTTGCTTATTTCCTTTTAAATTCGTGTTTTACATTTGTCAGTCCGGTCATGGAACTGGACCTTTTAAAAAAAGTTGTAGAGGGCAGGAAACTCTACTAGATAAAATATTAAAATACAGGGTGTTCCATTTGAAAAAAAAAGAGTAAATTAATTTTAAAATGTGAAAAGTTGACACTTTGTAGAGCACACCCTGTACAAAATATGGAATGTTCTGAGGGTCTTACGTCTTGAATTAGTCTTTATCTTTAATACCCTTGAGAATGTTTCGAATGTTTTGAGTTAATTCAATTATATTTCAAATTTTAAGGTGCCAAGTTTTTCTTCCAAAGAAGAATATTTTTAAATAACTTGGCAACATTGCAAAATAATTAAATACTATGTTTGCCATTATACGAGGAATATCGAGGGAAATTTAAAAGTGCAAAAATATACAGGGTCGTCTATTAAAAGAAAAATTCTTGTTCCTCATTGTTGAGCCACCCTATAGAGTCAAAAATAATTTTACGTTATAAGTCACTTACTGTCCTTCAACTTTTATATTAACATTTTTTGTGTATTATGATTGCGCTGCGATTCTGCTTTGCCACACTAAGCGGCCACCCTGTATTTATAAACCTATCAGGCTGTGGAGAAAGAGAAAACAAAATTACCTGTAGTTTGTGCACCGTCCAAATGTATGTGTATGATCCTTACAAACTGCAAGGAAAGTAAAGCCTAATTCAAAATAGAATTTTTAGACATGAAATTAAATTCTTGATTTAAATTTTAAATAGTAAATTAAGTTATTCCAATAAAAGGACTATCAAATTACACGGTTCGCCTGTAACTTACATGTACATAAATGGTATATATTAAAACTTGACTCGACACAATTCTTGAAGGGTATAAAAAAAGTGATCCTGCAGGAGTATATTCAGAGCTTTTCTAAAATTGTAGAAGTTTGAGGCCCTGTAATACTCGTTAAAAAAAACCTCACCACCACATGCAAAGGACTTCCTCGGCATGGTTGAAAGTTGAATGGGGGTTTTTCGAATACCTTTCTGTTTCGCGTGGAAGTGTTTGATACGGTTTTTATTTTTATGAATCGGGCAAGCAATTTTAAAAATGCAGAGATTTGTCAACGTAAACGGGGTACTCGGGGCTATAATCATATACTTTTATATTAATATCAAATTCAGTTATTATGGAAGAGCGTCAGAAGCCGATTCAGAAATGTTTAAGGTCAGTAACTTTCTCCCTACAGTTGATACATTTGTTTCAGCCTTAAATCAAAGATTATCAGCTTATGAGGAAATCGATTCGAGATTTGGGTTCTTATCAAAATTGAACACCTGTCCTGCAGACGAAACTTAAGTGAAACATACTCTGATCATAGGTTTGGCTAATAAACTAATTTAATTTATAGAGTTCTGCGAAAAACTGTTGCTTAATGAACAAATAAATAATCAGTCGAAAACAATGTGTATATAAATTACAGATAGCCAAGTTGAAGATTCTTTCCCCACTGTTGAAGATATTTTAAGGATATAATTGACACTTATAATATCTCTCTAATAATTGTACAGGAGAAAGGTCGTTCTCAGAGTTGAAATTGATTAAAAATCCATTAATAGTCGACTCAATCATCTGACCACAATGACATGCATGAAGAGCGACGGCTTAAAAGCAATAGATTCTGATGTAACTGTAGACAAATTTGTCAAAAAGAAAAGTATATTTGAAGACATAAATATGTATTCAATTTACTTTATGTAGATAGGGTGGCCGTTTAGTGTGGCAATGTAGAATAGCTCCGTTTGTACTTATAATACACAAAAAATGTTAATACAAAAGTTGAAGGACAGTAAGTGAGTTTTAACGTAAAATTATTTTTGACTCTATAGGGTGGCTCAACAAAGAGGAACAATAATTTTTTTTTTAATACAACACCCTGTATCTTATAATACTTTTAGATTCTACATAAAATAACAACTATTTTTTAATGAGTGCATTATAACTCTAAACTTACTAGTTTCCGAGATATTGACTTTTGAAAATGACATTTTTGAACTTTGACAGCTTCTAACTACATAACGGTATACCTTAGAGCAGCGGTTCTCAAACTTTTTTGGTGACGGAACCCTTTTGGGAAGCAAAATACTTGATGGAACCCTACAATAAAACAATAGTTTTTAAAAGTGTATTCTTTATTAATAAGCATAATAAAAGTACAATGTAACAGTTACTAATTATTACTTACTTTACCACATGGCAAGTACAATAATAGAAAATATTAAAAAAGAAAAAATCTAACTAATGGGAGGTATGAAACTGTTTTTTATTTTTCATCAATTGGTTGATATCAGGTTTGATAGAAGACAGTTGAAGTCTCATATCAGGTTCGACGTCCAGTCTATTGCGATATTTTGTTTTCGTGGCTGCATAGGTTGAGAATCCTGTTTCGCACAAATATGTTGTTGGGAACGGGAGAAGAATATTCAGAGCCATTTTGCCAAGCATTGGATATTCATCACGGATTCTGCACCAAAAATCGTTGAGAGGCGTCGTTTTGAACAGTGACTCCATACTTGTGTCTGATGACATTTCTAAAAGAGATTTATATATCTCGTTTGACAAACTTTCGGGCTTTTCCAAGTTGGGTAAAAAAGGATTATCCATGAATTCAGTTTCATTTTTGTATTCTGTTCTTCGGGAAAATACTTTTCAAAAGATGCGCGCATCGAACTGAGATATTGGACCAATTCTTCAAACACATCATCTTGAAACATTTCTGAGTCGTTATCGCTAACAAATTCACTGAGTGACGTAAAGCTTTCTATTTCTTTCTTACCAACGCAAATAATCCAAAAATCTAATTTTCTTTTGAAGGCAGTTATTTTATTATTGGCCTGAAACACTGTTGTCTGTTTACCTTGCAATGATAAATTCAATTCGTTCAGTTTTTGAAAGATATCCGCCATAAAAGACAATCGGAACAACCAAGTTTTATCATACAAACGGTCCTTCAAATTAAAAGAAGTATCTGCTGAAAGAAACATTTGTAACTCGGCTCTAAGTTCAAATAGCCTTGTTAAAGTTTTACCCCGAGACAGCCTTCGCACTTCTGTATGGAGCAGCAGTGTTTTATGTTTGCTGCCATAATCTTCACACAATAATGAGAACAATCGGGATTGTAGTGGTCGTGATTTGATAAAATTAATTATTTTTACCGCTTCATCCATAACAAATTTTAGATTTGACGGCATTTGCTTCATTGCAAGTGCTTGTCTATGCAGAATACAATAGCTGGAACTACAATTAGGCGCTTTATTTTTTATTCGTGACACTGCTCCTGCTGTTTTACCTGTCATCGCCTTGGCCCCATCTGTACAAATGTCAATGCAATTGTTCCAACTGAGATTATTTTCTTCAAAAAATATATTTATTTTATTAAAAATTTCTTCCCCGGTAGTGTTTGTGAGCAGCGGTGAACACATAAGCATGTCTTCTTCAAAAGCACTTTCATATGGATATCTCACGATAACCAGCAAGATAGCCAAACTAGCGACATCAGTTGACTCGTCCATTTGCAAGGCGAATCGTGTTTTTTGTAGACGTGTAACTAGTTCTTGTTTGACGTAGCTTGCCAGATCATGGATTCGCCGTGAAACAGTATCGTTTGATAGCGGCACAGTAGAAAGATGCTTTGCAGATTTTTCATCGAGCATACATTTTGTTATGTCTAATACACATGGCTTTATTAAATTCTCAGCGATAGTGTGCGCATCACCTGCTTGTGCAATGTGATAGCTAACTAAATATGATGCCTCCGTGGCCTTTTCGTTGATAGTTTTTGTTACATGCATCATATTTTTTTGACTTTCCAATAACTGATCTTTTTTACGAACAAAAAATTCTTTATTCTTGTCTTTAGACTCGGGGTGTACAGTTTGTAAATGTCGGCGCAATTTGGCAGGTGCCATGGAACTATTAGGAAGCAGTTTACTACATAGCATGCAGAGAGGTGAGCCGTTGGAATCAACAAATCCGAAAATGATATATGATTCATCATACTTCCTTTTTTTCGTCTTTGAAACCGTCGAGCTTGACGTCGTGGCATCATCGTCTGGATCGGTGATTGCTATATTCTCCGCGCGTACTGCTTTTGAACATTCAGCGTCATTAGAAGATGTTGTTGCAACACGTTTAACACCTTTAAGCCAACGTTCCATTCTTCTTTATTTATAATGTTACACGTCAGGATGGTGGGGTCTAAATAATGCACAATCGTTACTGCGTATAAGAGACTAAGTTTAGTACAATGAAGAAATGTATAAAACTGAGACAACAGAATACAGCAGGCAGTAGAACAATGAACACTAGTTTCTCGCTAGCGAGCTTGTAAGTAGGTAGGTAGGAACTTATCGCTCCGAACGCTAATCGTCAACTGACTGACGAGGCGCGACGCGCGATCGCCGCTTTTATACTTAGTCCTAGACTCGATCTCGAATATTCTCGAAAATACTCGAGTCGGCGCCTTTGATAAACAAAAAGCAAAAATAAAAAGAGAAATATAAAAATTGCGTTGTAAACAATTCAGAGGCGGCTTTTATCAAAGGGACTGCGCGCTCACAAGTATACAAGTATACATGTTGATACCAAACTTATGAGATATTGTACCAGCTATTGTAACACATGTTTATACAAATACAAATAAATAAATAAATATACCTACGCGCGGCCGCGGAGTTAAAACGTTCGACCAGAGAGAGGTGCTTTGATTTTTTTTCTAAATTCTTGAGGAACCCCTACAGAGGTATCGCGGAACCCTAGGGTTCCGCGGAACACACTTAGAGTATAGCTGCCTTAGAGCAAAACGGCTTACATGTCCCTATCTTACTTTTTTATTACCATCCTAAAAGTGTCCACTTTCGGCCAAAGCCGGATGTAACTCGAAATCCGAAAATACAGTACTTCCGGTTTGACCGGAAAATAACATTTTTGGGAAGATAATAAAAAAGTAAAATCAGGACACGTAAGCTGTATTTGCTCTAAGACGTACCGTTATGCAGTTAGAAGCTGTCAAAGTTCAAAAATGTAATTTTTCAAAAGTCGATATCTCGGAAACTATTAAGTTTAGAGTTATAGTGCACTTACGAAAAAATAGTTGTTATTTTACACACTGTCCTTGAGGCAGTGAGCTACTACGCAACTAGAGGTGGTCCAAAAAAGTATTATTCAAGAAATTTTAAACCAAAATAAGGTACGTCTCTACAAACCCCTTTATAACCACACATTAGAAGAGGGCGCTGATGGCAACAGATTGAATTTTTGTTTGTGGGTAGGGAGTAAGACTTTAGGTGGTAATAGGTTGCTGATATTCTCCATTTCCTACAGCAATTGCTGTAAAGCGACCGATTCGTAAAAAAGGAAAATTGAGTTTCCCTATTTACGCTGTCGCTAGTAAAGAAGCTGATAACACTGGGGAACAGCAAAAATGTTTCCGAGACCAAAATAGCACAATCTTACTTATTTTATTAAACTAACTAACAATCTGTCTTGCAAAAGTCTCAGTTAGCTCCGGTTTTATAGATCCATGCTAATTATGATAATTACCTGCCTGCTCATAATGTATGGGAAAATTCGACTATTAAATGAGCAGTACCTGGATTTATTATAGCCGGTGTACTTTATAAGGGGTTTAAATACATATGGCATACATCCTAAATTGTTAGTTAGTTGTATTTCAACCATCAGTTGATTGAGAGCTATTCGTATTTGAGAAATTAAAGAGTTTTGAGCAACACGTCGCGAGTTTGCTTAAATTAGCCGGATCATTTTTGTTATACATGTGGTGAAGTGACTTTTTGACAAAAACGTACACTTAGCCCTTTAATACAAAAGGCTTACCATTTGCATTTTGGCTGTAAAATTGGAGACCAGGATAAAAATTGGGCTCCCCATATCAGCTGCTACAAATGTACGTCCAACATTCGTGGCTGGCTAAGTGGAAAAAAGCGTAAGATGCCCTTTGTTGTTCGTATGATCTGGCGAGAACCGAAAGACCACGTTACTGACTGTTGCTTTTGTTTGACACCTCCCATCAAAAAAGGCTTTTCAGAGAAGGAAAGGTCTGCGATACAGTATCCAAATTTACAATCCGCCATACGCTCGGTGCCTCATAGTGACGAGTTGCCTGTACTTAATCCACCTAAGGAATACAGCCTTGATTCTGATAATGATCCAATGGATTCAAACGGTAGTGAACTAGAAAACGTCGCCGGCCCATCAACCTCGCAATACTCCGATTTTGTCTATGAACTTCCCAGTAAAGAGCCGCACAAAATAAGTCAAAGTGAATTAAGTGACCTTATAAGGGATTTGGAATTGCCTAAGAAAAAATCCGAACTATTGGCCTCTCGATTGCGACAATGGAACTTACTTCAAAATGAAGTAAAAGTTTCTGTGTACCGAAGCCGTCAGAAAAGCCTAACACCATTTTTTAACATGGAAAGCAATTTGGTAGCCTGTAGGGACATGAAGGGATTAATGGCAGCTTTAAATCTTGACTGTGATCCCAAAAACTGGAGACTTTTCTTTGATTCTTCAAAAGTAAGTATTAAAGCTGTGTTACTCCATAATGGAAACAAGTTGCCTTCAGTTCCAATTGGTCGTGCAGTCCACATGAAAGAAACGTATAGCAATTTGAAATTCTCACTGGAGACCATGCAATATAAAAGATATAATTGGCAAAGTTGTGCCGATTTTGCTTGGAATGCAGCTGGGTTATACAAAATACTGCTACTTCCTCTGCGAATGGGACAGTCGAGCACGATCGGATCACTACATAAAGAAAATTTGGCCACCGAGGGAGTGTTTTGAGCCAGGAAATAAAAATGTAGCCAGCGCGCCATCAGTTCCCCCAGAAAATAATTTATTACCGCCACTTCATATAAAATTGGGACTTATGAAAAATTTTGTGAAGGCCATGGACAAAGAAGGCCGTGCTTTTAGTTATTTAGAAGAAAAGTTCCGTAGAATCAGTGACACTAAAATTAAAGAGGAAATATTTGTGGGTTCCCGGATTAGGAAACTTTTCGGAGATGCGCAATCCGATTCCATACTTGAAAGCAAGCAAAAGGACACTTGGAATGCTTTTAAAATGGTTGCAACAAATTTTTTGGGAAACATGAAAGCAGAAAACTATAGAGACCTGGTTGCCCAACTTCCTTTATGTTACCAAAACCTAGGGTGTAATATGTCGTTGAAAATTCATTTCCTGGATTCTCATATGGATTACTTTCCGGAAAACTGTGGTGCTGTAAGTGACGAGCATGGTGAGAGGTTCCATCAGGATATTTTAAACATGGAAAGAACGTATCAGCAAAAATGAAACTGTGAGATGTTAACTGACTACTGTTGGACTATTACGAGAGATGCCCTCGAGGCTGCTTTCACAAGACATGCTAAGAAGCGCAAAATGAGTCTCTAAACTTTAGACTCACTGATAAAAAATGTGCTATTTAATTGCTTGTGTTGAACCAACAATATATTGTTTGTATGTTTATTGTAAATGCCTATAAATTAAAATGTCCATTGTATATGAATTGTAAATTAAAATTATGTAACAAATAACTCAGATTTTTTTTGTGAGCTAACTAAAATCTTTATTAGGCATTTTTCATTTACTTGGGTGTAGTTCAATAAAAAAAAATTGGTTTTGTTCAGGAAACAAAAAAAAAGTTGAAATTTGTTCCCCAGTGTAATCTAAAACGTTCTGGCCGCAAAACAAAAAGGCGAATTAAACTTTTATCTTTTGAAAACAAAATTGAACCTGTGGAATTTCAAGAAAGAGAAGAAGACGAAAATCTCTCTTGCATTCAATTGCTTTAAAGTTATTCATAAGCTAAGGAATGGTGACTTTAGTGTAAAATTTGTAAAATGTGAGCGCATGTAAAATGCGTTGAAGCTTACAAAACAAAAAAAAAATGTTGTTTGTGAATTATGTGTTTTGAGTTATGAGTTTCTTTTTAAATGTCGTTATTGCTTTAGTATGCTAAAGTTTTTTGTTCTTTCTTATTTATTTCTGTAGTATATTTAGGTATAAGCCTCAAAGAAGATAGGAAGATACAATATAAAGAAAGAGACGTTTACAATATCTACTTAAAGGTATTACATACAGAATTGTTATCGAAATTGAATATTTTGGAGTTTGAATCTTTGTTTGATAATATTCATGACCAAGTTAATACTATAATTTATAAAAAATATACTACTCGAGCCAATAACACAAATAACACCACTTTTTCTGACCATACATTTTTTGATCGATTTATTAATTTATCAAACACAGAATTTTCAGAAGATGAGTTAAAATTATTAAACAAAGGTTTTAATTACAATCACTATAATGAGGTTAATGTATCTAGTCTAGAGGTTTTAGGAGTTGAAACAGAAGTTGCTATATGTAATAACCGTAATATTTTGCAAAATGTAAACTTTTTGAAACATCAGGCGGCTAGTGTAATTAAAAAAGAGAAATTTACTTCCACATATAATTATGATTTACATATCGCAAAAAATATAAAGTCAAAAACACATATTAATGACATTATTTTTACTCGAGCAGACAAAGGCAAAACTGTAATTTGCTTGAATAAAGACGATTACGTCAATAAAACGCTAATTTTTTTAGATTCAGACAGCTATAAATTACTACATAAAGATCCTACTCTATCATATAAAACTGAAATTAACAAAGCTATCGAAAGCTCACACGCAATTTTAAATGACGCGGAAAAATTTAAATTAAAAGTAATGAACCCTCAACCACCGAAATTATATTCTTTGATAAAACTACATAAAGAAAATTATCCTATCAGACCCGTTGTATCTTTTGTTTCGGCTCCTTCTATCAAAATATCAAATAGACTAATTAGTATTCTGGGCAAATATTGTAATTTTTTACCTAAGTATAGTGTTAAAAATTCATACGATTTGATTTCTAAGATCGAGAACTTCAGTATTCCGAATAATGCTAAACTTATTTCTTTCGATGTAAAAAACTTATTTCCTAGTATACCACCTAATGAGACAATCGATTTAGTTGAATGTTTATTAAAAAAGAACCTGGTTAATCAAATTATCATAGACGAAATAATTCATTTATTACAAATATGCCTTAAACAAAACTATTTTCAATTTAACGGTTCATTATATACTTCTACAGATGGTTTAATTATGGGTAACCCACTAAGCCCCTTATTAACCGAAATTTTTATGAATAAAATTGAGAAACTCATACATGACCACCCCTTAGCTAAAAGTTGCCAATTTTGGTTTAGATACGTGGACGATATTCTAGTATCATTCACTGGGTCAGATAGACAATTAAATTTTTTTTTTAAATTTATTAATTCGATACACCCTAAAATTGAATTTACTTTTGAAAAGGAAAACAATTCTTCTATTGATTTTCTAGATCTAACTATAAAACGTTTACATAATAAATTAGATTTTTCCATATTTCACAAACCATCACACAATGACATAACCATTCATAACAAATCACATCACCCAATGCAACATAAACTGGCAGCTTATAATAGTATGATTTTTCGATTAATTAACATTCCTATGTCTATAGAAAATTATAATAAAGAATTAAACTTAATTAAACAAATCGCGGTTAATAATGGTTACTCAATACAAATTATAAATAATATCCTTACTAAAATGAAATATAAAAAAGCAATCAAAGAGGTCTACCCCTTAATAAAAAACAATACTAAATACAATTCCATTACTTACTTAGGCAAACAAAGTGATAATATTAAAAAACTTCTGAACCAACACGATATTGAGATTGCTTATAAGACTAAGGGTAACTTAGGCTCTATCATAAAAAACAACAAAGACAAAACTAATAAAATTAATAAAAATGGAGTATATAAATTAAATTGTGGATCTTGCCCCAAGTATTATATAGGCCAAACTGGTCGATCGTTCCATACCAGAATTAAAGATCATTACGATTCTTTTTCTAAAAATAATAAACATTCAACTTACGCGGAACATCTTAAAATCGAAAATCATACATTTGATAAAAATTTCCAAATCTTACACACTGAGAACAAAGGCATAAAACTGGATTTATTGGAGTCTTTATCTATTAACAAGGGTAGAAAAAACCCAAAATATTCTAAATGACCAATTAGATAATAACAACTCCCCTTTGTTAAATTTATATTGAACCACAATAATTCCCTACTATAATATCATTAGTTCAGGTACCTTAATTTTAAGCTTCTTATTTTAAAAATTGTTATACCTTCCTCACATCTGAAGAAGCCACTGTGCTGGCGAAACATATGTCATGTTGACAAATATATTGTGAAAATTACAACACATACGTGTTTTATTTCAAGTTTTTTATAAGCCATTTTGGTTTAATTGTTTATTAAAATAGTTTAAATTTTACTTTCTTTGCTTTAACTTTGATGGACGTCGATTTAACTTTTTTTGCCTCAAATGTGATTAATTATGCAATCCTAACTTATTATTTATAATTTTAGTCCAAAAAGTATGCCATCTCATACCACCTTCTCCTACTACTCAAGAAACAGAAAAAAGCGGTATCAATATTTTATAAAGTTTTGGTACTTAGAAATACAACATAATGAGCATGAATCTGTTTATCGCCTCCGTTTTCATGTTTTTTTATTTCTTGGCATCTACTATTACACATCCGTATATTTTATACCAAAATCGAGACTTTTATATTACCTAGTTGGTAAAGTGACAAATCCTTTTCACCAGTAAAACGTTGAATAAAACATTTTCACCCTAGAATGTTGTACATAGCCCAAACAAGCACACTATTGATTTTAAATTACCCATTGTCTAGGTATTAGAGAGTTTAACTGGCAAAGGCTTATTAAAACATAACTGTTGAAAACTGGGACGGTTTTACATAAAAATAAAATATTTCTACCAGAAATCGAGAAATAAAAATAATTTCGATAATACTTAGAAAAGCGAATGATTTAAAATCAATATTGTGCCATTTATAAAATGTAATACGAGCTCGATGTCAGTTATGAGCTAAAAATGGTTTAGTAAATGGTCTGGTGCATCCAAAGATTCGATGTTTGGCAGACTCTTCGCAAACTGATATTAATCTTGATAATGTGCGTTTCATAATATTAGCAGTGACCAGTCATATCATTAATATTTTTTACATTATTCAGTCAAGTTGCATTGGAATAAGAAGTATAACTCTTAATAGAGTGGATTTGACCTGTCTGTCACGAAATTAGTATTTGATTGGTTATTGTCAAAATGTATTCTGTAAAAAGGGTTGCATAACATATATTAGAAAATTTAGTAGTATGATTTTTATGCGACTAACAGTGCGGTACAGCGGAGCATAGGAGAACATTATAAGCATAATATAAAGCTTTTCATTGGGCATATGCCAACGTAGGCATTTTGAGGGGACCGCGATTTGGTAACGACGAGGTAAAGCGACAATTAAGCTGTCATCTCATGTAAAACCGAACTTCAATGTTGCAACCTTTATCTATTAATTAGCGTGATCCAATGGTCTTGGTCTTTACTACTCCAAGACATGAGTTCATAGTGGCACACGACTAATTCACCTCGTCGGTACATTCAGCTGGTAGTCTGGTAAGATAAGAATGTCATTTTAATGTCATTTTGAAAAGCTGTTTTTTCTAATACGTTTTATCGGTACCCAGTGTTCGTCCTTTCTTCTTCTTTGCCTTCTTTATGGATTAATACCTTTTGTTCGCGATCTGAGAGATATGATCCAATCCACCGTACAGCATCCCCACGAACTCCGTAGCATTGAAGCTTCTTCAGATAATCACGATCTGAACAGTCATATGCTTTAGAAAAGTTTATGAATAACCCTGTAGCAAGTTTACCTTTTCCAAGTACCCAAGTATAGTCCGCGTAAACTGGATAATTACCGTGTGCGTAGACCTACCCCTCGGACAGCCAGGTTAAGTAGTACTAAACAAATCACATTCATCAAAAAAGATCATGGACTTCTTACACATTGCGAATTTAAATTTTTTTGAAAAACTAGGCAACAAACTTATTGGCCTGTAATGTTCTAATAAATGGGGATCTCCATTTTTATAAAGAGGCTTAATTATTGATAGTTTAAGTTATCGCGGTAAGATGCAAAACTTAAAGGACTTATTTAATATAATATAGCACAGCTATACTCTAAGTGTGTTCCGCGGAACCCTAGGGTTCCGCGATACCTCTGTAGGGGTTCCTCAAGAATTTAGAAAAAAAATCAAAGCACCTCTCTCTGGTCGAACGTTTTGACTCCGCGGCCGCGCGTAGGTATATTTATTTATTTATTTGTATTTGTATAAACATGTGTTACAATAGCTGGTACAATATCTCATAAGTTTGGAATCAACATGTATACTTGTATACTTGTGAGCGCGCAATCCCTTTGATAAAAGCCGCCTCTGAATTGTTTACAACGCAATTTTTATATTTCTCTTTTTATTTTTGCTTTTTGTTTATCAAAGGCGCCGACTCGAGTATTTTCGAGAATATTCGAGATCGAGTCTAGGACTAAGTATAAAAGCGGCGATCGCGCCTCAGTCAGTCAGTTGACGATTAGCGTTCGGAGCGATAAGTTCCTACCTACCTACTTACAAGCTCGCTAGCGAGAAACTAGTGTTCATTGTTCTACTGCCTGCTGTATTCTGTTGTCTCAGTTTTATACATTTCTTCATTGTACTAAACTTAGTCTCTTATACGCAGTAACGATTGTGCATTATTTAGACCCCACCATCCTGACGTGTAACATTATAAATAAAGAAGAATGGAACGTTGGCTTAAAGGTGTTAAACGTGTTGCAACAACATCTTCTAATGACGCTGAATGTTCAAAAGCAGTACGCGCGGAGAATATAGCAATCACCGATCCAGACGATGATGCCACGACGTCAAGCTCGACGGTTTCAAAGACGAAAAAAAGGAAGTATGATGAATCATATATCAGTTTCGGATTTGTTGATTCCAACGGCTCACCTCTCTGCATGCTATGTAGTAAACTGCTTCCTAATAGTTCCATGGCACCTGCCAAATTGCGCCGACATTTACAAACTGTACACCCTGAGTCTAAAGACAAGAATAAAGAATTTTTTGTTCGTAAAAAAATCAGTTATTGGAAAGTCAAAAAAATATGATGCATGTAACAAAAACTATCAACGAAAAGGCCACGGAGGCATCATATTTAGTTAGCTATCACATTGCACAAGCAGGTGAAGCGCACACTATCGCTGAGAATTTAATAAAGCCATGTGTATTAGACATAACAAAATGTATGCTCGATGAAAAATCTGCAAAGCATCTTTCTACTGTTCCGCTATCAAACGATACTGTTTCACGGCGAATCCATGATCTGGCAAGCTACATCAAACAAGAACTAGTTACACGTCTACAAAAAACACGATTCGCCTTGCAAATGGACGAGTCAACTGATGTCGCTGGTTTGGCTATCTTGCTGGTTATCGTGAGATATCCATATGAAAGTTCTTTTGAAGAAGACATGCTTATGTGTTCACCGCTGCTCACAAACACTACCGGGGAAGAAATTTTTAATAAAATAAATATATTTTTTGAAGAAAATAATCTCAGTTGGAACAATTGCATTGACATCTGTACAGATGGGGCCAAGGCGATGACAGGTAAAACAGCAGGAGCAGTGTCACGAATAAAAAATAAAGCGCCTAATTGTAGTTCCAGCCATTGTATTCTGCATAGACAAGCACTTGCGATGAAGCAAATGCCGTCAAATCTAAAATTAGTTATGGATGAAGCGGTAAAAATAATTAATTTTATCAAATCACGACCACTACAATCCCGATTGTTCTCATTATTGTGTGAAGATTATGGCAGCAAACATAAAACACTGCTGCTCCATACAGAAGTGCGATGGCTGTCTCGGGGTAAAACTTTAACAAGGCTATTTGAACTTAGAGCCGAGTTACAAATGTTTCTTTCAGCAGATACTTCTTTTAATTTGAAGGACCGTTTGTATGATAAAACTTGGTTGTTCCGATTGTCTTTTATGGCGGATATCTTTCAAAAACTGAACGAATTGAATTTATCATTGCAAGGTAAACAGACAACAGTGTTTCATGCCAATAATAAAATAACTGCCTTCAAAAGAAAATTAGATTTTTGGATTATTTGCGTTGGTAAGAAAGAAATAGAAAGCTTTACGTCACTCAGTGAGTTTGTTAGCGATAACGACTCAGAAATGTTTCAAGATGATGTGTTTGAAGAATTGGTCCAATATCTCAGTTCGATGCGCGCATCTTTTGAAAATTATTTTCCCGAAGAACAGAATACAAAAATGAAACTGAATTCATGGATTCATAATCCTTTTTTACCCAACTTGGAAAAGCCCGAAAGTATGTCAAACGAGATATATGAATCTCTTTTAGAAATGTCATCAGACACAAGTATGGAGTCACTGTTCAAAACGACGCCTCTTTACGATTTTTGGTGCAGAATCCGTGATGAATATCCAATGCTTGGCAAAATGGCTCTGAATATTCTTCTCCCGTTCCCAACAACATATTTGTGCGAAACAGGATTCTCAACCTATGCAGCCACGAAAACAAAATATCGCAATAGACTGGACGCCGAACCTGATATGAGACTTCAACTGTCTTCTATCAAACCTGATATCAACCAATTGATGAAAAATAAAAAACAGTTTCATACCTCCCATTAGTTAAATTTTTTCTTTTTTAATATCTTCTATTATTGTACTTGCCATGTGGTAAAGTAAGTAATAATTAGTAACTGTTACATTGTACTTTTATTATGCTTATTAATAAAGAATACACTTTTAAAAACTATTGTTTTATTGTAGGGTTCCATCAAGTATTTTGCTTCCCAAAAGGGTTCCGTCACCAAAAAAGTTTGAGAACCGCTGATATAGCATAATACAGTTTTGATGTTGTTTATACTGTACTTTACTATACCTACTAGTGGGAATTTCGTCTTCTCCAGTACTGAGTTTATTTTTTAGTTTTTAAGATGTTTCAAGTAGTTCTTCAGGAGGAAAAGGTTTTGTAAGAATATATTTATCATTTTCTTTCATGTTACAGTAAAATGAATAGTGTTTTATATTATGACGGTGGCAACCTTTTGTCAGGCAAGGGCCTAGCGACACTTAAAGCAGCGGTTCCCGTCAGATCACCGAAGTTAAGCGGTATCGAGCGCGGTTAGTACTTGGATGGGTGACCGCTTGGGAAACACCGCGTAGTCTTGTCTTAGGGAAGAGTGTAAAATGAATCGACATTAAAACCATCCTATTCACGCCGGACAGGCCGGATGAGATCGGATATCTCGTAGGATGAAGGTGCCGTTTCACACTCCCCAGTCGGTAGACCGCACGATTAAAAACCGTACGGTCGATGACCGGTTCAAGATGGCCTCTGATATGCCGACGACCGAAAAAAATAGTAAATAAAAAAAAAACCTTTTGTCATGGACAACAGGTTGTCACTCTTTGCTAACGGTAGCCCTTAATGTGGAAGCATTAGGTCGTGGTCCGTTATACTTACACCTTCCCCTCGTTGTTGACTCGCCTTGGGCGCCACTTGGTTTAACAGAAGTCCAAACCAGGAAAATTATACTGAATGTCAGTCCTTATTGGAAAGCTACACAATATATAAAACTAGAATTTCCCCACACAATAATAAGGTTTATTGAATAAGAAATACTTAACCAAAAAAAAGGAAGGGTTTATGCTAGTTATATGGTCATAGTGAAATTCAATTAAATTAGTTTAAAAATTAGTCTGAATTAAAAATTAAAAAATTAAACTGAGCTTTTCTCGACCCAAGAATTTATAAAACATGTTTTCTATGAAAAATGTGAGCTCAAGTCAAGATCGCCTTATATTATTAAAAGGTGATTATTGATTAAATTTGAGTTAATTTTGAAGCAAATTAAATAAATTAGAGTTAATTAAATACCAAAAAAAATACATCTATCTGGGCAGCTGTGAAGGATCCTGTTATGCGGCTACTTCCATAAACCAGTATGGCCCTATGTGGTTTCTTATGGAAGGTCAAGTAGAATAAGACTTTTTCGGGACTATCTGGATAACTGTAGGTTGATACGTGGGCCTTAAAATCCCATGTGGTATATCAGTTATATGGTTTAACCTACATAAGTGCCGAACGGCAGGAAAAATGGTAAAATCAGCCGAAATCAACAAAACCCCCAAAAGTAATGAAAAAGAGGATTACCACTAAATCCCAACAAGTACAACAAACCAAAAAAATTAAAAAAGGCAGCTTACCTCTAAAAGCGGGGCGAGACCTCGTGGTCTTTTGGCAAAAAAGTGGAATAACAGCGAGACACAACCTTCCTCTCTGAAGGTATTTTAAAGAGCGAGCTCAAGGCCACAAGAACTCCGAAGAAGCCCCCTTCTCCTCGAGCAATCAACTGACACAAGGTCTTGCCAACTTAACCTAACGATGTTGACAGATATAGTTTAATTGCATGTTACAGTCTGTATCTGACCAGAGCCACCCTTCTTTGCCATCGTATCTGGCACAGTTGCCTGTACCAACTGGCAGATTCCAGAAGGAGACTGTCACTTCATTTCCTTTCAGCCATTGCCAACCAGCTGCAGAAAAAAAAGGCACAATAATGGAAATAAGTCATGGCTTGTCCTCAAGGAAAAAGCAAACATTAAGATACACACCTATTTCTTGATCCCTAGTTGCACCCATCCAGTATTGTCCTTGGGAATAACTTCGGTGTCTTCTCTAGAGCTCCCAACTTATGAATCCTATTCAAAATTAAATTAATATAATATACGCAGCACACTATGAATAAACTGGACAATAACGGCAAACTGGCCCGAATGTTCACCCGATTTGAGATCACCAGATTTTTTGAAAAGGTTCCTAAAACATGGATAGAGCAGTACCTATTTCTATAACCAGTGGTTCTCATTTGATTTGATAATCTGTTTTACTCGATGGTTTCCCCTTTAACTCATTGCATATTGACCCCATTGTTTTATTTTTGTTATCTGAAGATATTATTTTATTGGCATAGAATTTTGGTCTAGCAATATATAATGCTATATCATACTTTTTTTTAGCTATTGTCCTTTATAGTCGTTATTTAATCTACTGAACATTAATACTAAATCTAAAGTATTTTTACAAAACTTGACTTTCGGATCATTGTACATATATTTTTGTTTCTTGTTGTGTTTTAAGAGTCATAATGGAAAATGTCCATCAAATATAATTAGGTGCACCTTCATAAAGAATTCACACTGGCTATTTACATCGAACCTATCTACCTTGTATACATTCTGCCAGTTCTCTTGATTTAACCCAGATATAAAATTCTCTTTTGCATGTTCACCCCTTGAGGACTTTGAATACTTATTCCTTTTAGTTGTTCTTCGGACTTCCAATGCTCCGCAATGCACAGAAATTTGCATCTTTTTTGCTTGTCTAGAAAGTATGGTAATTTATCTATAGAATTGCATAGCGATTAAACGTTTAGCTGGATTAAGGATATTTTAGTTTTCTTTGTATTTTCCACGGAGTGTTTGCCCGATTATAAAAAGTCCGCGCCTGGTTGATCCCTTCTAAAGAGCTCAAAGTTAAAACGACGTGTTCTTACCGTGGCCAAAATTTCAGTCTACATAGTTCATCTTTTCTTTTTCATGGTGCTGTAACTACAAAACTTTTAAAGTCATGGTTATTTTTTGTTAGTAACTCTTTCGCATTGATATTTTCAGTTTCGAAACTCGGTAGTTTTCTTATAATATGATCTTCAACGGTTTTAGGTCTTACATGAGATTTAACTCTTAAGTAGTGTAGGGCCTTACTTGAGACTGGGAACTTTTTGATGAGCGTGGGAAAATACCGCCCATGGCGCTATCCCTTTGATAAATGCCGGTAGGTGTGATAACCGACTTTGATAGCATACGTTTGCGAGCCTATATTTGACCTTGGATGACCCTGTTACTTGAGTCTGGAAATGTCTGTGTGGAAATTTGATCTTAAATGACTTTGATAGCATACGTTTGCGAACAGATATTTGACCTTGGATGACCTTGACATTGAATTTTACTTCGACAAAGATTGCACATGGCGCCATCCCATTGATGCCGACAAGTGAGCGTCAGATAATTTAAGTGCTTTACACTCCACACACTCTGCAGTTGATTTTTCGGTGTTTTTGTTTACAATATTTGCAGGTTTGCTTGGCTTCACTTGACTTAAACTTATCACTCTCCGCCATCTTGCTATTTTTCCATGCTCCATTAAGTATAGATTCTTTTACTTTAATCATTAAAAATTAGCAAAATCTTAACAAATTTAGAACTTTAATGTTGCTGTTATCAAATGTGACCCTAAGCAAGATAACCCCATTTTTTCCCATCGTGCTGAATCGTGTTCACTAGAATTAAACCATCTCAGTAATTTTTTTGCGCAACAACGACATCTTAGCTTCATAAAATTGTATTTACATTAGGGTAGACACCAAAATAGAAGAAATTAATATTATTTTGTTTTCGGGAATACATTAAAATACCATTCAAATACGTATCAAAGTATTTTCAACATAACATCACAAAATATGACGTTCGCTTAATAAAATTTTTACCGAAAATAGTGTAAAATATAAACAATATAAATACAGATATTTATTCATTATAAGGTTTTATAAAGGAGAAGGTCAAGTTAAGGTATAAATGCAGTGTTGTCTTAAACATATTATATTCATATAGTATTATTGAAGGGGAAATAAAAATCCAAAATTCTTCACAAATATTTGTTTATTTTTTTTTTATTTTTTTTTTTTATTATAAGGCACAGCACTGCAAGGTAAATCCTTAATGGCGCTCTGGGAGCGGTGCGTGTGCGCAGGAAACGATTCACGTTGGTCTTGAATCTTTGGAGATTATACTCGTTGGGGAACACGATCTCATGGAGGTCGTTCCAGAGTGACGACGTTCTACAGATGAAAGAATTTTGAAACAGTGTCGTTCGAGGGACACTAAGCTAAACGACGTACTGGTGAGCTGCAGTGGCTCGTCGTGTATTTCTACCATGCACTGCTCTGGGTGGTATCAAGCGGGCAACCTCAGTTGAACACTTGCCATGAAAATATTTGTAAAATAGACACAAGCCGCCAACCTGCCTTCGATGTTTAAGGCTTTCCAGGTTGTTTGTCAGACTATGGTCACCGATCAAGCGAATGGCTCTTCTTTGAATGAAATCTAGCAATCTCAGGGTATGTTGTATTTTGCTCTATGCGTTTCGATTTCTTAAACCATTTTCAAGAGCTGTCTAAAAAGTTCAATTATATAATAATCTCAATTCAAAATCAAAACTATTAGGTATTACTTACATAATATAATCAGAAACTTTACATTAAGGGTACAAACAAGTTCACCATGGGAACACAGGTTAATTAACTATATAAAATTGATCAACGGGATAAACCCAAAAAACATTCAAAAAGATCAGACAAAATATACCGAACCAGAGCGGCATCTAGGTTGCACAAAAAAAGTATTTTTGATAATGTACGGAGGGGTATAATGTCCCTTTTGAATAAATGTCTATTTTCTTTTATTTTAGGTGTACGTTTATGTTGATTCAAGACGAGATTTAATGTTTTTTTTCTATATTAATGAAAATGCGAAAAACTTTCAATATAGGAAAATAAATTCAGGGGTTTTAAAATGTGCATGTCTAAAATATTAATTGGTTAGATTACCATGCTTACCTCATTTCTTTTTCCAGAGGTCCTGGGAACGCAGTAATCATGATTCATAATTTTCTAATTTTCACACTAACTATAATATCATAAAAAGAAACTCTTAAAACACCACAAAAAGTAATAAAAAATCGAAAATCTGTGGAATGATACCTCATGGAAACAAATCAATGTGACAGTTTGGTGACAATCAACAAACGAAATAAATAACTGTTTTTAACAACAGTCTCTTTTGATTTTTGGGTTGCCTTCTTTAACATTCAGAAAGTTACATATGTCATAAAATTCTAACCTCAACTAACTTTTTTCTAAACTGAAAAATACTATATAAGATTTAGTCTGCTTTAGGCGATCCGATATAGTTAAGTTTTATTAAATGAAATAAAATCAGCAATCTAGTTGCAAAACAAGGCAGAAAAATAAAATATATCGAAATAGTCACAAATCCCGGAAGGTTGGTATTCCCAATTGTACGTTCTTCAAAAGTGCGAGTAAGCGAAATTGTCAAGGAGGAATAAAGGAAAGCTTCTCGAGCAGCTTGTTAGTATTGCACATAAAAAGGAAAATTGGCGTGTTAATAAAGTTCCTTATTAGGGCACAGAGCAGTATATTTTACACTCACGACAGGATTAATAGCTATGGTAAGAATTAATGGTAGTTTACCAACTAATACGCTAAAAACAGCTTTTATTGAAACAAAATATGGCACTTGGTTTAAACCATAGTAATTTGAAATTAACCCTGGTTACTTCATTTAACCAAACTGTGAAATCAGCAATTAGGCAATCCAAACCAGGTTATGTTTGCCTGCCACGGTCATATTGGAGTCACAAAGTGCTTTCAATATGGCCGTCGACGGCAAACGTCAGAAGAAATAACCTTTATTTTGTGTAAACGTCAGTGTCAGTTTAAACAGCGATTTTGGTTTTGTGTGTTTTATTAAGTTATTGTTGTTCAATTTGTGTTATTTTCTGTTATTTATATTTAATAACACTTACAGCCGCTTGCAGCGACTTTTTTTTAAAGGACCTTTAGGGTAAAGGCCCTTTAAAGTGCCATTAGAGTATTTTCTATCTTGCACCGATTTTAATGGTCTTTTAAAGCGTTCTTTAAAGGACCATTAGTTAATTGGCCAAATTTGGTCACTTAAAGCTGTTTTAAGGTTAATTGTGCGTGCTAGTTTAATTTTGATTTTTGACACAAAACTCAAAAACAGACAGAAAAAAAGATGGATTATGTAAACGTTATTGAAGATGGGTTGGTAGAGGATGGGGTTGCAGATGATTTGGGAACATTGGATTTTGTTGTATTTGTCTTCCCTCGAAGACTCAATGAGCGCCGTAATTATTACGAAGAAATGGACCATTTTGTTTTTTTTCCAAGGTTCAACAACGAACCCGGATCGGAAGTAAGTGTTAAGGGCCACAGTTTTGTTCTGTATTTTGCTAAAACAAATTACGCATTGTATTTTAAGAGAATCGCTGTGTGGGTAAATAGTATGTACGTGCCATATATGTTTTTTTGAATTTTTAAATAATAAAAAACTTTCGTGTTCTATTGTAATCGTTGTTCATTATTTACAACAAATAAGAGCTTCAACACCTAATATCTCACATAAATACTTAAGAAATTACGCAGCGTACGAGGATCTATCCTTTTCGAGACTATTCTAATATAAATAAATAACCAAACAAGCTCAACAAGGCACTACCATCCTGCCTGAAACAAAAACTAGCACACAGATTCTCTCCGAACCCCAAAATTGAAGTTTTGTAGCTGCCGCCACAGAAGCCGAGTCAACCGACGTGGGAAAGGCCGAAATTAAGCAAGTCACAAGGGCCAAGACGTGGGCAGGCGCTATACTGCCGACATAGTAGCGAAAATGAATAGGTACCACAGATAGGTACTTTTTAAAAAACTCAACACTATAACACACAAACAAAAAGAAAATCAAAAATAATTTTTGTGCCAAAAAGATATTTGGATTTTAAGCACAAGTCAATTTGAAGTTTAAATCAAGGCCCTCCAACAGAAAAACGCAAAAATTACAGCGTCCTTGCGACGTTGCCATATTGTAACAAAAATTAAAACATAGTTAGTTAAAATTTTGAGGAAATGTTTCCGTGCAAATCATTTGCAACTTAAGTAACAATTAAAATTAAAGGTCCATTTGTTAAATAACAATTAATAAAAAGTCGCTGCAAGTGGCTGTTAAAGTTGGTGATGTTATTGGAGATGTTAACCTGAACTAACCTTAGTCTTCATTGATGTTAACAATGGCAAGTGTATATCTACTCAGAGTACAGGACTCGACTGAAAATTAAGTATTGAATCCGTGTATATTTGCCACATATTTGCCTTCAACGGCCATGCTGAATTGTTCGTTGAATGTTTTTGAGTTCTGTGCAACGAATTCAATATGGCCGTGGCAGGCAAATCGTTATTTGACACATCGTTGGATTGCCTAATTGTAAATTAAGACAATCGGATAAAACAGGATGTCAATACAGTTTTCGGCGATGTTATTGGTGTTCTATCTATAAAAACGCTATGATTTATAAGGCCTGCCTTGTTTGTAAAATTGCGTCTTTTTTTATATGATAAGGCACAGCACTACAGAATTAATGCTTTATGGCGCTCTGCGAGCGGCGCGTGTGCGCAGGAAACGATTTACGTTGGTCTTGAATCTTTGAAGATTATACTCGTTGGGGAATACGGCCTCAGGGAGGTATTTCCAGAGCGATGACGTTTACAGATGAAATAATTTTTAAACGGTGTCGTTCGAGGGACACTAAGCTGAACCACGTACGGGTGAGCTGCAATGGCTCGTCGTGTATATATATCTACCATGCACCGCTCTGGGTGGTCGCTTTCGGTGTTCAATCTGTGCTGCACCAGAAAATTCAAACAGTGATGAGGGGCATAGGTCTCAGATGTCATATCCTTTATGTTCAAAAAATATACTGGCAACAGAAAATCGTCATTCTGCAAAGGAAAACCTAAAACAACAAACAGAAAAAGTGTTAAAACGTAGTGACAAAAAATTTCCCTCAGTATCTGTAGGTACAACCAAATTACATACATTCAAAATTCCAGTGCCCGAAGTTGATAGGGGACCAGGTGATGCTCGTAATATTCTAGCCACTATCATGAATAAAACAGATGATGGACTGTACCAGCTCGGTACTAAGAAAGGAGTGGTTAAATCGCTCTATTCCAGATCCCAGTTTACGGTTTGTCAGAAAAGATTCTTAGAGATTAAAGATATTCCTGATAATGAAATTATATTACGTTCAATTGCAACATTGCAGTCTATTGGAACCGGTCAAGGATTTGTTAGATGCAGTTGCAAAAAGAACTGTGGAACAATGAGATGCCTGTGCGTTAAGAAAAATACACTTTGTTCAAGTAAATGTCACTAAAGTTTACCATGCAAAAATAAATAAAAAAATGCAAATACTTGTGCAACGTTTGTTACATTTCTGTTACCTTGTTAAGTTAAACTATTCTGTAAATTAAAGTAAAATTTAATTAATACTTTTACATTTTTTTATTTCACCCTTTCCTAACATTACATGGGCATTCTATAAAATTCCTAGGTTTCCATGAAATGTTTAGGTAAAGTATATAAGAATATTTAAATAAAAAAGATTTCATACATTTCCTAAAATCGTTAGTCATTCTATAGAGTACCTAGGTTTTATACAGACTACCTGAATTTTATACTTTGCCGGTAACATATACATTTGAGTGAAAGTGTGATTGTTCGTTCGGTAGGTATTTTTAGCATGGTAAAATATCATATTTTTAGCCAAGTTAAGAATATACAGGGTGTTTCATTTGAAATAACAATTATCATCTCTACTTTTGATATTTCCCTGTATACTTGTGAATTACCAATTTACCAAAAACTTTAGAGTCACGTAAACTCCACTGTGAAAACCGCAAATCAATATCATTATTCGTGTTTAACTTAGAAGCATTTAAAATATGTCAATATACCGTGGGATATCCAGTATTTAAATTATAACTCATGCAAATAAAAACGGCAAGGAGATGAATCAAAAAGAGTAAAAATAAATAATGTGGGAAATTTAAGAAAGAAGGTGACGTATTTAAGTCTTTTTCAAATAAGACAATAATACTAAATTCGTAAAATCAATCAAAATGTTCGTGATGTACCTGAACTAAACCATAACTTTAGCGACGGAACAGAGTTTTAAAATAATTCAAAGGAAGAGTTAAACTCGTAAAACTAAATCTTAGAGTCAGCAATGGTCTTGTAAATAAGTCCAAAATTGGGTGTCGAGAAAGCCGAAAATCCGGCAAGCTTTCGTTATTCCCAAATGTATGTATTTTTCTGGCAGTGCGGACAACCGATCGTGTAAAAGACCAACAAGAAAGCCGTTCCAACGTCTTGTTAGCATTTTCCGTAAAGGAGAAAATGTTATCGATATTTCTTATTGAGTTTATTTCCAGGAAACATCAGAGTGGTTTCTCACGATAATAAAAATTTGAAGTTTGTATAAATGATGGCTGAAATATACATTTTACTATAGTTAATGCCACACAATTTCCATTGCACGTCATCAATCACCTGGTTGTAAATCGGTAAAGAAACATGAGAAAATTAAATGTGGGCAAAAAATATTAAAATTTTATGCGATGTTCAAAACATAAGGTATTAATGTAACTTGAATTTTATGGGCTGACAGTTGACTCTCAAAGCATCGGTGTCGTCAACTGGTTCGTTGGCGTGTTATGGTGTTTTGTTGTGTCGTGTTTTTCTGCGTGTATTTACGTATTTCTTAAAAAACTTCAGATCTTTTTATAAATAGTGTAAAAATGCTGTTTTTTTCAGAACAACAAAGCATTTGAAAAGGCGGTGCAAAATCTGCTCTAATAAGCAATTTTCAAGAAGAACCCAACAACAGTGGCACACTGTTACCTTTGCAGTTTTGCAAGATGGCGACTGAATTGCAGTCGGTTGTGGGTCGCTTATCAAGATTAAACAAAAATGAGCTAATTGATATTATTGTTTATAGAAGAATACCAGAAAATTTAGTAAAGTGTGATATTCTTAAGTACATAAAAAAGAGTGAAGGCGAAAAAACGCAGGATAACGAAGAAAAAGATAAATTTGTAGATGTCGATGACGTATTTCAGGAATGTTGCATTTCACTGGCTTGCGCGAAGCAAAAATGTAAGTCAGATTTTTTAGAAAAGGAACTAACAACAAAAAATTTACTAATTACGCACCTTGAGTCAAGAATTCATGAACAATCCGATGTGATAAATGTATTTAAAACAATGTTGGTAGAAGCTAAATCGGCAGGGAAGTTATTAACACCAATTAACCCAGAGGCCCCATCCCCTGGCTTTATTGTAAACCAAAAGAAGCACCCGACAAACATCACCGTTTCTAACACCCGAAATCGCGGCAAGTCGACCGAGATACTAACCAATGCTGCTACTAAGCAAATTCCAAGTGGCTCCAAAGATCCTAAAATTACCGGGATTACTCAAAAAGAAACGCATCAAACTAACAAGGTGTTTTCCAAATATGAGGTTGCACAATCAATTCTGGATGCTCAAACAATTATTTCTGATAGTAACTTAAATCAGGAACCTCCTTTTACTGAAGTAACCAGAAAGAAAAATCGGCCTAGACCAAATAAACCAATTATAGGCAACAACAGTGACACTATGACTTGTGGTCTTAGAGCAGGCAATATTCTGTCCTTTCTGCACGTTTATGGCCTTCATCCTGAAATGACAACCGAGGAATTAACTCTGTTTTTAAAACAAACCTTCAGTGAGGCTACCTGCGAGAAATTAAACTCTCAATATCCTGAGATATATTCTTCATTTAAGGTGGTGATTCATGAAAATCACCTTACTATGGCTATGGACGCTTCCTTTTGGCCTAGAGGAGTTCGAGTAAATCGTTTTTTACATAAGCGGAAAATACCTCGAGTAACCAAATAACCATCCCGTACAACACTATCAATATTCCTGATGGAGAGAGTGGTCATATGTTTGATTTGGATCTTGCTAGAACATTTCTGGGGACGAATGGTATGATAAGTCTGTTTCACATAAATATTCAATGTTTGTCAAATAAGGTTGATTTGCTATCAGACTTTTTAAATGATTTTTGTTGTGACTTACTCTGTATTTCAGAACACTGGCTTACAGACATTAATTTGCAAAAAATTAATATAGTGGGATATAATTTGTTAACTTCATTTAGTAGGCTAACCTTTAGGCATGGCGGGGTTTGCATGTTTTTGAGGGAATCGCTGTGCGTCAGGGAATTGGATTTTTCAGAATTTAACATTGAGATTCATGCCGAATTTTGTGGTTTAGAAATAACAGAGTGCAAAACCATAATTATTACAACGTATAGGTCCTGTAATGGCATGTATGATATATTTGTGAGTCGGCTGGAGGCACTACTAAAAAAATATTATAATCCGAATAAAAAAATCATCTTTCTGGGTGACTTTAATATAGATTTTCAGAATCCGTCAGTGGCGTTGAGCGAACTTTTATCAACATTTGCTTCTTATGGCCTAGAGGACAATTTTTGATTGTACAAGGCGGAGTGACTTATCCTCAACATGCATAGATAATATTATGACCGACATAGAGGAGGACTTGTTTGTTAGCGGTGTTCTGGATCCAGGACTGTCTGACCATTTCGGACAATTCATAATGTTTAAGGGTAAGATTGACACTGAGGATGTATTTACGGGGCATAGGGTAATAAACGAACAGGGATTGGATTTATTGAGGGATATAATTTTGGTTTCGGATTGGCGTCTGTTTCAAGATCCGAAAGCTGACGCTGATCAATTAGGAGAATTTTTAAACAATTTATATCTAAAGAATATCGATATTTTATTTCCTTTAAAAAGAATAAAAAAGAAGCATAAACCGGTAGTTAACTGGCTCACTGACGAATTGAGAGCAAAAAGGAATCAGCTTAATGCAGTTAAAACTATACATTCAGTTAATAAATGTCCCCTGTATAAACAACTGTACAAAATTCTGAAAAAGATTATAAAAAATCCATTGAAGAAACTAAGAGGTCCGCTTATGACTCTTTTTCGATTCATTCGGAAAATAAGATAAGAGATAGTTGGAGAATAATAAAGGGCGAACAAAGGAACACTAGTATATCTATTCATAAATCTACATTAAATGCGGACGATTTAAACAATTTTTTTGTCGAAGTGGCTCTCATTATTATAAAAAAATTGCCAGAGATAAACCTAAATAATTCGACCCTTTTAGAAAGCGTACCTCAAAAATCCACTTTTTTTTTCTCTTTCCGGTAATCGAGCATGATGTGTTTGATGTGTTTAGGGCTATAAAACATACTTCATCTTTTGATATTTTTAACATTAACTATAAAATTTTAGAAGGTACTTTTGATTTAATATTATCCCCACTTACAATACTCAATAATAGGTGTTTTTTGGAGGGCAAGTCCCCGAGTTGCTTAAAAACAAATAAAGTAATACCCCTTTTTAAAAGAGGCAACCCTAATATACCTGATAACTATCGACCAATTAGCATTGTGCCTTTGATAGGAAAAATAATTGAACGTATCCTTAAGGACCGTATTCTAAAGTATTTCGAGAGTAATGATTTTTTTGATATTTCCCAGTTCGGTTTCCGGCCGGGATTGTCAACTACTAAGGCTGTTATTAGGGTGGTAGAAAGCATAGTTGAGGATCTGGAGCGTTCGGAACACTGTGTTGTTACGCTGTGTGATCTCTCTAAGGAATTCGACTGTGTCTCCCACGAGATACTTTTAAACAAACTTCAATTTTACGGCATTCGGTGTACTGCTCTTAGTCTTTTTAAATCTTACCTTTCGGACAGATCCCAACATGTCTTGTTTTGTGGTGAAATGTCACAGAAGAAAAATAACGGTTTTGTGGTGCCCCAGGGATCCATCCTTGGCCCATTATTATTTATCATTTATATAAACGATCTATGTCATTTTATGCGACCAACCACATGTATGCTATATGCTGATGATACTACCATTGTCTCTTTTGATAGTAACGCAGACGGGTTAGATACAATCTTAATCAATTGCATCGAAAAAGCCCAGGAGTGGTTTCAGGCTAATAAGTTTAAACTTAATACCGAAAAAGCACAGTCATTAAAAATTTCAACAAGTAACGGTGTAGGTCAGGGCAGGTGTGTGAATTTGTTGGGTATTAAAATAGATGATAAATTGAATTGGTCGTGCCATGTGGAAATGATCCGTGGCAAGCTTTCCGGTATTAACTTTTTGTTGCGCAGACTCAGAGCGCTCGTACATTTTGATGTGTTGAGGATGAGCTATTTTGCCTTGTTTCATTCTCAACTTTGTTATGGAGTAACTTTGTGGGGAAATAGTTCCGCAGCCCAAATTATATTTAGAACTAAAAAAAAAGCCATTCGAACTATTACTGGCTCTCATTATCGAGCACATTGTCGACCCATATCTCAAAGACTCGAAATAATGCCGTTGCCATGCATTTTTATATTTTATTCGTTGGTGGAAATTCACCAGAAAAAATCCAGTTAGCAGTCATCCAGTACGATTCATAAGTATAAGTTAAGAAAGGATACTCTCCTGATACCAAGATTAAGATTGGCAAAGTCTGTTAGAAACTTATTAAACCTCCAACTTTATAATAAATTGCCCAGCGAAATGCAGAGTTTGGGCGAAAAAAGGTTTAAGATGGAAATAAAAAATTATCTTTTAAAACACTGTTTTTATTCTGTTCAGGAATTCCTTGCCTCAAATCTTTTTCTGTGAGGCAGTGCGTACCATTCGTTGACCACGTAATATTTTAACCATGTATCGACTTTGTACTATGTTTATGTCTAGTTATATTATTTTATTTTAGTTTGTAATATTTTCTTTTGTATGTTACTTTTTTTGATTGTCATATTATTTACTATGTATTTTAAACATTGTTTTTTTTTTACCTGCTATAATTTATATTTTTGTACAACCATAATTAAATAAAATTCTATTCTATTCTATTCTATTCTATTTGACAACAGTTAGAGAAGTAACTTTAAAGAGTATGTCTACATATGTAGGTATATGAGTCGTGGCAGAATGACGTGGTGGTGATAGACTTGGTCTAGAGAACGTGGTAGCGTGGAGACTAAGTCAGTATCATTCCGCACAATTTAGTACAAACGTTTCCCTATATATCTCATAATCTGAATCGGGGCAAAAGCACTCTTGACGAATCCGGAAGATCAGATGGTATCTAGACGTATCTCGAAGTTCTGATATCGTCGAATGTAGCCATTAAATAATATTGTTAGTACCTATTCAGATGCACTTACCCATATGAACCTCGTCTGAATCTAACAGTCAGTTGTAGCTGGGGGAGGATCCCTTATTCCTCTAGTCAGTTGGTCTGTGTAACTGTTGCTAGAACTGCGCTTACAGTGGAGATATTTAAATTTAGGGCAGCTGCTACACGCTAAAAATTAGTAAAGTAAAAATAAAATATGTAGACCTTAACAGACTCTTCTCCAACTGCTGTCAAGGGTAACAATGGGCCATTGTTGTTAAATTCTTCCTAAAAATAGCTTATTAGAGACGCTATTAGCTCCTTGCACCGGCTATTTAAATGCTTCGGCATTTTTCATAAATAGTAAACAACGTAATCGACAGAGATATGTGTGTGCTCTTTTGTTTATCTTAAAGAAACAGTTTTTTAATTTAATTCATAAAAAGATCGGAAGCTATTGTTAAAAATAGACGCAAACACGAAACCATAGAATAATTATGGTTAGTTTTGACGAAATGTCAAAATAGGCCAACGAACGAGCTGGCGCTATCGCACCGTCCACGGTTGTGTTGCCCACTGTCGGTCAATAAAACTCACTTAAAATTATATTAATTTTTACAAGCTTACATAAACAAAATATCTGCTATAACTGGGTTCGTGTCAAAGAAGAATACTTCAAATTTGTAGTACAGTGACGGAAATAAAATTTCGTACACTGGGGTTAATATTTTATGCCATTTTTGAATATTTTGTTAAACTGGGCTTTTTACAATTATCTCACCTCTATACCTTGCGTTTCCTATTTCAGTAATGATAGAAAAAAGGCTATATATAAAATTATTTATTCGAAGAAGAACCAAGAAGCACTATACAAAGCCTCAGAACTAAATGCGAAAATATAGGATCATTGGATAGAAGGGCTGGAAGTGGCAGAAGAAAAATTTCAAACGAAAATCAAGATAATAATATACAATACATGACTTCAAAATTAAATATAAAACACATTATTCAAATATAAAAAAAAAACATTGGTATAATATTTTAAAGCGGCACCATTTTTTTCCACTAATAAGTTTAAACGTCTGGGCATTGATGTCACCAGCATTTGGGCGTGATGAAAAGTGTAGGTCTTCCAGGTTTCTTCAATTTTATTCCACAAATCATCACTGTTTTGAGGATGGAAATCATTGTTCTTCTTAATTTCTTTGACGATATATCCCCAAACGTTTTCGATTGGATTGATATCAGGGCTTCTTGAGGGCCAAGATAACAATGAAATGTTATTTTTCCGTATCCAGTCCGAAACTCTCCTTGCGGTATGGACGGGGCAGTAGTTGTCCTGCTGGTATATAAAGTTTTCTTGTTGAAATATATTGTTTACCGATGGCAACATAACATTTTGAAGGATGTGTATATAAGCTTGAGTATTAAATCTTCCTCGAATTCGGTGGCATATTCCTAGCCCACTGGAAGTCATATACCCCCATACATTAACTGAAAATCTTCTACTTGTTTTAACATGTTGGGTATATCTTTCTTCGTACCGTGTATTTGGAGGCCAATACACTCTGCCCGTTATAATAAGACTGAAAAATCTTGTCGTTGGTAAATACTACCTTTTCCCAAAAATCCATACCGTGCAGTAAATATTCCAGTGCAAACCCCATTCTTTGCTCTTTATTCATATCGGTCAAAAACGGCTTTTTAGCAACTACCTTATTTCTCAATTTCGAATTTTTCCTTATATGATTTCTCGCCATTCTTACTGTTCTAGGAAAATTAGTTTGGTTGTGTGCTTCTACAGCCGTCTGAAATGGATTGTTTCGCAAAAAATCTATTAGATCATTATCTTGATTTTCGTTTGAAATTTTTTTTGTCTGCCACTTGCAGCGCTTCTCTCCAATGATCCTGTATTTTCCCATTTAGTTCTGAAGCTTTGTATAGTGCTTTTTGGTTTCCCAAATTGCTCAGCTATATTCTTCGTAGAGAAACACTGTCTTCGAATAAAACAATTAATATCGCCTTCTTGAGTTGATTCATGTTCACAAAATTTGTTAAAATGAAATAATATAATTCTCAAATCTGATAACACCGATAACAATTTGTCAAAAAGTGAAGTGCATTTCCAGGTGATCTAGGTATACAAAAGCCGACATCACATCAGGAAAAAATAAGTGTACGAAATTTAATTTCCGTCACTGTACATTTAATATCGCATAAAGCTTTAATCATTTTGACCAAATTTAATTTCCTCTTGTTTCCTTAGGAATTTACAATTATCAGAATTTAGAAATGAATTGCCATCAGTCCGTAAATGAAATGCATGTCAGTCATCTCGGCGTTTGGGTTCCTGTGTCTTATGTCAGTTCGAACTTAGTAACTTTTTTGGATTTATTGAAAAGTTTACCTCAAATGAAACCCATTAAAACCAAAAAATCGTTCGATGAAACACTATTTCCCGAAATAGAAAAATTTTTATAAAGGTTAGTTCAGGTTATTTTTGGGTAATTATTTGAAAACTTGTAGAAGTCCAATATACACTTATTTGTTAAAAGAAACGAAAACTATCACAAATAAGCGGAAAAAATGCCGAAAAATGTAAAAACTTGAAAAGAACAGAAATATTTAGATCATCCGACGATAACAGGTGACAGCCGAAAATACTACCGTTTATAACAGCTAATCGTTGCGCTGTTGCCAGGTTTACCTTGTAGCGATATGATTGCTATTTTTCTTTTCCGAGTTTTAAAAGATAATTATAAGATATTACCCACCTGTCCAGCAAAGACCACGTGGAGGTGGGAACAAAATTTGTTACATTGCGAATTTGAAACAAAATGACGATTTCGAAACAGGTTGGAGCCGTTTTAACCTATGTAAGTCTAGTGTAGCGATGTAGTAGCATTGCAACTATTTCTCTCGTGAACGTGTGCGAATTGTGAATTGATATTGATTATTGACAACAACATTTTCTATATCGTGAATTTGAAACAGAAAGACGAATCAAAAACCGGTTAGCGTCCTTTTAACCAATGTAAGCCTTATGTAGAAATGCTATTGCAATTATTTCTTTCGCGGACATGCGTAAATTGTGAATCGACATAAAAACAGTCACCTTTGGCAAGACTGTCGGTAATCTTTTCCTTCAAAGACGTTTTAAGAGAGTTCGCGTTGAAATAGTTCGAAAAATACTATCGTTTCCGAAACTTATTTTTCAATTTTTGGCGAAAAGGTGCTCCATTCAACGATTTTTTTCTTTTAATCTATTCTACACATCGTAAGCTTTCGATTAAAATTTAGAAAATTGTTAAAATGGAGCTGGCCTAACTGCACAAGACACCGGCGTTCGAATAGCGATTCATGATAATATCACCAAAAAAAACTATTAAAGACAGAAAATACATGTCAAACAACAAAACGTCAATTAGTCGGTAAACCCAGTGTAGTACGCCACATATATATACATGTATATATTTCGACTACAATAATAATTTGAAAAATATCAAAATTAGTTTTGCCGAAAATTTTTCTCGCCCTGCTTTTTGAAACAAAGCGGGTAAATAGAGTCGTGATATTTTTATAGTAACCTTTTGACATTTTTTTTTTAATATGCGGTAGTTTAAGGATTTGTTGGTTAATATTTCTCTGATTTTTAGAATTGCTTTATAGGAAAGAGAGTTTTAGAAATATCAAAGGAATTTATATTATCACAAATCGTTTTGCTTGTAGACTGAAATCATTTATTGAGATCCTGCATTAGTGTTTATGAGTTTTTCTATTTGAAGGGCTTTTCTCTATTTTCAATTTGCGGATTTGAAATATTTCTGTACGAGTGAACACCGAACGTCCTTTATTATTTGCTTTTGTATCCCAAAGGAAAAACCACCGACAGATACCTTATCTGTCCTTTTTTTGATATAAAATTCAGTTTTGAAAAAGGGCAGCAATATTATTCGTTCTCAAAGTTTTTGCTCCCCGTTGGGTCGTTTCGAGATTAACATAATTCCAACAAAATATCTTTTTACCAAGCTGTGGACGGGAACGGTGTTCGAATTTCATAACACCCTCAGGATAATAATTCAGTAGTCCAGTCATAATATTTGGGAAGGCGACATCTGCGTTCTAAGGTTAGGATATTGTGAGTATTTCTTTACCCTACCACATTAGAGCTTAATGGTATTTTCGACTTATTAAAATACAGGGTTGCCGATATAATAATATGTGAAAACAGTCACTTATTTTGTAAATGTTAACTTATTCGATTTTTACAATGTAAAAACTAAATAACTTTAACACAGGCCAAGTTAAAACGTCGCGCCGTGAGCAAAATTGTAGGGTAGGGTGCGGTATGTGCGATGCCGATTAAGCAAGTTAAACCCTATAGATACTTATTTTGGATCTGTCTGCCTTTCAAGTCAGGCATTGCACTTAAATTCTATTATACTCATTAGGACCTTTGTGGGCCAAATTTGGGTTTGAGCGAAGCCCTGGATCATTTAATGAGCATATTTTTAGACTTATTGTTCACTCAGTTTAAAAAGTTTCCTTGTAGAGGCTTCCATCGTTAGTGCTTCTCCACAATAGCTGGAGGTAGCCAATTCTTAGGGAACTTGTAGGTAGAATCCGGTGGTAATTGCACATGGGACATTGTAATTAGTGGGTTGGTGGATGACTCCGTGCTTTTGTAGTAGTCCTTTATTATCTTGTCAAAAAATTTAGTCAGTGTCGGTATTTGCAGTCCCTGTATAGTACTCTATTTACAGTATATCTCGAAACGTCCGCAATTACTTTTAACGCTCTATTTTGTAGCACCTGAAACTTGTTTCGCGGTGTCCTGCTTATGGTTCACCATATTGGTACTCTATAAGTCAGGACCGGCTTGACGGGAGTTTTGTATAATTTATCTTTAGTTCTATAACCTTAAGAAGCAGCATAAAACGGCAGTTTTTTTCAATCTCAATTCGGAGTTCTTTCTTTAATTTAGTCTCGTTAAAAACAAGCCCCAGTTCATGGACCCAGTTTACCTAAATGCTGTTAACCAAGAGCCGAGAGTCTCGGGTCTCCTAGCTCTGCTCTCCGAAAAGAAAATGGCCTTCATCTTGGCTCCACCTCGAAAACCACTTTTCCAAAACTCGTATGAGCCTCTGCAATCTAGCAACCACCAGCCACGATGGATCTGAAACTGAAGTAATCGCAGTGTCGTCAGCAAATAAGAACAGATCGTTAAATCTATCTCTGGGGATATCACGAACGTATAATATATTATACAGCATCGGAGCGAGAGGTGAACCTTGCGGGACTCCCGCCCTAATGTGTTTGTTCTCAGAAAGCGCGCCTTCTAACGAGACTGCTAAACTTCTCCTCTCCAATAGGGAAACAATAATCCCAACAAAATAATTGGGAGCCCCCAGTCATATCAATTTTAAGACCAGGCCGCAGCGCTAGACCTGATCAAAGCCTTTGAGACGTCGAAGAGAACCGCTTGCTTCCGTTTGTGCTCTTCTATTGAATCCTTGCAAATCCTGTCGCATATCTGTACCATCTTGGAGACCCTTTCATCTCTTTTTGGTTCGGCGGATGGGTTTCAAAGAACATTTCCGCGACAAGTTTAACCTTCTGCTTGCAATCAGTTATTGTTTCATTGTCGTTGGTTCTTGAAGCCCTTCGTCATTTTGTAAATGTTACCATCTACTATATTGAAGTCCCTTATCCTGCTTTCCCAGAGAAAATATTCAAGGTCATCTAGTCGCTGTTTAATTATTTCATTTAGTCAGTTCGCTTCAGCTTTTATTCGCGAATCTCCACTTAGGTACGCCCTGTTTTTAGCTCTATTTTTTTTTATCACAGCAGCAGTTAATGTTGTTAGTCAGTTTTCAGGATCCATTTCTTGCATTTAAGTTTTGTAACGCAACCAGATGGTGCTTGTTTTCGAGTGGAACTAGGTATTAGGATTTCAACTTACAACAGATTAATAAGTCTAGGCATACGGGATTGAACTCTGCAGTTCTGCCAGTATTTACAATATCCAAATAGTTTAGTTTGCAGAAGAAAGTATAAAGGAATATCCATAATTCTCCTTGGCACTTTAGAAACATGGACCTTTATCGAGATATCGAAATGTAGACCAGACAATCGCTAAATTTGGAAAGAGTTACGAATTGCGACTATGTAGTTCAATATGGATGTTGAGGCATGAGGTCATCCAGCTCCTCGATAACAGCAACCTGACGGAGGCGTTCAGGTTCGTAAGTGTTAGTATAAGTAAAAGGATGTACCCAAATAATGTATCTTTATGAAATGGCTTCTTATTTACAGTAAGCCAATGAATGATGTCATTTTCTTTCCCAGAAGACGTTGGTATTATTTTGGGTTTTCTTTAGTGGTAGGTAGTTGGCATTATCCATGACTATAACAGACCCAGAAGGAATAAGATCTAGCATTTGCTGGAAGTATTCTTCAAAGACATCAGCGTTCATGTTTTCATGATGGTCTCCAGTCCGTTTTTATTTAAATGCTGGTAAGCCGCCATCGACAAATCCATTTTTGCTACCAATGTGAGTTCCCGAGGGTGCTTTTATTCCAGTGGATCATCCTTCCAGGAAGGCTTGCCTTGCGTTTTTTATATGTTTATCCTGCCATATTTTACCAAGGGTATATCCTTCATTTAAGCAAGTTTTCGTTCATATAATAGATATTCCTGTTTTCTCTTCGAAACTATCTAACTGCCCTCAAATATCGTAGTCGCCAGCAGATGATTTCGTCTTTCTCTATTAAAAGTGATTTTCTATTTTGAATTTTTTCATAACAAAAATTCACTTCCTTCAAAGTTTTCCATAGTTCCTTCTTACCCATGGGTGGAATGAAATCATCCTTTTTCATTTCAGACATTATTTTGTCGAATGTAGGTATTTATTTTTTTTAAGTAAAACGAGTGTATGATTCTTCTGATGGCAGTATTTTCATCCTCATTTATTAAAGTTTCTTTTCTTCCTATACTTCTCTTTGGTGACCTGATGGAGCCGCGTTTATCCTTGTGCACAAGTCGGTATATTGTTGACTGTCCGACTTCAGTCATACTCGAACACATTTCAACTATTTTTGCAACTCCGAATATTATATGAAATAATAACTGAACTACACCTATTATAGAATACGGCGAACACTATTGGATTTTATAGTTCAATAATGACTTATTACACTCTCGCATTAAGCAACAGACTAAAGCTACTGCTTATTTTTCCTTGTTGTCTATCTTACCTACGAATTCCTCTTGTTCATACTTTATAGGAATAATAATTAGTATACCGAGCTAAAGCAGAATAAAATAAAGGTCTCCGAAATAAATTAATAAATCCGGGTGACGAACCCATTTTCAGATGTTACTTTTGGATCCGCTGATATCCTGACCGCACCGGCACGTGGGACACAGACATATTTTATGGAAGTCGACCCTTTGGCGAGGCAACAGATAATAAATGATCTTAGGTAACATAAATTCGGGAGTTTGTCTGATAAGGAGACTATGCAAATTGTGTGACAGATATTCGGGAAGTTTTATGATAGCGGAACAATGCGAAAGTAGAGGGAACAAATTATTATTTAGTCAGGTGAAGGATTAAAATATAAAATTCAGAAGACCGACATAAATAAATCTATAATAATTCAGACCACCTCTTCTTAAATAGGGGAGAAGTGAGAATAAACTTATATTATTTTTATATTATACACAGTGTGTAAAAAGTCCCGGACCGGTCAATTATTTAGAAAATGGCGCACAATATAAAAAAACTTCCGGTATAATAGTTGTAAGCCTTTAAACAATCTATAAAACTAGGATACCTGTAATTATACAGGGTGCCTCAAACAGTCATGGTAAACAAAACTTTGGTTTATTTAAATGGAATGACACCTTTTTAATCACGTTTTCTGATTCCTCTAAACATTCTAAACAACAATTATGAAACATATCATATGGCTAAATCCATTAGTTTAAGAAATAAATTGAGTTAAAAGACATAAATACAATAGGTAAGATATTACCTACATATTGCATTTTTACAAGCTGGTACCAGAATGTTTTACGTCACTGTCATATTAATTTCTGAAAATGTCTCTCAACGAAAGGGAGCGTATTTATTGGCCAAAGGTACAACTAAATTACAGGTGTGATTATAGAGGTATTTACATCTAAGTAATAAAATTAAGAAAATTATATTGTGTATATAATTATGGGTTTTTTCGTTGGTAATTATTGACAGTGTTTATTGCATATTTATCTTAAGTTATAAGGATATTAAGTATTAGATTGGCACCTGAAGGTATTTCAATTTGATTTTTAACAACATTACATCGATTTTTTAAGGCTTTTTTGATTGCTAATGTTTCTAATAGGTTGAGTTTTCTACCCTTGTGTTGAGTATATATCGGTTTTATTTTGTTGGATATTGAGTGGTTATTCATTATACAGTGGTCCGCTATTCCTGTTTTATTTTGTTTTTTTAAAATGGATGTTTTATGTTCTTTAAGCCTAGTTTTAAAGTTTCTACCTGTTTGACCTGAATAGATTGCATCACAGTCATCACATTGTATTTGCTAAGTAATAATAAATAAAATGGTAATAAAACAAGGGTAGAAGATAAATTTGAAGAAGTAGTCCATACTTGCAGTGGAGTGTAGGTAATAAATTAAAACAACACTTCTGTCTTCCTCCACAAATAATATATATTTTTGAAAAATTTTAACGATTGTCCCTACATGTTTCGACTATATATACAGTCATCTTCAGGGGAACTATATCGAGTGTAAAATTGGATCCAATAGTTGTCTCAAATTAATGAGTACAACATTTTATATCATAGCAAGTGAAATTTGTGTAGTTGAAGACTAACTTGAGGTAACTCAGAGTTGTGGATATGTAAGTAAGCACATTTTAGTTATTTAAAAAAAAAAAATTTTTATGTTGATAAAAGTCAGAAAATTTAGTTATATTTAATGAGCATGGTGTGAAAATAAATTTTAATAATTAATATATTTATATTATAACATGGTTTATGTGGAGGAACCAAAAAGAAAAGAAAGAAAAAATTTTTTAGTTATTTTATAAAAATATGAAACTTCATGTTTTAAAAATACTATTATAGATAAATAGCCCCCCATTCTACTTTATTATTATTATTACTGAAGATGACTGTATATATAGTCGAAACATGTAGGGACAATCGTTAAAATTTTTCAAAAATATATATTATTTGTGGAGGAAGACAGAAGTGTTGTTTTAATTTAATACTTAATAGCCTAATAACTTAAGATAAATATGCAATAAACACTGTCAATAATTACCAACGAAAAAACCCCTAATTAACGAGTGATTTTCAATTATTTTGCTCAAGGGAGGCCATGCATTTTAAAAGCATCATGGCCGTACTGCGTAGATAAGATGACATGATTGTTTTATGACATTTACGTCTTATTTGAATTTGTGTATTTGTAAAGTTTAAAAATTGGAGAAATTTTGTAATTTTTGCAGTTATTTGAAGGTAGGTTACTATTGCTTTAACTAATATTTCTCCGGGGAGTCGCCTTTTGACTATTATAAAGTGCTATTTGCAGGATATGATTTAATTTTTTATTTTTTTTTTATTTTTCAGCGTATCAAGTTTTGGTGAAGCTTTGTTGCCGGATTGAAAGTTCTACAGTAAAAATGTTTAGTGAAGCACAAAAAATTTTTATTGTTGAAAGTTTTTTTAGAAATGGAAACAAAATAGGCGGTGTGTGGAATTACTCTATGCATGACTGCTTTGATGAATTTCGAACCGAGTTTCCTGATGTTGCGGTGACCTTTCATAATTTTCGTACTGGGTCACAATACCTAATTGATAAATTTCGTCAGACTGGTTCTGTTCAACATAAAAAAGGGGCAAATTCAGCAAACGGATTTATGCTACAGTACATGTCAAACACTTTTGAAAAAGGATCTGCATCTATACCCTTATCGTGTTACGGCTATTCATGAACTCCTTCCCAATGACGTTCCCCAAAGACTTAATTTTTGTGAATGGTTTTTAAACAATTTTCAAGAAGAAAATAGTGGTGCTTTTGAAAAAACATTTTTTACCGATGAGGCTTATTTTTATTTATCAGGCTATGTTAATTCACAAAATATGCGAATGTGGAATACGCAAAATCCGCATGTTTTTGTAGAAAGACCTCTTCATCCTCAAAAAGTTGGTGTGTGGGCAGCAATTAGTTCTAGAAGAATAGTAGGCCCAATTTACTTTGATGGCACAATTACAGCTGAGAGATGTCGGATCGAAATTCTGACAACATTTATTAATGAGCTTCACGATGATGAATTGCGGGAAGGTTACTTCCAACAAGATGGCGCTACACCTCATGTAACCAGAGAAAATTTAAATTTTTAAGTGAATTTTTTGAAAACAGAGTTATAAGCCGAAATACGCAACAAATATGGCCACCTCGTTCCTGCGATTTAACACCCTGCGATTTCTTCTTGTGGCCTTTTATAAAAAACTCCATTTATCGAACACCAATTGAGGATATAAATGATCTTAAACGAAGGATTTCAGAAAAAATTGCCGAAATTAATAATTCTCCAAACGTATTGGTTAATGTGTCTCTGAGGGTAAGAAGAAACATCAGAAGGTGTCTAGAAATAGGAGGCGGCCATATAAAGTAGGCTTTCAAAGTAAGATAGCTCAGGATTTTATATTACATACCGTCAAAAAACATTATTTTAGGTTTTCAACGTGACAACGCTGCTTTCTTGCAAATTCTATGATTTAATCTACGCGCTACTGCTACACTATGTATACTGGGTCACAGCCGCCCTTGAGCAAAATAATTAATAATCACTCGTTATATACACAGTATCATTTTCTTAATTTTATTACTTAGATGTAAATACCTCTATAATCACACCTGTAATTTAGTTGTACCTTTGGCCAATACCTGTAAATAAGGACCAAAATAACCCATCATCTGTTAATTTTTATTTTAATGACATAATAGAATTCATTATTGTCTTATGCTTTTGATAATGATCCGCAAGGGTTGTAACACGTGTCAGGAAACTGAATTAAATTGTGAAATATAACAAGTACGACTTTAATTTCTTCTACCATGGAATGTCCATTTCACCAAGCATGTAGCCCATCACAAAACAATTACACATTTTTAATACTACGGAGCACGGATAATAAAAATTTAATAATATCATTTTTGTATCTACTGTTGAAAGGAAGTAATTTTATTATTATAGTAAAGCCAATACGTAAACTAAACGAACTAACTTAGAATTTAATTGAACCAATAAAATTTTGTGTAAGTCAAGAAAATATTAGGCAACTGCATAATATTATTGAATCAACTAAATCATTTTCGAAAAATATCTTATCTGCAATATTTCACTTAATGAAACTTAATATGCTGTATTTCCACAATTAACAAAAAATCAATTAAGCATTTTGACGCGCACAAGAAAAGTTTTTCCCCAGGGCAGATTTTTAAAGTGACCGATAGATTTCAATACAAATATTATACATTGAGGTCCACTACTTTCACGTCGGAATATCTTTATTCTCAGCGCTATCCGTAGTTTAAGGGGTCAAACCCTTATCAGTCTCCTCTCACTCTTGATATCGTTTCATTTACAAACGTGAGAATAATGAAAATATTCTCCAAGATCAACACCAAAATACTACTTTTTAAGTGTAAATTCTTCGATAAAATCTTAAGTTGGGGATCGTGGGTAGATTCAAAATACCTTTTCAAAAAAAAACAGTAACGCTACTGGATCAGCTGGCAAGTGTTGTAAAGTTTCACAAAAGCATTAAGCAAAGGTGATAAATTTAAGTGAAAAAACTTTTGTAGAATACTTAAAATAATCTCCTTAGAAATTATTCTCGAAGAACCCTTTGAAGGCCTATATAAGGATAATAAGCAAATGACTCTCTTTCAACGTAACTGTTTCTGGCCCAAAAGAAGGGGCTTTAAAAAATTGGTCTTTAGACGAATAAACACGTGAAATCAATTTGGGGTTGGAAAAGCACTTTCCTCCCTTTAGAACAACTTTCCTCACAGTCGTGCTTTAATGTATAGGCCTAATTTTTAAACAATTAGTTTCAACCTTATTTCTGACAGTGTTAAGGTAAAATTAAATCTATATCTCTTTGTGGGAGCGCCTTTAGAGACAGTAACTTTTTATTTTGTAAAATTAAAATTTTTATTACTCACGGTGACCGTCCATTGGAATATTTCGGACAGTAATGCGATTTGAATCTTCTTCAAGGGAAATAACGGCGATCTTGTGCGAGTTCCAGTTATGCCGGAAGATGTCTCTAACTTGCTTATTTTAAATGGAACATCCTATACCGGTTGTTGCATCGTCGAGCGGGACATAGGGAATCCCATGTAATTTTAAATGGGGTCAATTATTGGCTTCCCTAATTAATTATTTTAGAGAAAAATTCTATTTAGGTTTATTAAAGAGCACTAAAACCCACATTCAAAAGAATAACTTTAGATATTTTTGATAAGCCCGTTTACGGGTTATCGCCGATTTCTTTTTAACTATTTCTCCTTTTTATGGCCCCGTATTTGCGGGCACCAGTCAAGGTAAAAGATGACTGTCAAATAAAGTTGTCATTTTGAAATGTGTGCTTTATTGTTATAAAAACTCGTACATCGAAAATATTAAAGGTGTATTTATGAGTACAAATTAATCTGAATAAAACTAAAATAAAGTATCCAATTACAAGGTTAATTATGACATTTTACATGTTTTAATATTTTACTAATTAATAGGTAGGTACTATTAAATTGTTAGAATTTTAAATGGAACATCCTATATAATATACCTTTTTTGTGTTCCTTTCTTCATTTCCGATAACTTTTATTAAAAATATGCTTACCTACTCTATCCGTTCCTGAGATAAAAATTATTTTCCTCAAATTGTGACCTCTAACAGGATGTCACCTAAAATTGAATACCTTTTTAAAGATAAAAGAGAGAAACTCGAAATTTAGGTTGTAGCATTAGATAGTATGGTGCTAGATAATGTATTGTCGGAAAATAAAATTTTATATACAGGGAAGCGGAACAGTAACAATTTTTGATCTTTATCAAAACATTAACAAAACTTCATTTTTTTAAATACGATGCCATGTTTCTACTTCATCGAATGGATAGGCGATAACATTTCCTAATCTATCCATATATATTTGGTATCCCTATACCTAACTAGTATAGTTTTGAACCTATTTACGATTTTCGAAATGCAATAATCCTTTATTAGCAACAAAACATTGAAAAATACCATGGGCAATAGTGGTTAAGATTATTTTATTAAAATTGAGTATTTCCTTCACGAGCCTGAATAACAGCTATCATTTTTTCAGGCATAGATTCAATTAAAGCAGAAACCGCATCTTGGGGTATGTGCTGCCAGTCGTTTGTCAGTGCCTGTGCTAACGTAATCAAAGTTTGAAACTCACCGTAGTTCTGCCTAACTCTCCTTCCTCCCACATATGCTCGATAGGGTTTAGATCTGGACTTCTTGAGGGCCAGTCCAATACTTGAACGCCAGCATCGTTCAAATATTGCCTCGTTATTTGTGCTATGTGCGGTCGAGCATTGTCGTGCATTAAATTAAAATTATCTCCTATAAAATGCGAATATGGTACCACATGTTGTTCTAAGCACTATCTAATGTATTTATAAGCGCTAATACTCCCCAGAAGTGTAATGAGGTCTGTACGGGCTTCCAAAGAAATGCCGCCCCACACCATCACTCCTCCGCCACCAAATTGCACTCTAGGAGAGAAACAATATTAAGAGTATCGTTAGCAAGGCCTTCTTCACACTCTTTGACTTCCGTCAGGTGAATATCGCGTAAAACGAGACTCGTCTGTAAAGAGAACATTTTGCCAGTTGTTCACGTCCCAATCTGCATGAGCTCGAGCAAATTCAAGGCGCTGCCTTCCATGACCTGCATCTAATAGAGGTCCTAATGAATGGTACATGAGATGTTAGATTCTGTGCTTTCAACCTTCTGCGTACGGTCTCAGAGGCTGTTTGCTCTCGAAGAACCTAAAGACAAAGAAATCGATCTTCAACTGCATTTGTGGCTCTTCGTCTTCCCTGCCCGGGTCTTCTCGAGGAAGAACTAGTTTGTCTAAATCTTTGTATCGCATCGGATATCGTACTGCGTGGATGGCCAAGCCTTTTTCAATATACAGAATCGGACAACCATCATCTTGTAAAGCCTTGTTCCACTTCTTCTGGTCTCATTTTTAATTTACATAAATACACTTATCGTTTACGGAACAGTTTCAAAACACAAAATAACCAACAACTTACTCAAGAAACGCTAGAAGTACAGCAATTAATAAATCTGTAATTTGTTGACAAAAATCTTTTTGACAAGCCATGGTGCCAAAGCCAACTTCACAAATTAGTTTTTTAATTTTTTGTTGCTAATAGAGGATTATTGCATTATTTCCTTTAAACCTGTGTTTTTCCTCAATAATCCAGATATCGGAATGAATCAAAAAATGAGTTGTTGAGAGAAGTAGGGACTTAAATATGTCCTACAAAGAAACATCAATCAGTTCTTAAATCTTTCCACAGGATGTTAAGAAATTAAGCGTAAAATGCAATTTTTAGTGCTACCCTGTATGTCAACATATCCATTGGCACTGTTCGTAAAAACGATATCAGAACATGATGAAGACGACAGTATCTGCAACATGTCAAAAAATTATCGAACAGTAAGGGAGAGTGGGGGATTTGTGCGCAGTGGGCAATTGTGCGCATGGCGTTTTCCGCATAAATATCGAAAACTAACGATTCCGGCAAGTGCCGCCACCTAGCAGATGTTAATTCAGGTTGAGTAGCGTGGCGAGATTGGCTTCATTTCGTTTACTGTAAGCACGCCGTGTACATATCTGTGTACAATTATTTTGTTATAATTTTGGGGGTGCGTGAAACAAGAAGGTATAAGCCGAGAATTCATTTCATATTATTTTGTAGCTTACATGGTCGTATTTAGAGTAGTTTTAGGCACCTTTTGATGTCAAATAAATCTTTGTAGACATTTTTTTTTCTCTGTTGGGACGTTATTACTGGTGTCGTACCGTGGGGGTAATTGTACGCAATACTGCACACAATTACTCATCAATGTCTGAAATAAGGACTATTAACAGAATAGTTGAATCCGTTCCAACTGATACACCGCTCGATGAAAATCAAAATAACAGTAGGTATTCATTCTACACCTAATACAGCTTCCATACTCGATCCTCAACTCTCTACATCTCGAGAAGAACGCCAATTAACACCAGATAGAGCATCAATACCCGAACCTAGACCTACTACATCACAAGAAGAATGTCAACTTACACAAACTCAAAATCTATCTACGTCGACAAACTCATTCTTTTCCTTTGCTCCGATTCCCAAAAAAAAGCAACCAGCGGTAAAGAGGAAGTGTGGCGATAAACTTAGTTCCGAAATACTAACAGCAACGCCTATAAAAGAACAATAAAATTGGAGATAGCTCAGGAGAAAAGAAAATCAGCGGCAGACAAAAAAGCTGTGAAGGGTGTCAAAAGAAATTTAAGTATTTTGAACGACAAAAAATGCAACAAGAACAAAAAGAAGTTGGTGTAAAAAACAAAGCTGACGGAAACTAGCGATGACTCTGTGATCTCTGTGATGACGACGAGCAAGATGATTTAGATCTTTTCGACAATTTGGCTAATGCTGACAGGTCTAAAAATTCTAATGAAATATGTGGCATTTGCAGTGAGTTCGGTCGTGACCGAGAACTGTGGTATCGGTGCGTCAACTGTTCCACCTGGAATCATGCAGCTTGCAGCGATGCTGACCGTGCTGATGGATATACCTGTGATCGTTGTACTGCGATTTAAATAAAAACTTAGTTGATGTTACTGAATATTGTCAAAAAAATAGTTTTTCATTGAATTGCTTTATACACCCCAATTTTACCTTTATTATGTACTTAAATCAACACCTTAGTTACCACCCTATTATGCGCACAATTCCCCACCATCTGCGCACTTATTACCCCATGGGGTGGGGAATCGTGCGCTTTGTATTTACTGTGCAATTTACTTTGTTACTTAATTATACAAATGTTTGGGAGAATATCCTTTTACATAATGAAAGTACAATGACTTGCTTAAATTTATCTGAGTATCTGTATTTTACAACCAACACTTTAGTCACAGGAGCACATTGTGCTTAGGTGCGCACAAATCCCCCACTCTCCCTTACATAATTTGTAATTTGTATATTCTTTACAATATAACTATAAGTATTATGTATAGGTGTTTTAATACCTAACCACATCAAATAATAATGAGACCACGCAAAACAACAATTTAACCTTAATCTACATACCTAAGTAGCTAATTCTAATTTAATTTCTTTGTCGACATCTTCAATGACTATTTTTTTTTTCATATTCAGTTTATTAGTATCATTGTGGTAGTTATTGTTAACCTGAGCGTAGAAAATCTAATAAGAATAACCTATTAAAGTCTGTGCGTTTTAAGAAGTCCGATATCGGATTAAATCACCAAGGGATGTTATCGCTTTTAAAACAGTAAGTCGGTTAAGTTACAATATCTTCGCACCTTCGCTATACTTGATCACACCGAACATCCCACTGGTTTACTGTATTCTATTACTGGTCGAAATCAGAGGTTTCAAAACAAAATTATCTTAGAATTACGCGTTGAGCATAAATAATAATTAAATAGATAATTAAATTATTTTGCTATTATTATAGTTAAATCTATATAATAATCGCTATTTTCCAAAAACCAATTAAAATTTGCTAAAGTGCGGGATGGTTAAATATGTTAAAGATTTTGTCAGGTATATACTTTTCCGATAATGACATTATTTTGGGATTTGTTTTAATTGCCAGTTTGATATTTTCATCAACAAAAAAAACTGATGATTATCACGGCAATATGGATGCTGAAATTTTTGAGCATTGGTTCGAGGAAAAACTTTTAAAAAGTTTAGAAAAACCTTCCTTAATTGTTTTAGACAATGCCTCTTACCATACGAGACTCGAAGAGAAATTCCCTACAAGCAGCTGGAAAAAGGAAGAAATAAAAGAGTGGTTGTCAAAGAAAAACATAAACCATGAAAATTTATATTTAAAAAGTGAACTTTTAAGCAAGTGTAAAGAGCAGTCATTTAAAAAAAAGTATGTTGTTGACGAATTAGCCCTCAAATATGGACATCAAGTTTTGAGATTGCCGCCCTACCATTGTCATTACAACGCAATTGAATTGGTATGGGGTATTAGCAAGAACTATTATGACAAACATGCCTGTAAAAATATCGGTAAGCCTAGCGTTATAAAGTTATGGGAGGAGGCGCTTAGCCAAGCGGGCAAAGAAGAATGGTGGAAATGCATTGAACACACAGAAAAAATTATTTTTGAATCTTATGAGACAGAACAGGTTATAGACGAAGTAAGACCGTTAATTATTACATCCAAAATTACCTTCAATATAATTTATTGTTTGAGAGCCACCGACATAATGCTCAAGAGGTTTTATGGCTTAGCGGACTTCTTAAAACGCACAGACTTTAATTAAAACCACAGTATAAAGAGACAACAACCGCTTTCAGCGTAAAAATATAATTGTGCCGACAGCATCCTAAGCAGTGTTTTTTGCTAAGCAGATTATTCAGGATGCCGACCGCCAGTCTCGCTTAACGGAGAACGGGTTTTTACGTGCTCACTTTATTTTGGATTGCGTTTTTAGGCACCAAGAAATATGATCAAGGTGGAATTGTATCACTGATAAAAGGCAGCACTTGCGACAAGAGAATAAAATATCTTGACTGTAAATTACTTTATCCGAAGGTAATAATCTCATTGCAATTAATGCGTTCTTAATACAAGGTACAAGTAATGTTCTCTGCGCCAAAGTAATAAGGTATGCAGTAATGCAAGTTTCTAAGAATCCCGGGCCGGCCCGGTAGTCGGCTTTCGTCTCTTGGTGAGTCTGCGCTTTTGCAAGCGGATACGCGCATTAATAATTTAATATTTAGGCGTATATTTATAGTTGTTACTGGTTTTTTATATAAATAATTCAGAATAAAACAAGCTCGGGACCAAAGTGCAAGTGATGTATAAACAATGAATTAGATTAAAGAATTTCTTAAAAAGGTATGTACATAATTATGCCTTTTTCCATTATACTGAGTTAAAGTAACTTATAATTTTGTAACCCTAAATGTCAATTTCGCTTCAACCTAACAAAGTATCACACATAATATTGGTTTTCAAGATGACTGTCAATGCTACATGCACGTTGTACTTCACTCAATGATCAGTCATTTGCTGTAAAGTTTGGAAATCAACACAGGGCTGTGCGAAGTGTGCGGACTTAATTGAAGATAGCTAGATTTTATGAAACGAGATCGTTGTACTAAAGATATTTACTTAAAAAAAAAAGATCTACGAATTTGGGAGAAGTGATATTATCATATAAAGTTAAAAAATGGCGGTACAGGGTATTTGTTAATGTTTGAGTTTTAAGTTTTTATCAATAATGATTTTTTGCTTATATAGAATCACCGGGGCGAGCTGTGACTTTATGCTATTGTTTAAATTAAGATTTTGTTGTAGTTAGTTCCTACCCTGGAGGCATTTGTTAACAGTCTAAAATATTTAAATATAAAACGTTAAAAAAAAAGAATTTGTTTCCACACAATACTAATGCGGTCCTTAATATTGTAGAAGCTATATTATTATAATAATCTATTTATTTATACAGGGCTGCCCAGAAGTCCGGAATAAAATTAGTATAGCCTTAACCTGTAACTTTTGGGAAAAATGCTCAGACACGTTAATTTGGTTTTATATGTGCTCACATTTAGACGTTATTCGTTTGCTTTTATATAGACATTTGTCAGTTCTCATCCACCATTCGTTTGGAAGGAAACCTCACAGCTGAACGGTACCTAGATTTCTTAACCTTCTAGTTGAGGCCTGGTCTAGCTGTAATTTAACGTAATTTAATGTAGCGAAGGAGATCCAGATATACCTAATGAAACAATTTGGTTTCAGCAAGATGGTGCTCCCCCGCATTTTGGTGTCAATGTGAGAAGATATTTAGATCAGATATTTCCAGGTCGCTGGATTGGACGACGTGGTACGATTGAATGGTCACCGAGGTCTCCAGACTTAACGCCTCTATACTATTTTCTTTGAGGATATTTAAAAGAAAAAGTTTACCAAAATAGGCCAAATAATATTAAAGATTTGAAAAACAAAATTAGATTGGAGACACATAACATACCGGCTGAAGACATTCGAAATTCCGTCGACGGATTTTACTATCGTCTGAGAGCATGAAAATAGAGGGTGGAGGACATTTCCAGCATTTGCCACGTTAAACCATTTTTTTGTTGTGTTTTGTTTTGTTTCGTTACATTTTTATTTTTTTTGACAAAATAAATAACAAATAAACCATAACTATTGTTAAGTCACAATGTCACAAAATGTTAGAACGTGAAACAATGAAGATTTCTTACCTTGAAAGGTAAAAAAAACATTAATGATTTATCATTTTTGCCTATTTAAATAGGGATTATTTTAAAACTTTTAGCAGTCGCCATTTTGAAATAGCTTGACAGAATCGCGCCAAAATTTGTGAGCATACTGTACGAGATATAAACTTTCAAATGATGTATTTAAAGCTGTATGTTTCCATTTAAAAAGAAAGATCGATGTCGTCATATCTTTGACAAATGTCTATAAAAAAACAAACGAATAACGTCAAAATGTGAGCATATATAAAACTAAATTGACGTGTCCGAGCATTTTTCCCAAAAGTTACAGGTTAAGGCTATCTTAATTTTATTCCGGACTTCTGGGCAGCCCTATATATGATCACTTTATTATAACGTTTAAAAGCGTCTGGTTATAATATGCATGGAAAAGGTGCTTCTAGACATTTTCGGGATATCACGAAACCATACATCAGTAATTTAAAATTTTGTTTTTCAATTTTCGACAAAACTAATAAATTTTATTTTGCTCATTAGCTGTAGAGAACGGTGTTATTGGAATAATAAAAATTTAGAAATCGACCTATAAGAATGTATTGTTTTAGTTAAGCTAATTGTAGGTTTGCGGCAAAGATATATATATCCTTACAACAAGCCATTTGATCTTAAATGAAATTTATGAAAACTTCCATTAAAAGGAATTAGAAATTTATTCGTCTTGATTCAAGGATGTCTTCTAGTAATAGCAAAGAAATGTGTTCTTGAGCAAAACTCACATATACCTGACTTAAGTACATAAATGATTTATTAAGATTAAAGCTTTCAATTGAAGAATGCTGTCTCTGAGACTAGTATAATAATAATATTGCGTCAAAGATAGGTATTATAAGGTAAGTACTAAAATCTTTGAATGAAAGGAACAAATATAATTAGCTTTACTTTAAGATAATGAATAACCTAACCTCAAGGCGGTGCTTGGTATTTTTACAATCTGATATCTTAGCTTAAGAGATATTTTCTTTCCGCTAAGATACTTACAGAACTTGCTGCCAAGTATATGACTGACTTTCACCAAGATAATATTTATTCCTTTGGACATATCGAAAGACATGGCAGCTTTGATTTAAATTCATTTTGCTTCACATTAAAATATCCTTTTCATCAGTGTACTAATAATGGATACCTAATTAAAAAAAAATGCAATTGGAGCACCATATTTTAGTAAAATTATTTATTATTATGAAAATAAAACGTCCAATATAGGATTTTGAGTTGCCTTCATTACTTTTTCTCATTGTTATAAATAACCCCAATTTTGGTTCCTTCAATTTTTTAAATGACATTTAGCAGGTGTTAGAAATACTATATATTGACGGTTTTGGCTACCTGACATGTAAAACTTAGGCCAAACATCGTTTTTCATCGTGCACACACTTTCGTGGATACTGTATATATATATATCTACATTAATTTTATTTATAACAGCTAAACTGGTGCTTGAAAAACGTTTCCACAGGCCATGTAATGGCTGATAAATTCACTTGCGAAGAAGTCCTTGTGAAATTTTCGAAAGTTCTAAATTCATTGAATAAACATGCAAAGTCAATTTCACGATGCTAAATTTACTTTTCCGTCTCTAAAACTACCATTTTAAATATAAATGCTTGAAATGTTTTCGAACTAAACACTCCAAGAATTCTAATAAATTTGAAATTAATATACAGTGGGACTTATACATATGTAGATGCTTTTGTTTTAATTTATAAAATTCCAATAAAATAAAAAACAGTTTTAGTATTTTCCTGGTACGTCCACTAGACCTTTCTTTCAAGGAAATATCGTAAAGCAAAAGCATAGGAAAGGTTACAGTAAACATAATATATGAAGATTTAAACAATTTTAGAACATGGTTTAGAAATATTAGCCACTACTAGTACTTTGGAAAGAAAATATCCAAAATATGAAAAAAAAACACAGTTTTCCTACAGGGTGTTTCCTAACTAGGTCGTTTTAAGAAAAAAAGTTCTTATTTACATATGTACGGAGTTGCTTCGTTTCTGAGATACAGGGCGTTGAAGTTTAAAAAAAAAAACGGCCATAAATATCCTTAAGCCGATTTTGCTGAAATTTGGTTCAGTTATTTGAAGTAATAAGGCGCTTATTTAGCCCTAACTAGATTGAAATTATTAGGTCCAGTGGCGGCTCAGTGGACACCACAGCCAATTATTATTGAGAAGAAAAAGTACGCCACTGCCTTTTTTTAGTTTTCTTATTTGTTCAGATTAAGCAACTACAAATACACCTTTTTGGTCTCTTCTCCTTTTTTCATATCTGGCTTTGTTTGCCAGAGAAAAAATAAAAATCACTTTAACTCATTCTAAAAGCTATCCATGGACAACATAAAATACCAACCAAAAATAAAAAATAAACAATTTCGACCTTACAGCAAATGAGCAAAATGTCCACTTTCTGATAACATGCATGACCGGTTTCAATAGGTTTACTTTTATTATCACATTTTTCGCTTACCACATCTGCTATTTATAACAAATTATTGCCAAGGCCAAATGAAGTACCAACCTAACTGCTTTGGAGAGAAGCTGACAGTGATAGTATTGTTATATTACCAGTAAAACTCAAAGTTGTCAATAAGCAGTGATTGCATCATGAACAATTTTACTAACGCTGAAATGGCTGGCATGCACTTTATTTATGGATTAGCAAATGGAAATGCGGAAGAAGCACGGAGAATTTACCAGGACAGATATCCTAACAGTAATCCCATGTGCTAAAAGATTTAGAATGCCACATGCAAGATTATGTGAAACTGGGAGTTTTAATAAAAATACAGGTGGTGGAAGACCAGAAACTGTAACAACGCCTGAACTAGAAGAAGCTATACTCGTTGCTATAGAAGAAGATCCTTCAAATAGTACCAGGAAGATCGCACTGCAGCTTGAAGTCAGCCCAAAAACCGTTCGGAAAGTTCTAAAAAGAAACTGTACCCATATCACATACAGCGGGTCCAAGCTCTGCTGCCTCGGGATTTTCACCCAAGATTAATGTTTTGCAGGTGGTTGATTTATAGTAATACAATAATAATTTTTTACCAAATATTTTAGTTACGGACGAGGCAAATTTTTCACGAGATGCTATTTTGAACTTTCACAATGACCATTTTTGGGTCGACGAAAATCCCCACGTTATTAGAAAAAGTTATTTTCAGCAACAATTTTCGCTCAACGTTTGGGCAGGAATTATTGGTAACTAAATTGACCTAATTGACCCATTTTTTTTACCGCCAAGATTAACAGGTAAATCCTACATGGACATTTTGCGACAGAGTCAACATGTGGTTTATGCACGACGGGGCTTCAGCTTATTTTAGTATTCTTGCTCGCCAGCATCTCGATATTATCTACCTTTTATAGTCTTAGTTAAAGAATTATTGCGGACGCACCTAGAGATACGATGACTCACGTACTGCACAATGACTTACGAATGCCGACGTTAAATAAATTATTTGATAAAGTCATAACGAATTACTTCAGATGGGCAGACGTGTCGCAAAATGAACTGATTACAAGATCCGACGTTTATTCTCTACTAAACAGTACATATAAATTACCAAAAGACTAACTTCTACCAAGACCCGATTAATTTCGCCTTCCAAATTCAATCAATTTAAGTACCAACTTGAACGCTGTCAACACACGGCAATTATTTAAAGAAGTATTTCCGAATCCAAGACTTATCTAATGATGACCATCCGTATACTTAAACGAGGAAAGAAAAGAAGTTAAAGATTGGATCTAACTTATAAAACGCACATGATCTTATATATAGGATTTTGGACGCCACTCTAGTTGTTTGTCACATCGAGCAAGGAGCAGCTTTGAAACCGAACTGCTCTGGATAGGAGTATTTCTATTTCGGTATAAAAGAGACAAAGCTTTTTTGTCAAAACATTTCTGTGTTAGCAAGGATCAAAGTTTAATGATTGTCCAAATCTGCCACCACAAAAGGTTTTCAAATAAAATTAAGTTTACGAGTTTTAAATTACGCGGAAGAGGGTTCTTGAAAGTTTACTTTTTAACTTTATCAACTTTTTCTCTACAAACTTTTAAGAGCTAAGCACAAAATGGATATGGGGAGACCCTTTGAAACTTAAAGATATTTTTTTTTATTAGAGAAAGAACCAGGATTGATTGATTATGTGGAAATAAATTAGTTCTGGATTCTGTTTTGGGTAAATAATACAAAAATAGGAAACTAAATCGTTTCTAAATGAATAACTTTATGATTAAATTTGAAAAATATATGGATATTTCCTCTTCGATTCGTTAACGTTACTTTTCAATAAGGAAATAATTATAGGTATACTGCTATTAGTTCAAAACACTATCTATAACACTTCATTTTAAGTGACAATAAAGAAAATGGTAAAGTCGACGGTCTTAAATAATTATTTAATTATGTTGATCGTTTGTAAATAGAATTGACCGTGGAAAGGGTATGTTATTATGTAATTGATTACAGTTTTTGTGTTAATTTTATTACGGTGCTAAAATGTGGCGAAACATTTTGGAGACAGTATGTTAATTTTGAGACATCTTTTACCCTTCAACTTAAAATCCGAACTGTCGCGATGGCTTTCGTTCGTTGGGTTAAACCATAGGTTAAACGAAAAGATACTTCTCGCGTGCATACAGAAATGCGGTATTATCTTTCCGATACAAGCCGACGACACCAACCACCTGTCAGAGAAAATGCATTGTAGTGAGTCAACAATCAGCTAAAAAAAAATGGGTGAGATGAATAAAAAGAAGTAAGTTCTTATAAGCGGTTACTTGTGAGTAAAGTTTTGTCTGTAAGTAGAAGCAATCCTTATAATTAGATGAATAAAACTTAGGCAATACTTTAAAAGGCTTACTTGAGCAAAATGAGATTCTACTTGCAACTCTTAACTTGTTCATCTTTATTCACATTCGAACGCCATATCTATATGCGAATATTTAGATACTAGCATTACACGGGTGCCTAAAAGGGTTTTTATTTAACATTTCTCTTTATGGGCGGCTTTACCTATCATGTCTTTCTGTGACGAACACACTAAAAATATTTCGGATAACAGATCACATTTAGTTAGCATTATTTTAAAACATAAAGTGGTATGAAACAAGTTAATGATCCCAAATATGGCTTCGGCAAAGGAAAATGCATGGAAACTAACTATAGATGAATTTTTAAAACACACAATAAGATTGTTGAGCAGTTGAAAAAGTTACTCAATAATATGAAAAGCACATCAGTCCAAAGAAAACTGTTTTATCTGCAACAGGAAATAAACCGATTAAACTACTGCAATGAGAAAAATAATTTCTAGAAATGGTAAACGTCGAAAATAATCCTGTGTTCACTAAAATACCAGGAACTTTCATACTTGGTTTAGACACTTGCAAATCTAGCATTTTAGCAGTAAGACAAAATATAAGCGAAGCTACTAGCAGTGAAAGCTTGGTCGAGACAGTCCAGGCGAACAGTAAAACACGTTAGAGAGAACAAGAAATATCCAAGTCTACCTTACATTCCAATGGTAACGTTTCCAAAAAACAGAGGTTGTCACCTACTCAAACAGATAAAACGAAAAATCTAACCTTTTCGTCTTGAGAAACAAGCCCATCCTTCAGGTGCTTAGCAATATTGCCTGATCAAATACACGTATTATGACCACTCTCTCTTTTGAATGTAACGTATTGTATCGCTGTTCCTATTCATTGTGAGGTGAGGTTACCTAATTGGTGTTAAAACCAACGATGAGATACCATACCTACTAACCCGCAGCAAACAAGCATTTTCGATAAATCTTTCAACCATAATAGTTAGGATATAGATTATATTAGCTTCGTTCGTACAAGCAAATTGCCAACAGATTGCCAATTTTTGTATGCGCATGCGCAGTTTGTGATCGATTGTGAACTGGTTGGAAATTTTGCGCTCTGCGAACGTGCCAGGAGCAACTGACAGATTGACTGGCAGATGACAGGAAATTAACCTATAAATATATTAATTATTGGTAAAAACAAAAACAATAAGCAAACATCAGGAACAACAAAATTTGCAAAATGCAAGTTAGGGAAGGTATGTTTTACTTTTTCTCTTAAATTACATTATAAATAATAGTTGAGAATTGTTCATTTTTAGATTCTGGTTTGGACGAATTTATAATTTTCCCTCAAACAGAGAGCCAGCAGGAAGTTGCAAGTTTGGGGTTACAAATCAACGACGCAGAGGGGCGTAATTTAAATGATGCTAGGTCTGCATTTTCTTGGACCAGAGCAAATACTCTTATTTTACTAGACTTTTATAAAAAATATCGTTCACATGTTGGAACTTTCCAAATTAGGAACTTCAAAAAGTTGTGGGAAACTATTTCCCACATATTTAAAGGGAAATATGGTATTGACGTCACGGCATCTAACTGCGAAAATAGATGGAGGGTACTAGAGAGAAATTTTAAAAAATGGATCGATAATAAAAACCAAACTGGGACAGGGCGAAAGTTTTTCGAATATGCAGAAGAAATGAATGCAATATTGGGGAAAAAAAAGAATATTAACCCCACCGTTCTTATATCAAGTAGTACTATATCAGAGCTGCCAGACATAAATCAGGAAATTGAAGAAACGACTCCCAGAACAGTAACACTGGAGGCAAACGCAGATGATGCAAATAGCCAAGATAATTTTAACCTAGGAACCCCTTTATCTACAGCAAGTAGAAAGCGAAAGCTACAGTTTCCAAGAACCAGGATTACTAAACCAAAAAACAATGATTTTCTGGAAAGAATCAGGAAAGATAAGGAGGAACGGCACAAAGAACGAATGGAACATGATAAAGAAATATTTGAAAGGATGTATGCCCTTGAAGTAAAAAAGCAAGAAAGCAGAGAGAAACGGAATGAACTGTTAAAAGAGAATAACAATTTGCAACGAGAAGGAAATAATGTGTTGGCTAAAATATTAAGGTCAAGAAGCCTACAATTGTGATATTTTTGACTAAACTCGATACAGTTTTCAGTTGTTGTTACCATAAAAATCACAAACTTTTCGATTTTTAATGCTGTTTTTTAGTTAGTTGTGACTGTTACATTTTGGTCCTTTTTTATATAGAATTATTGTTTTTAGTTTAATAACTGTGTTTACTGATTTATTTTTATAACGACTTACACTTCCATGGGGCTTAAATTGTAGACTATTGGTACTTGAAATTGACACAAAAACTCATTATTTATGGATTTTGTTAACATTTTTTAAAAAATCTTTAAAGATCTTATCTTTAAACAGGTAAACTCACTGTGATTATTTATGTAATTGAGACTTTCAAACTATTGAATTTATAAACCATTATTTTACCATTTTGTAATACGTAATGCAAATTTTTGTGTAGGGTACAGCGTAAGGTAAGATTTGTTCAAAGTTATAGAAACCCATTTTTCTTTTATTCCTGGTGTTACGTACATTTAATTTAGCGTGGTAATAATTAAACTCCACCAAATGCAAAACCTACCGTTGCCAGGCAACGCACCTTCAGTGGCGCCGTCGCACGGCGGAGAACATCCGACCACGCCTGAGTGACGCCAGCCAACCAGAGACGACTACCAGAACAGCTGTACGAGAGAGAAGAGCCATCAGCCATCGTCGATCAATACTTTTGACTTGTATAATAATGTAGTCAATATAAATCTATAAATTACCAGTGCTCTTACTTTAATTAACCTTAGTTGTGCCCAAATGAATGTGTTCAACCAGCAACCTCAACGATAGAAAAGGCCGAACCAGGCGACCCAAAGATACAGTCCACTACGAGAAAGCAACATATTTTGGACCTCCGACCGGATGCAGCGGCTAACAGAAAACACCAAACAGGTGGGTCCGTTCCATATTTCCTGTCTTACATTCCTATTAAACGCAGTTTAGGGCTGATCTTTTTCTTATCTAGCGAGTTTTTCTAACGAGTTTTCCGTATCTTAATCGATTTAAACAATTTTATAACGCATTTTGGGTAATTTAGTTATCATTTTCTCGAGATTGTTTGAATTAAAACGAGTCAATATGGCGGATGAGCATGAAGTACAGAGTGAAAAACTCAAAAGAAAGACAGGTTCAGTCAAAGCTAATGTAACAAACTTTAATAAATTTATTACTCTTTTGGAGCAAAAATACTCCGATTTTACTATCAACGATCAAAACGTATTTTTAGAGCTAGAACAGCGAACAGAGCGGTTCCAAAACGTTCTAGATGAATTTGAAGACCTGCAGGGTCAAATCGAAGAGATCAGTACTGATCCAACGAAAGAGTACCTTGAACGTGAAACATTTGAGTGTGACTTTTACGGCGTTGTTGCCAAATCAAAACGATTTTTAATTACTGATGTAGCCCCATCGAATGCCAGTGGCGGCGGTAGTCAGGGTTCAGTCGTGTTTACCAATACAGATAATCCACCTACACGCGGTGGCGCAAGTGGCGTTAAACTGCCAGTTATTGAAATTATGACTTATGACGGTGAATATGACAAGTGGCTGGAGTTTCGAGACACTTTCGAATCGCTTATTCACCAAAACGATAGGCTTAGCGATATCCAAAAATATCATTATCTTAGAGCATATTTAGGTCCCAAAGTCCTTGAAATTATAGCTAGTTTAGAATTTACCGGTTCAAACTACGATAACGCATGGCAATTAGTTTGCGATAGGTTTAATAATAATCGATTATTAATACAAAACCATGTTAAAGCTCTATTTAACACGGAAAAGGTACAGGTTGAATCATCAAGCGCTTTAAGAAAATTAGTTGACGGTGTTGCCAAACATCTTAGGGCCCTAAAAACCTTAAATGAACCTATCGAATCGTGGGATACCTTGATTATATTTTTAATCACTACAAAATTAGATGACGTTACACTTCGAAAGTGGGAACAAATAAAGGCTACGTATAAAACGCCTACACTTGAAAACATAAGCGTCTTTTTAAAGGAAAGAGCTGACTTACTTGAATCAATAGAGCAAACTCACGATAATAAAGAGCAAAATACGGACTCTACTTATAACCGAATCAGACGTAGACCTAAAACGCTTTTGTCGGGAAATCATGCGGCAAAACCAGCGTGCTCTTTTTGCAAAAACGAACATTACATTCAAAACTGTCCAGAGTTTTTAAAATTAAGCATAGATCAACGCGCAGAACAGGCTAAAAGAAAACGGCTTTGTTTAAATTGCTTAAGGTCCGGACACCTATACGAAAAATGTTTCTCTGGGCCTTGTAAAACATGTAAAGGAAAACATCACACTTTAATACATTCGGAAAATCGCAATTATTTAAACAAAAATAATCCGAATGCATCAAACGAAAATAGGGAGCTACCGCAAGGAAACGTAAGCTTATCGTCGCGCAACGTGTCAGTTAATCAGCAAGTACTTCTCGCAACCGTGTTGCTACGTGTTTTTAATAAAAATAATAAACCGTTTATTGCGCGTGCGCTACTAGACGCGGGATCCCAAAGCAGTTTCGTTACTGAAGAGTTTCACAGCAAACTTGGAATTTCTTATAAGCCGATAAATTTACAAATTAGCGGACTAAATGATACCGTATCGAACGTAAAAGGCACTACGACGCTGCAAGCTCAATCGCAGGTAAATAACTTTTTATGCAAAATTTCGTGTTTAATCATACCAACTATCACCAGTGACTTGCCAAACTTTAAAGTCGATAAACAACGACTTAAAATTCCTAATAACATTAAATTAGCCGATGAAAACTTTCATTTACCGGGCAAAATTGATATGCTCTTAGGAGCAGATCACTTTTGGGATGTCATGTGTGTGGGCCAAATCAAATTAGATAATAGCGGTCCATTCCTACAAAAAACTAAGTTTGGCTGGATAGTATCAGGACAAATTATGGAAGATCGACCTCAATCCCAAAACATTCATTGTAACCTTTTAAAAAATATGGAAATCGATAATCAACTCACGCGGTTTTGGGAAATAGAGGAAGTCTCCGACTCAAGACTATTGTCTCGCGAAGAGAAATTTTGTGAAAAGCATTTTATAGAAACGGTAAAACGCGATGAAAACGGACATTTTGAAGTAACTATACCGCTAAAAGACGAAATCGAAAAATTGGGCGATTCTCGCGAAATAGCAGAAAAACGATTTCTAGCTTTAGAGCGCAGATTTAATCGCGATAACAATTTTAAACTACAATACAGTAAGTTTATTGAAGAATATCACATTCTAAATCATATGACTAAGATTGTCGAACCCAATACCGCACAGCACGCGTACTATATGCCTCATCACGGCGTACTTAAAGAAAGCAGCCTAACGACTAAATTACGCGTCGTCTTCGATGCGTCTTGTGCAAGCAGTAGCGGCTATTCATTTAACGATTTACAAATGGCTGGCCCAACTATTCAATCGGATCTTTTTTCAATTTTATTACGTCACCGAAAACATAATTACGTCATTGCCGCAGACGTCGAGAAGATGTACCGCATGTGTAAAATAAATCCTGATCAAACAGGCTTCCAACGGATCTTATGGCGTGAAAATCCCGATGCGCAGATTGAAGCTTATGAGCTTCTCACGGTCACGTACGGTACGAAATCAGCAGCTTATTTAGCAATCAGATGCCTCTATCAGCTCGGAATAGAATGCGAAGCAGATCGTCCCTTGGTTGCGCAAGTTATCAAGGAAGATTTTTACGTGGATGATATGTTGACAGGCGCGAGCAGCGTGGAGGAAACAGTCTCCTTGGCTAACGAGGTTTCAGATACTCTTAAAACGGCGGGTTTTTATTTACGAAAGTGGGTATCTAATAGCCCCGCGGTGTTAAAGGATATAAAAACGTCTAACAAAACAGACTTAATCGACTTAGGAGCAAACGAAAATACTAAGACACTCGGTCTGATCTGGAACGGGCGAAAAGATTGTTTTTTGTATAAAATAGGATCTAAATTTGGCACATGTATAACTAAACGAACTGTTCTGTCCGAAATATCCCAAATTTTTGATCCGCTTGGCCTATTAAGCGCCACAATAATACAAGCCAAAATCATTCTACGCGATATTTGGTTGGAAAAATTAGGATGGGATAATTCATTGTCGCACTCACTACACACAAGGTGGTTGCAATTTCGTGACGATTTAACGGCACTAAACAAACTTAACATAGACAGGCGAGTCATTTGTAAAAACGCAAATCGGGTTGAGATCCACGGATTTTCAGATGCGTCCGCGCACGCATACGGTGCTTGTGTTTATGTTAGATCCCAAAATAAAGAAGGTGACATGTCTGTAAAATTAATCTGTGCCAAGTCTAAAGTGGCACCCTTAAAAACTCAAACTATTCCGCGCTTGGAATTAACTGCAGCGTTATTACTCGCTAGACTAGTAAAGAAAGTTCAGCAATCACTCAATTTAAAAATCGCAAGTGTTACTTATTGGTGTGATTCCACCATTACGCTGGGGTGGCTAAACATGGCGCCACATACCTTACAAGTGTTTGTCGCTAATCGAGTTTCAGCCATTCAAGAACTATCAGACACTAAAAGTTGGAGACATGTTCCAACTACTGACAATCCAGCGGATCATGTATCGCGCGGTGTTGCACCCAGCAGTCTATTATCTCTTGAAGCTTATTGGTTTGGTCCAAGCTGGTTATCGCAAAACGAAAATTCTTGGCCAAGACCGCAACCTGTAAAAAACGATTTACCGGAACTGAAAAAAAATATCGTGTCCTTAGAACTTACAATAAATAATTCGGTTATAGATTTTGATAAGTATTCTAATTTGACCAAGTTAAAGCGAATAATTGCCTACTGCATTCGGTTTAAAGATAACTGTCTTAAACCCAAAGTTGACAGGGTTTTAAATTCTTTAAACGCTGAAGAAATTACTCGCGCTTCCCTTTGCTTAACAAAGATAATTCAGCAACAAAGCTTTCCCAACGATATATCAGCCCTCAAAAATCATAATATATCTGATGGGAAAAGCAAGCTATCAAATCTCAATCCCTTCCTCGACGATGACGGAATTCTTCGGGTAGGCGGTCGATTGGCAAATTCTAATTTTGAATATGACAAGAAATACCCAATTCTTTTATGCTCAAAGCATAGGTTTACTAAATTATTGTTCAAAGCAGAGCATACCCGTTTATGTCACGCGGGACCTCAATTATTATTATCGTCTATTCGCGAACGCTATTGGCCCTTATCTGGGCGGAATTTAGCGCGAAAAACCTTTCATGAATGCGTTCGTTGTTTTCGAGTTAACCCTAAACAGATCAACCCTATTATGGGAAACTTACCTGCTCGAAGACTGAACCCTGCTCCTCCATTTTTCACCACTGGCGTGGACTATGCAGGCCCCTTCCACTTGAAGGACAGGCAAGGTCGCGGTTGCAAGGTTACTAAAGGTTACATCAGCTTATTTGTTTGTTTTGTAACCAAAGCCATCCACCTCGAGCTCGTGTCTGATTTAACTAAAGAAGCGTTTCTAGCAGCTTTTAAACGTTTCATATCGCGTCGTGGAAGGCCATCTCAGGTGTACTCGGACAATGGCACCAATTTTGTTGGCGCGAATTTAGAACTACAACGTTTGGGAACATTTCTGAAGGATAATGCTAAAACTTTGACTGAATCAATCGAAAACGAAGGAATTTCATGGTCATTCATCCCAGCATATTCTCCCCACTTCGGCGGGCTGTGGGAAGCCGGTGTAAAAGCCACAAAATATCACTTAAAACGCGTAGCCGGTGATGCGCTACTTACCTTTGAGCAATTTTATACTTTGCTAGTTCAGATAGAGGCGGTGCTAAACTCGCGTCCTCTGTCTCCCCTCTCAAGTGATCCCTCAGACTTAACACCTCTCACACCCTCTCATTTCCTTATTGGGCGGCCCATGACATCAATCATCGATCCAGACTATACTTCAACCTCAGAAAATCGTCTTAAACATTTTCAACGCACTCAGCAACTTCAGCAGCACTTCTGGTCCAGATGGTCACTTGAATACGTGTCAGAGCTGCAGCAACGTTGTAAATGGAAGACAGCACATGGGTCCCTCAAGGTCAACGACTTGGTGGTTATCAAGGAAGACAACCAAGCCCCCCTTAAATGGTCACTTGGACGAATCATACAACTACACCCTGGCAAGGACGGTGTACCAAGAGTTGCTACTATAAAGACTAAAGCAGGAATAATTAAGCGTTCCTTTGCCAAAGTGTGTCCTCTGCCTTTAAACCCTTAATAATATATCAAGTGGTTTTCTATTAAAACTATGAGTGCCGTGTTTAGTTTATTGTTACTGGACATTGTAATGCCATAACATATAACTTTGAAAGTACTCCCTTTCAAGGCGGGGGGCGATGTTACGTACATTTAATTTAGCGTGGTAATAATTAAACTCCACCAAATGCAAAACCTACCGTTGCCAGGCAACGCACCTTCAGTGGCGCCGTCGCACGGCGGAGAACATCCGACCACGCCTGAGTGACGCCAGCCAACCAGAGACGACTACCAGAACAGCTGTACGAGAGAGAAGAGCCATCAGCCATCGTCGATCAATACTTTTGACTTGTATAATAATGTAGTCAATATAAATCTATAAATTACCAGTGCTCTTACTTTAATTAACCTTAGTTGTGCCCAAATGAATGTGTTCAACCAGCAACCTCAACGATAGAAAAGGCCGAACCAGGCGACCCAAAGATACAGTCCACTACGAGAAAGCAACACCTGGTTGTCTTTTTGTTCTTCTATATATGCAAAACAAATATGTATTATGTGTATCTAGTGTAAATAAATACATTGTTTTTTGTTACATGTTTTATTTACATAAAAAATTGGTAACAAAAATATTTAAAAGAAATGTGCAATAACTACCAACAAGGAAAAAATTATTTTAACTGCATATTCTGGAGTATATATTTATGACTATTTTCCAAATAATTGTCATTTTTTGGTTTTGCTCTTCGATGAAAGTATGCATAATATAACTCATCATCACTAGACGAACTAAATTCATTGCCTTCAAACATCTTTTGAGGTTAATTTTGATTTTTGATTTACCAAATACGCCAAACTGCGCAAGTCCTCAACTAAAAATCCGCTCGCCGTCAGCGAATTATTCTGACGGTTGAAAACCCATCCATAACTAACAATCGGGCCTGTGCAAACATGGGATTTTCTATCAGCGGTTTGCGATCTGCCATGTGCGAACGCTTTTAAACAAACGCGCATGCGCTAACAGTTTGCCGACGGTTTCTGACCTCTGTACGAACGAAGCTATTATTACCAAACAAACTAGAGGCGTGTAGTTCGCGAACGAACTAGTTCAAAAGATTGAATCTGATAACTGAACTGAAAGATTCAAACAGTAATTCTTTAAAGATTTAATCAACACGAACTAAAGCCTTGTACTAGACGCAGAAAGCGAACGAGAGGGAAGCGACTATCAAGCATATCCTGAACTACCCGGAGCCTGGAGACTGTGGAGACCGACCGATGATGTCGGCTGTCTGACAGGTGGACTGCTGCCTCACGTACAACTCGAACGGAATTCGGCCAAGATAGCGTGAACTCCGATGCGCCGTGGATAAAGACAAAATTTGTCATATTTATCGAGACTTTCATAGAGCAAAGAACGGTATACTTGCACTGTAATCTTCACGAAGCAACATGCTTCTCTTTTATTTATTTACTAGGTTTCATTATTATATATGATATCACCCTTATATATTTCTTTTGCTTCACTGTGCATGTGTGAGTATAAATCAGTGAACTAAATGAACTAAACGAACAAGTCTTTTGTACTATTCACTTTATTGAACGAGATCGAAATATTGAAATCGGCAAAGTGAACTAAACTTCCCAGCACTAAAACAAACCACCCATTTTATTTTTGTTATATACAATTTTGAGATTTTTAGTTTTCCCGTTGGGAGTATTTAAGATGGTTTAAGAATACCTTATATATAATATTGGTTTTCAGGTAACTTCTTTCTTCTCTTATGGGTATCCATCCAGACTTTGAATCAAAATACAACCCAACATACATATTAAGTAATGTAAACCAGAACGGAAGGAAAATAATCCTAAATAGGCAAATATTTGCTTATTTTTGCCTTAAATGTTTTCTTAAAAGTCACAAAAGAGTCGAACTCTAAAATCTAAGTCAAAATTTGGATATCTACAACTTAAATAATTTTTTATAGGAAAATCTACTTTTAGTTTAATTTACCTAGTTAAAAATTACAAATAAATTACCTCTTTGAGACATTAAAAATATTTAATCCTAATAAGGAATATGATTAAGTCATAATTTACTTAATTGTTACTTAATATATGTATTCATAATTAAGAAATTTTTTGACTGTTTCGCTAGGTAAACATTACCTAATTATTGCCTAAAAAAAGTCCAAATAATTTACTGACCATGTAGTTTTAGAAACAAGTAATATTTTGGATAATTTTTCCATATAAATTGTTCCCAAAGTTATAGACCTTTTGTGGTTAAAAATTGAGCTACTTCATAACTTTCTAATTACCCTAAAGGCTAACAATGCTTATACAGTTAATAATAAAGGGAAAAATAACTTTAATGTTAAAAATATAAAAACAGCATATTTAATAATTATTAGTTTTCCTGTTTATCGACAACTATAAAGAAACAATAATTAAAAATTTAAGAATTACATAAGGTGAGTGGAAAATCCATTAGACTACCGTATTTTTCGTTTTTAGGTTAATGGTAAAAATATTTAAAATTATCGTAATATTGCATAAAAAAATGTATATTTTAAGGGCGCGTTTTATTTTTCGAAGTATCATCACCATAATTCACAAACACATTTCTTTCGCATCCAAATTTCTTTCCAGAAAAATGATAAAACTTAATTATATCACCTTATTGTTAAAGTTATAATAAGCGGCCATTCCAAATATCTACTTAAGTCGAACTCCATTTTATAATTTATTTTGTCCTGTTGGAAGTGTTGGCATAAGTTGTTGTCTTTTCTTTCTAACCCCAGATATAATATGTTTTCTTTGTATTTTTGTCTAGTGTCTTATTGTTCCTATTTAGGTTATATTTAGGTCAAAAGGTTGGTCCCACTTTTCACATTTAGACGTAAAATAGGTCTATATTTATTTCACTTCGTTTTAACTTATTGGACAGAAAAACCCTATTAATCTATTTTTGACCTTCAAATTACTTTAGTTTCTTTCCCCACATTGGGCAATAGGAAAACAAATGTAGGTAAATTATCCCTATATATAATTGGTCTTGCAAAATATTTGACCCGTTTAGAGGTCAAATAAAGGTAAATTTAACTTAAAATGTTTGTTGGGAATTGTTATAGCTTCCTTTTAATAGTCTAGAAGACGCTTCTATAACTTTTTGATTGTTGTGAAGTGACAATATGAACAATGTGCAGGCCGTTAATCTAACTTAAATATAACTGAGTTCGATCAACATGATCCAGTTCGGCATTGTGTTGTCATTTTATTTTCATTTTCATTGTTATGTTATAGGGTATTATGTTCTGAAGCGCGGATGGGCTGGTATTGGGGATTGGACTATCATGCCGTCAAATAGCATGCATCCACTCCCCTGCTCCCATCAGCCCATTATTCTTATTGTTTAGGATAGGTTAGTGTGATATCAAATTGAAAGTACTTTGAAAAACGCACTTTTTGGATAGGCTGTACCATTCTGCACTTATATTATAAGAGCGCAGAACTAGCGGTTTTAACATAATCGCGGTACAGCCAATTTTCTCTTAAAAGTTATAAATAAATAGGTTCTCAGACCATGTATTTTGATTTGATTTGAAGTCGTAGTCTATGATGATTTCAGGACACTCAACAACTTTTATCACAAATATAGTTTTTTTGTTAATTCAAAAATAAATAATATCGTTTTTTGGAAACTTTATTGACTACTCTATACATTGCATTAGCAATTGTCATGCTTTAAAATAAATTTATTAATTCACTACAACTGACCTAAAAGCATCGCGTACTGAAACCATATAATAAAACACTTACCAGAAATAACATTTCTCTGGGTCTTTTTGTTATCTTTGGTTATAAATTTAAAGACCCGTTGTCTGTATCCTTTGTTGCCTTAACGTCAGCAAAAAGTCTACCTCAAAAAAGATATATAAGTACGTGTGACGCATATATATATTTCCTGACAAGATTTAAGAAGACCTCTCCGAAATATTAAACAGGGGACATCTCTTCTGGGAAAATAGCCGGTAGCGACATTGCATAGTTAGTCTCTCGCAAAAGAAAATATGTACGATAATGAAAAGTCTCTAAAGGTCTTATTTAGTGACTGTTTCAGGGTTTGCCGCAAGGTGTTAAATTCAGTTTGGTTTGAGCTATGTCCAGAAATATTAGACATTTACTAAAATACACATAACACTTTTTTTATCCAACCTGTATAATATTTTTTTTCTACAATAATTAATTTCGAAAAACTAAAATTAAATTTGATAAAATATACGGTCATCTATTTATAAGACTGACCCGTTTCTTTACTACAGCCCTTTACAAGGTCGCAGATATGTATGGAAAGTTACGATTATTTCCTTAAGTAAGATAGCTAGTAGTTTTTAAAGATCTACAGGGTGTTACCTAATGATGGGCCGTAATTCTAAGAGCGCATTCCTTAACCAATTTCAAGTAGAAAAGTTCATATAAACATGTGTGTCCTAAGAAGTCTGGTTTTCAAAATACAGGGCGTCAAAGTTTAAAAAAAGAAACAGTTTTATCTTACTTCGTTTTTGAGAACAAAAATAAAAGCCACTTCCTTGCAGGTCGAAATTTTTTTTTCTCGACATCGAAGTAAGATACAAGAAAATATCAAGAGATAAAAAAGTTGTACGCTGCGCGTCATATAAAACTGGTACACTTTGATTTTATCAATGTAAATCGGGTTTTATAATACTCGCTATCAATCATGCTTGACAAATAATACACCTGCCACTATGACAAATAATAGGATATTATGTCAAAAATTTCCATTTTACGTTATAGCGATGCCAAGGCAGTTGAGTAATTTCGAAAAGTTGCAAATAATTTCCAAAATAGAGGCTGGTTGGTATGTAAGAATACTGGCCGAAGAATATAATAGAAGCAAAACTACTATCCAGAATTTAAAAGAAAGATGGGATAATGAACAAACTGTTAAAAGAAGAAGAGGGACAGGAAGATCGTGTATAACTAACGAACAGCAAGATGCAAATTTAGTTAATTTTGTAAGAGACCATCCTTTTGATTGTGCAAAAAAAGCTAAAGTTGAAACAAATTTCCCCGCTTCTGTCCCAACTGCGTTAAGAAGGATTCGAAAAACGGAATTAAAAAATTGTGCAGCGGCAAAAAAATATAAACTTTCCCAAGAAAAAAAACAAGGTACAATTATTTTTGCTCTTAATTACCTGTTAAATGATGTAGTAAATTTTTGGGGGAGAGTTATATTCTCTGACGAGAAAGTGTTTCAATCGTATCATGATGGTCATATTCGAGTATGTAGACCGCCTCGGTCCAGATACGAAGAAAAGTATATTTCTCCAAGCGATAAATCGGGAAGATTTTCAGTGAACGTTTGGGCTTGGATGTACAGAGGGGGATTAGGAGTATGTTGGGACATTGACGAAAGATTGAATGCGAGGAAATATATAGATATTTTAGATAATGTAATGTTGCCTTCAGTCAGGGAGGTTTTTCCGAACAACAATTTTATTGTTCAACAATATAATTGTTCAGTTCACACTGCTAACTGTGTGAGGAATTATTTTGATGAACACAATATTCAAGTTCTTCCTTGGCAATCGAAGAGTCCGGATCTTAATCCTATAGAAAATATTTGGGGAATTATGGTAAAAAAAATTCGAAAATTAAATATCGTTCCGCAAAATAGGCAACAGCTGTGGACTCTTATTCCTATAGAAAATATTTGGGGAATTATGGTAAAAAAAATTCGAAAATTAAATATCGTTCCGCAAAATAGGCAACAGCTGTGGACTCTTATTGAGGATGTTTGGGAAACCCTGTCCGAAGATCCAAATTTAGCATTAAATTTAATAAATTCTGTGCCAATAAGGTTACAAAAAGTGTTAGATAATAATGGATCTATGACTAGTTATCAACTTAAAATAATGTATAATTTTACTTAGCAGATGAATTTTTTTTTTAAATTAAACCGATTTAATTATCTTTTCTACAGCGTGTCCAGAAACCACCTTAACATATGGGAAACTTTTTTATTTTTAACTTTACGAAAAAAGATTATTCTTCATAAAAAGTTCTGCTTGTTGATAAAATAATATTCAAATCAAAAGTTTTGAGCCAGCACATACGGGGTGTTCAGAAAGTCAATAATATTAATACCGGAAATGGAAAACTATATTTAATAATTTTAATTACAAAGTACAATAATGAAATACTACACTAAGCTTCAACATGACCACCGTTTTTTTCCATACAAACGGTTGTACGTCGTGAAAATTCCATTACTGCATTTCTAACCATCTGAGGGGAAATTTCTTGGACACATTCTCTGATAATTCTCTCTAAATGGTCTATGTTCTCGAAAGGTCTGTGGGTATACACTTTTTGTTTTAAAAATCCCCATACGAAAAAATCCAGAGGTGTTAGATCAGGTGACCTTGGTGGCCAAGCAAATTCTGATCTTCGTCCAATCCATTTCTGTGGAAATGTCCGGTTTAAGACTTCTGTCACTCTTGCAGAGCTGTGGCATGGAGCGCCGTCATGTTGGAACCAAAGTGTTTGTCTTATATTCATTGGTAGTCCATAAAAAAATTCAAATAATTCCGTGTCCAAAAAGTTCAAGTAAATTTCACCGGTAATATTTTCTCGAAAAAAGTACGGCCCTACAATTTGGTTCCTAAAAACGCCGCACCAAACATTTGTCTTGAAAGAATACTGGTCACGACACTCAATTACAAAATGGGGATTCTCATCACTCCACCACCTACAGTTTTGAGAATACACTACTCCATTTGAGGTGAACATCGCCTCATCTGAAAACAATATTTTGCTTGCGAATAGTGGGTCATCTTCTACCTCACCTTGAAACCAAGAGCAAAACAAAAATCGTGAATCAAAATCTCTAGGCTGCAGTTTGTGAAGAAATTTTGGCTTGTATGGGTAAAAATTATTTTTCCTTAAAATAACTTGGGCAGTGGACTTTGTAACAGGTCGTGGAACAGTTTGTGAAATATTTCTCAATGAGATTTTAGGATTTTCCACGACAGCTAGCAAAACATTCAATTGGGTATCTTCGTCCGAACGCCAAACCTGATGCTTGTCAGAAAATTTATTACTTACAGATCCGGTATTTTTAAATTTATTAAAAATATCTCCAACCGTTACATGGCTAATAATTTTATTTGGATATCTTGCATTAAAAATTTGAGCAGCCTCTCTGTACGTCTTGTAGTGGTCTCCAACAATTAACACTATTTCAACTTTTTCCTCGATTGTAAATTTAAGCACTATATTTAATTAAAAGGAAACTGTCCGCCTTGACAAATAAAATAATTAGTTGTCATGGTTTCATTTAGTTTTCCAAGGCGTGCTGGACCTACTAAACGAGAATGAATACCGCTTCTTAAAATCTTGCTCGCCCTTTTCTGAAAAATTCTGTGAGATAATTAGAGAAACTATGGAATCAGGAAAAACAACAACATTACGCCACAGTATCTTTGTTTTAAGCTAAGTCGCCTTTCGAATGGCAACTTTAGACCATTTATTATATTTTTGACAATATCGAAAATTGTCATTAAAAAAAATTGATCAGAACCAAAAACCACGTTTAAATTACAATTAGGTAATGCAATGAAAAATTAGGTTTTATTATTTTTTACGAATTTTTCTTCCACAATCAAAACAATTTCAATTTTCTCCTCAGAAGTTAATAACGCTACCATTTTTATGTTTTATAAATTTTAACGCGTTTTGACGGTTGCTGTCAAACATTTCTTGCTATCAACAATTAATTTGTATGTTACAACCATCCTAGATTACATGTAACTACAGTTAAATTTGCATTGTTATTGTAGACATACGTTTCAAAAAAGATGAAATAATTTTTTCAAGGTAAATGGGCGTAATTTCATATTTGAACGTGGTTTTTAGTTCTGATCAACTTTTTTTAATAACAATTTTCGATATTATCAAAAATAAAGGTACTTTACTTTTAAGCCAAATTCATATTTTTTGACTTACCTCGTATACGCCTAAGAGAATTTAATATCTGATAGTTGCATTTTAGGTTTTAGACCATGCAGAACTTTTTATGAAGAATCACTTTTTTTCGTAAAGTCTAAAATAAAAAAGTTTCCCATATGTTAAGATGGTTTCTGGACACGCTGTATAGTGAAGTTTATTTATTTACTCAGAAGGTTAAAGGAATTTTCGAATAGCTGACAGTACTGTTTCTTAAAGCCATAACCAACAAAATTCATTGTTATACAAACGTCATAAACGACCAATTTACAAAGCTTAAAAAAGCTAATTTTTAGCCTACAACAGTTGTACCAGTTTTATATGATGCGCAGTGTACTTTGAGCTATCGATAGGCGTCTTATCAATAATACCTTTGTAGGTTTTTACTTTTTAGCAATAAAAACTTAGTAAAATAATCGTACTATTCGTAGGAAATACAATTTTAATAGAAAACAATAAAAATAATTTTCAGAAACACATAACACTTTTTATATTGCATTTTTAATTAATATAAATGACAATGCTTTCCATAAGAACAATAGTAATTTCTTCAATTTTATTCATGCCAGAACGACCTACCTTGATTTTACTTTAGAATAAATCGAGCAAAATTTAAAAATGACCCTGTGATTAGTAACAAGCGAATCAATACAAATAAAAATACTTAAAATGCGTTTGCATAGAATTAAGGGCAGTGATACTTTCTATTTTCTGAATTTGATATTATTACACGATTTTAATGTTAAAATGTAAATTTTTAAAATCAATATTATTGCAAAAATCCGATATAGAACGGCAGATATTAGACACGCTAAGTGGTTCATCAAAAAATAAGAGCGTATTTAAAGACGCTTCTTTTAATATGATAATAATATTCATTTAAAAAAATTGTGAAAAGTATTGGTATTTTCTTTAACATCCTGTATAAAATAAAGGATTTGAAATTAAAACTAGCCTGTTCATAAATTACAACATTAAAAGAAATCTTTGATGAGCATGTATTTTATTTATTTGTTTTTAGGTCTTCCGGGGATGTCATTAAATTCACCAACAAGTTAACTTTCTGTAAAAACTACTATTATTTGACGCCTATACTCCAATATTTAAATGTCAGGATAATGGCATCTGTAATTTAAAATCATTCTATTTAAGACAAAAACATTAAGTTTATTAAATTAGAGCTTTTTGGGTCACCCTTGTTCAATGTAAAATAATTTTGAAATATGCATCTAGGCCCTTACTATTATAATACATACTACTATTAAAATATTCGCATTCATTGCCTGCTGATCCACTGCATGTAGCAATATAAGAGATAGAAAAATAGGAGAAATACACTGATAAAATTAATTATTTAAGTTAAAAAAATTTACCGTTGGCTCAAATAAATATTTGTTTCCTAGCCAAACAAATATGTATTTGAAAAATACCAAGGGATTATTTGCCTTGTATCATCTGATTTGATACAAATTACTTTTTATTTGGAACTAATCACTAAATACAAAATTCAAGCAAATATTTATTTCCTTAACACTAACCTAACTTAAATAAGCCGTTTTAATGACTTAAGGTAAATAGGTTAAAAGTTAAGTTAACAAAATGTTTATTTGATTGATATTTATATATATTTTATCAAGTACATATTTATTTTACTTTTGTTTTACATGTATTTGCCGTAACAACAACGTTATTTAATTAAACAATTTAAGTGATTTGATTTAAATAAACCGGTGATTTCCATCAAAGTGATTGTTTTTTTATTCAAGTACATAATTGTTTAACTTGTCTTTTATATTTATTTAGATCAAATATAAATTTATTTGGTTTAAATACCTTTTTTTAATTTTCAATAGATCAGAATGTTCATTCAAATCAGTTCTTATTTTATCCAAGTACGTGTTTATACAGACGTCACATAAAAATAAGAAATATTGAAATGTTGCTATTGAATATGGTTTAATCAGTACCTATACCATAATAATCACAAACCTTATCAAATTGTTTATAGTGTTTAAATAATAAGGCAAACCAACAGAAAAAAACACATTTTTGCCGAAAATAAAGGTTATGACAAATTACGCGCACGCGCACAACTATTTTTACATAAAAATAACATAAAATTTAAAAGATAACCATCTCTTATTTTATTTCTTATTTTTATGTTATGTTATGTGTTTCTATAAACGTCTTAAGGCAGATCTGTAGATTCAACTCTTATTTTATTTTTATGTTATGTTATCTTACTGTATAAACCGACCATTAGTTGTTGTTCCCCTTAAAATATACGTCAATAAAACATTATAGAGAAGTTAATAACTTTGATAAAAAATTAAATAAAGTCAAATTTGCAAATATTAGGCACAATAATTATTAATATTATATTAATTATATTATATTTTTTACGTTAGGAGGTTTGATAGGTATTGAATTATGGTGAAAATTGAGAGAAACTGTCTTATTTGTAACCTAGGTAGCCATGATTTATAAATACCTGGCTACATTTTTCTAAAAAGATTTTGTGTTCGAAATTTTAAATTAGGTATTACAAGTATCTTTTCTTTGCCTTTTATCTTACTTTTTTAACTCGTTCCATGCATAACTAAAATATTCAAATATAGTTTCCTACCTTGAAAAGTTTCTAACATATGGGATATACCCCTCGATATACCCCAATCTTCTAAATAATTATTCATATTACGTTTATTCCCCATTTCTTCGTTTTAATTTTTGATGGAACCACTAACTTCTGTGCCACTAACAAAGAAGATTTCACTCTCACTCATAAATTTCTACAAGAGAAAATCGAACACCAATGACCAAAATGCGATGATCAGGCCACTTTTGTATAACCAATCAAATTACTCAAAGCCCAAAGTAGGCGACAGGAGTTCATTTAAATACTTAATTATTAGTTTGGATGACCAAATTATTTGAAAAGTTCGGCAATGAATGATTTAAATTAAATATTTGGTTGTTTTATATTAACGATTTAATGTAAATACATAACTATTTAGTTTAAATGACCTAGACATTTAAATAGTTCTCTATTGGGTGATTTAACTGGCGATTAACGGGATTTAGTTCCTAAATAAAAATTAGTTCGATTAAATAATTAGTTATTTAGATTTTGTTATTTTAGTGGTTTTTTAGAAAGATATTTGTTTGAAGGGTTCTATGATTTGACACAAATCAACCAACAGTCAAATAACTTTGCAAATAAAACGAAATACTCTCATTTATTTCAGTTAAATCAAATTTAGTTAATTAAAATCACATTTATTTATTACCAATAATTATTCACCAAATAAATCAGATTATTTGATTAAGGGAGCACAGTTTTATCAGTGTACGAATATCCCAGTAATTATTCTGTTTCTTTCGAACTGTGTATGTTCTACAACTGGCCTCTGTTCTCAATTTATCTCAAGCAAATAATGAAATAAAAACGTTGACTATATACGTCTTTGATCCAATGCCGCCTAACGCGATCAATAACCTAAACAAGAAGTGCGCCGTGCTTGAGAGTAGGATATTATTATACAATAGTAATACTCCTTGTAACCTCTTGCTATCATTGAGTCCCTGTTTGCTACTCAAGTTGACTATGCGTTCATTATTAATACAAAACATGCATGCGTGTTTAAAAAAACATTATTGGTGAAACACACTTACGCTAAGGGCGCCAGTTTCTAGTTAGGTTTCTGTGGTTAGGTTTCGATTTTAGCATCTTTTAATACATACCTAAAAAAAAAGAACTAATTAAATTATATCAAAAGTGGGGGAAAACAATGAATTCACTAAATCTAGTGTGAAACCTTATTATAAATAAGTTTTAACAGTATGGCGATGAAGACTAATTGGAAAACCAAATTCTATTTTCAGAATAAAGATAAACAACCTATTTCGCCCCTTTCTTGATTATTTTTAACTTGCAAACTGCAAATCTAACATTTTTATCCAACTAAAAATTGGCCGTGACACATTGTTTCCTAATAAAATTCCGCGTATTTGAATCGATTAAATTGATTAATCTTAAGAGTCGCTCTAAAGCAGGGATGCACATACCGCGGCCCGCTGTCGATATTTATGCGGCCCGCCAACGAATTTTAAAAGCGATATTTATGCGACCTGACAACGAATTTTAAAGTATTCTACTCGCCGCGCTCCGGTCTAAGCATATTGTTACGAGACTAGAAATCTGTCGCATCAACTAGATTACTTTAAGATTCGCGAAACACGTCGGTAGTATCCCCAAACAAGGCAAAGATCAATTAATTTCGCAGTTATACTCTCATGTTTCGTCCTTTCAATGCAAATTGAGTCTTTTTAGGACACAAATCAATTCAATCAATTACAGCCATTTTCCGAACTACAAAAAAATTATGGAGAAAGTCAATAAAACTGACGTCAATTTCGCTAATGTTGAAAAAATTGATATTTTGATACAAGCCTTTCAAAATCGTTTCGTAGACTTCAAAAAAGTTAAACCTCTATTGGACATTTTCAGCAATCCTTTCAACATTTCACCCGAAAATGCGCCGGAATCAATGCAGCTGGAATTAATAGACATGCAAAATGATGACAGTTTGCGAAACAAATTTAATAAAGGCAATTTATTCAACTTCTACCGTTGCGTTGATAAAAACGCTTATAAAGAGTTGCGAATAAATGCATTGAAATGCGCAAGCTTATTTGGATCGACGTATATTTGTGAGCAAACGTTTTCAGTGATGAAACTAAACAAAACGAAAAACCGAAAACGTCAAATGAAAATTTGGAAGAAATTTTACGTGTGGCGACGAGTAATGCGGAGCCAAATATAAAAGAACTTGTTAGTTCAATGCAATGTCATGCATCAAAATAATAAAACATGAAATATTACATTGTAATGATTAGATTACCTTACGATTTCATAATTACAACAAACATTTTTGAAGGTTCTTTTATTTTTATCATTGTATATGAAATACAATACTATTTAAAAATGAAAATTTATGTGTTAATAAGTATTGTTTGTAGTGGCCCGTCCTTGGCTTATATTTTATCCGAGTGGCCCCTGTTCCCTATAAGTCTGCGCATCCCTGCTCCAAAGTATTTAGTTATCGGATCAGTTCCGTGAGGGAGTTTAAATAGATTCTTATCTTCTTATCAACCCCTGCAGAACTTTTACGGAATTCGGTTCGACTGATAAAATTAAACTAAATTGGGGAACCAAGTCGATTACGAGAGTACTGAGCACTTAGGTCCCCCTAAGGCTGATTCAGGACCAATATATGGTCTCAGTCTCGTCAGCTCTCTCGTTGCCCAGAATGCCTGTGACCTGGTACCCAGAACAATTTTACTGTACTTCTGTCCGCAAGAGATCTCATTTTATTTTGGTATTCATTTAGATTAGTCTTGATGTGACTTTCTGGCTCATAAAAGCCTTAACGACCGCTTGACTATCCGAACCTATGTAGATTCGTCTATCTTGGTAGGCTCTACTGTTGTTATCCCGTGCACATTTTAGAATGGTATAGATTTCAGCTTGAAATACTGTTGGGAATTTACCTAAAGGAAAGAATAGGTCTTTCCATGGTCTTACTTCGTGTGTTCCTTCTTCAGTCTTGGATCCATCGGTGAACCACACCTGAGCTCAAAAGAGAAATTCTGGTTCATTGTTTATACATATTTTCCGATCTGAATAATTTTCATCTTTCATCTCAAGAGGCGTATCGAATACATATTTTGGCGTCATATGGTCTGATCTTATTTTCTTTTCAGGTGCACACGAACTATTTATTCTAGTAGGTTGTGTCCTACCATTCCTCGTCTGGAGGTCGGCAGTGTAATTTCGATACCTAGGAAGCCTATTTTCGCCTCTCCCTGTATCGCTAGGTGAAGAGGAGGAAGGTCAAGAATGCGCTTTATCGCTACAGAAGAGGTCGATTTTATTGCTCCTGTTATACTGAAGCAGGCTAGTCTCTGAAGAGTTCCTAGCTTCAGTATAAAGGTTTTTTGTAGCATTTCGGGCCACCAGACCACGGATATGCATATGCTATTAAAGCTGTCACTACTCAGATGTATATCCAGTGCATCATTATGCATCAACCTGCCAGAATAATTTCGGATTTACGCATGCATTTTTACTTCACCTACCGGCTGTAACGTTCCTTCTTGGAGAATTAGTGGTCTTGAACACACTTTCTCTCTTCGCTTTGTGAAAGGGACTGTTATGATCTATTGAGGGCTGATGTTTAACCGTCTCGTCGACCCATTTCTCCACAACCTTACTGTCCCCTGTATCCTAGGACTTACGGTTCTTGAATTTGTGAGTGCAAGTGCGAAACGGAAAGCTATAGATTATCTTATGAGAAAACCTTCGAAAACTATCTATACGGTTTTAAAAAACCAAGGTGAAGCCATGGACGTTAACTGTAAAATACATTAATAAAATGGAGGTATCACAAAAGAAAAAGGCCGCCAACATTGCCCAAAATTGCCATAAGGATTATATAAAAACTTTTCTTGCAAAACTATAAAAATTTGCAGAAATGAAAGGGATACTCTTTTGTATATTTGTCTTGGTAATACTATCAAGTATCTGGGCTTTTCCTGTCAACATAATTTTATATTGTCCATGTTTATGCAACCAAACATACATGACTGACAAAAAACCTAGATTTTATTAACGGTCACAACTTGTCATCACAGACGTTATCAGAATAAAATATTTCATAATAGTTATTTATAATTAAGGGCATTATGAAGATGTTTATGTCTCCGAGGGCAACAATCTTACAAAGCCGAGGGTCTTTGGCCTGAGGGTTTGTAAGTTGCCCGAGGGTATAGACATCAAGTAATTCCCGTGGTACATACAATATTTTATGTCCTACTTCAGATAATTTCAAATTAAATTAAAAGAAAATATAAAATCACGAAAGGTTTTTTACCTATATAGTTGCTAAATAAACAAAGGTAATAAGTGCTCATTGTTGTGCTGTCGGCTGTGTCAAAGTCAAAACTGAAATTTATATAAAATAATGGATTTTCCGTTGATTCCGGATAGAATTGCTGTGAATGCTGCCAAAGCTTAGGATAATCTTGTCCCAAAGAAGTCCAAAGACGCCTATGATAAGGAATATCAAAGGTTTGGGGATTGGATGAAAAATAATGATGCAAAAATTGTCATCGAGACAGTGCTACTCGGATATTTCCAGGAATTAGTATGTTAAAATTGCTGTTGTAAATTATATTAAAATACTAATTATGTATATCGATTATAGTCTGGAATATTCACTTCTAATTCGCTATGGACGAAATAATTAATGTTAAAGAAGACATTAATAGTTAATAAAAATATAGACATTGCAAAATATTGGAAGTTAGGCCAGTATCTAAAGCAAGCATCCAAAGGATATGAAGCGAGGAAATCGAAAATTTTGACTCAAGAAGATGTGCTGAAATTCATCCGTGAAGCTCCCAATGAAACTTTTTGGATGTACAAAGTGGCTCTGTTATTTGGTGTATTTGGTGGGTGCCGCTGCCAACAGCCAGTTAATATATTGGTTGAACATATAGAGAACAGAGGATCCGTAGTAATAGTTAATATTCCCGATACAAAGGCCGATAAAAAGCGTGTCTTCACAATTATTGATGAGAGGAGATGGGTTGTTTAAAGCTACTGAGAACTTATAGGTCTTTACGCCCAACGAACTGCAACATCAATAGATTCTTTTTGGGTTACCGTAACGGTCGTTGTTTTTCACAGCCAGTTGGGAAGAGCACCATAAGCAAGATTCCTTTCATCATTGCAAAACACCTGGGTCTAAGCGATGCGGACAAATATATTGGTCATTGTTTGCGCAGAACCTCTGCAACTTTGTTGGCGGACGCGGCGGCCAACATGACCACATTGAAAAGATATGGCGGTTGGAAAAGTTCAGCTGTGGTTGAGGGATATTTGGAAGACAGTATGTCTTTTAAAAATCAAAATTTCGATATTGATAGCTGGAGTACCATCAACGAGACCATCAACATCAAAAAAGGTTCATCATCGTCAATTTCTGTTAATGAAAATCACGAAACAATAGAAAACATTGCTTATCAAAAGCCGGTAAATTCGTTTTTACTGGGTCTTTTCATAACTGTTCATTTAATATAAATGATAAAGAAGTTTTTTCGTTAAGAAACAGTTGTTGTGACCTTGATTTTTCCTATTTATTTCTCCTAATGCCCGAGGGCATTAGAAACTTCCTTAATGCCCTAGGGTATTATATACCATTTAAAGTGTCTGGTAACTATGGTATTATGAAACAATAATATTCGAGTAGGACATAAATAATATTATAAAGTACATCAGGTACAAACGTAAATTAATAAAATTACGTACACGTAGATATAGGACGACACACGATAAATGGTCATGACTAACTAACGCCTTTATACTTTGTACCTGCTTTTGGCAAATAGAGGCTATGTTGGCTATGGAACTCTTGCAGTATCTCTTTTTTTGCTCCAATTTAATATGTCGAAGCTTTTTAATTGAAATCCCGTATTTAGTTTATATTCCAATCTCTTTGCCTACCCTGTATAGTATATGGCATTAAGGTTTCCACTCTGTTCAACTAGTTATTTCACACCAATGATGGATGTTTACAGTTAATTTTTTACTATAATATCAATGTGAAGTAGCTGTATAGTCTTTCAAATTTAATAATTATACTTAGGTATATAATTTTACATAGGTAATCCATACTATGTTTATAATATAAGGGGTAATGAATTAAATTGCTGCGATAAACAATAAATAATATAAATTACTATACAGATTATTTAAATCGGGAGTCTTTATAATCCTATTATCCGAATTTGAAGTTTCTTCCAATAATGCGAAATATCATTTGCCTCGACAAATATGCAATATCAGCGAGTTTAATAATTAAAGACGAAGGGCTTAGGAAACTTTCCAGAAATAGTAAGACAGTGGCGTACTAACTAAATAGATGCCGGTGTGCTAAGAAGGTGATAATATAGCACCTAAATGCCCTAAACGGTAAGAGATTTAAAAAAGGTTAGTTGTTGTGTTGGCAAAAATCTATGAACTGAAAAAAATTTTACATAATTATACCGGGCGAGTCACAAATAAGTTAAAGTAAAATATGCAGTTTTTTGAAATATAATACACTGTATTACGTCATTACCTGACTTGACAGAATAATAGCTTTAATCAGGTTATTTAACTTCAAATAATTAATACATATGCGAGATGTTACACGTGGCGACATCTCGTAGCAATCGAGCTATCCACCCAACCAGACCAGCGAGGTCTTAGAGAAGACCAAACGCTGGAATGGATCCCGCATAAGCAGGTATCTAATGTCAGGTGGCGCTGAAAGCCAATCGTCGGTTTTAATGAACCGAAAACATGATACAAAGAAATGTATCATGTTTTCGGTTCATTGAAACCGACGATTGGCTTTCAGCGCCACCTGACATTAGATACCTGCTTATGCGGGATCCATTCCAGCGTTTGGTCTTCTCTAAGACCTCGCTGGTCTGGTTGGGTGGATAGCTCGATTGCTACGAGATGTCGCCACGTGTAACATCTCGCATATGTATTTATACATTATGTGTTGAAAACACTGTAAGGTCCCTTTCCTTTTCGTCAGACTCTATAGCCTTGCCGATGAGCCGTAATACGGCGAAACGCGTCCAAGGATTGGGTCTGACGGAAAGAAAAGGGGAAAACATCTTTCTTTCTTCAAATAATTAATTTGTTTCTGATATTTTTTCAGTTTCAAAGGGTTTGTTTTATAGATAGTAGTTACCCTTGGATTCAATCTAGGAAAATAAATTTTGTATCACAGTAGTTAGTCTACCTACATAGTACCTAGTACATATTCCTAGTTTTGTTTTTAGTTGTCTTATGCATATTCAGGGTGAGTTTTTTGAAGGGTTTCAAGGCAATATCTCGAGAACGGTTTGGAGGGACATATTTAGCCATATTTTTTACATCTTACTCCTTTCTCAGTTTTGAGGGGTGAGAGGCAAGTTTGGAATTTTATATGAGATGAAGTATTTTTGTTGTTACAATGCTAATCTGTTATAAAAAAAAAATTGACTTACTTTCCTGGCAACGGAATTATGATTTGTTATTGTAGTAAGAAATAACTTACATCAGACCCTAGGGATAAAGTTGAATTGTTCGCGGACAGTCTTCATGAACAATTTAGCGAGAACCCAACGACGAATCCGCAGAGAGATGCACGGGTAACCTAAACGGTACAGATTTACAAACCCATTGAAAATCCAGAGTTTGCGGAATGTTGACATTGACGAACTTAATAATATAAGAGTTTTACCAAAGCAAAAAAGGCGCCTGGTTTTGACGGCATTAAAGTCAAATCACTAAAGAAGTTGATAATGTGATTGCGGACGTAGTAAACATAGCCCAGGCTATAATCAAAAACGGCCGCTTCCCAAAACTGTTGAAAAAAACCAAGGTTGTTTTAATACTTAAGCCAGGAGAGGAGTTAACATTGGTTGTCAGTTACAGACCAATCAGTTTGCTGACGTGTCTTGGCAAGGTTGTTAAAAAACTTATACTAAATCGTATTATAACGATTATATATTCGACAACATTTTACCACCAGAGCAGTTTGGTCCTCGATCTGCTCATTGCACGGTGCGCCAAACGACTAGACTGGCGTCCAATGTCCTTTAGGGCTTTAATGGCCGCTTTAGCATGGAAGCAGTACTTTTTGACGTGAGTAAAGCATTTGACAAGGTCTGGCACGACGGACTTATTCTAAAGCTAATAAGAGTGGGTTCGCCAAATTACCTAGTAAAGGTTATTCACTCTTTTTTGGGAGGACAGAATTTTTGCAGTTTAATTAATTCCAATTGGTTTTCCCCACGAGTGAATTTTGTTATATTAGTGTTTGATTTACCGGCGCTTGATATTTTTTGTTGTATTAGTGTTATATTGTGGCATCCATGGCCTTGTGCTGAGAGTGGGGCATCTTATAGTGTCATTTTCAGAAGATAGTATTTATCTCCTGATGCTAGAGAAATAATCAAAAATTTGTACCATTTTTTGCTGAAAGAGGTTTTAATTCAAGTGATGCTTTAGCCGAGACGTCTGCTTTAACTATACTTGATTATCTTCGGTAAAGGATATAGGACTCAAACTTATCATTCCCAGAAAGAAGCGAAGTGACTGTGGCACATTTAGAAGTATTGACGAGAATGATTTGGATTGATTAAATAGGAAAATTTATTAAATGCATCAAGAACAATCTGTACCTTCTCTAAATTACCAACAAGACACTGACGAATAATTTTTAAAGATTGGTGTGAACATCGACTTCTTAAAAATATACCCAAAAATAGCATTATTGTAATGGACGATTATGTTTTTTGGAAATGTAAAGACTTTTGCACACTTTTTTCCAGTTATTTATTAACGCATATCACATAACATGTTTCGCTACACGGTAGCTTCTTCAGATGTACTCAGTTTACAAATAGTGGATATATTTATATGCATAATAATGGTCTAATTAGCAATAAGGATTTTACAAAGTATATTTAGAGTTATAAAACTATTAAGATTAAGGGTATTTCCTAAATAATTATTCAAAACATATTAAGCAAAGGAGAATTATTAAGGCCTAATTGTTCATTTAACCAATAGTCGAAATTTTTAAGTTTGTTTATCTCAAGCGACTCAAGCAAATTTGAGTCGCTTGAGACATTTACTTCTTGTCAAAAATTCTTCAAATTGTGTAGATGTATCTAACTTCAATTTATTCGGTAAAAATGGCACGGTTAAGTGAAAAAGATAGGATGGAGGTACTAATAAATGATGCTTGGCTATGGAGATAGGATGCGAACCCAAACAGAAGTGTGTGAGTTATTTAACAATAAGTACCCAAACCGAGCACCAATATCTCAATCTGTTGTTAGTAAAATAGTAAAAAAATATAGGGATTTGGGACATGTTAGAGACAATTATATTCAAGGTCGAACTAGGATTTCAGAAGATGTGCAGTTAAATGTCCTCTTAGCTGTCCAAGAAAACCACCATAGTGTTACTCGCGGTATATTGTCACGGAAAATAATATTTGTCAAGCAACCGTCTTGAATTATTTACACAAAAATAAATGGCATCCCTATAGGGTACAGTTGGTTCATGAACTTAATGAAGATGACCCGGAGAGAAGAACAGAATTTTGCGACATAATGATGAACATATACATTGAAGCAACGTTTACTCTAAATGGGCAAGTGAATCGCCAAAACTGTCGATATTGGGCTAAGGAAAATGTTAATGTTAAATGTGTTAAATAAGTGGCAGGCTGAATGGAGCAGCTCGCAATTCAAACTTTTTGACGTTGAACCATCTGTGAAACCATGGCAACAGTTTCCCGGAACCCGCAAAATGCAAGTAACAGTGAGTCGGCTTAGAATCGGTCACACAAAAAGAACACACGAACATCTAATCTCAAAAGGAAATCAGCCCACTTGCGACATCTGCAGTGTAGTGATAACGGTTAAACACATCCTAATAGATTGTCCAAAATACAGTGTACAAAGACAAAAATACAGTATGAAGAACACCATGAAATATATCATAGACAGTGACGTAAATATAAATAACTTAACAATCTTCCTAAATGACTGCAACCTACGAAATCAAATCTAAGAGTTATTGTAATTTAATTGTATAGTGTAAACATTAGGCGTAACGCCAAGTACTGTGTATTTCTGCGCTAACGACCCAAGAGGTCGATGCACTTTTCCTTTAAATATAATAATATTAATAAAAAAATCCGCACTGGGTAATGGAGTCCCACACACAATCCCCGCAAAAAGTGAATGTTTGGGCTGGAATTGTTGATAACCGGATTTTAGGTCCTTTCTTTTTTGATGGTAGGTTAAATGGTGAACTGTATCTAGAACTTTTAGAATTTGAGTTAATACCGGCACTTGCTGTACTCTATCCAAATCCAGATAAGCCAGACATTCCCAACAATAACTTATGGTACCAGCAAGACGGAGCACCAGCCCATTACACACGCCCGGTGCGTGAGTACTTGGATACAGTCTTTCCTGGCAAGTGGATTGGTCGACGGGGTCCAATAGAATGGCCGGCAAGGTCACCAGATTTGACCCCGCTAGATTTTTTTCTGTGGGGCAATTTAAAATCTAAAGTATACTTTAACATACCTAACAATATTGATGAACTTAAAGCTCGAATAAGGCATGAGGTTAGATTAATAGAGCCCCAGGTAATCCATAACGTTTTGGAAGAATTCAAAGATCGACTTGCATATTGCCAGGAAGTTGGTGGCGGTCAATTTCAACATTTATTAAAATAAAATTTAATATAGTCTATGTAAATATTATAAACTAAATAGATGTAAAGAGTTCATTTTAAATTGTAGTTTTCGTACCAGAAAAATGTCAATATATCGAAAACCGTTGATTTTGGAGATATGGTATGTTATACAAAAAGTGTTAAGAATGTATCGTAGAATTTAAAAATAATATAATATACAGGGTGCTCTATTTAAAAAAATTAATGTTGACGGTATATGTTCTTTATGCGACAACCTGTATACACACTTCTTATGTCAACTAATTCGCAATTAAAAATAATAATTGACAGGCGTTTTTCCAGAAAATAATCACCTGAATTGTTAACGAATTTATTCCAACCTTTTTGAGCTTACTGTATAATATAAATTATGTTGTATATTTTGCCTTTTATCGATTTACTTTTATCCAATAGTGCTCGTATGCTTTTTTAAGCTTTAGATAATGTCAGAAGATGCCTAGGTAATACAAGAAGTATTTTTGAAATATTGTACTCTTTGGTGCTGCTGCAAGTTTTTAAAGTCGGCTTAGGTATTCCCAATATTGTTAAGCTTAGAATGACATACAAGAAATAGGGACATTTCCAATCTCTTTTGTCATGTAAAATGTTTGGCTTTGTATGGTTAAAATGAATCGAACAAAAGCGTTTGTCAATATGCTCGTATTGTACTGGATAATAAAAGAAATATGTTGCAAATATATTATTCAAAAAATATCTCTATAGAATACATTTTAAAATTTAAATATTAAGATTATGTTTAATCATAAATATAACAAAATTTACAAGAAAATGTTAAGCTGTTAAACAATTACCAAGTTAATATCAATTTTAAAACATATGAAATATGTTTTAAAATTCTTTGTGTCGGTAAGTGAAAACTTTCATTCACACTGAAATTGAAAAATCTAGACGACATTAGAAAAAAAACTAGGTTAATTCATTTTAAATAACGAGAACGAACAGCTGGATGAACGGAGATTTTGTAGTAAAGTAAAGTAATTTAAGAAATAAACTGCGCTTTTATTACGCGTAATGAATTTTGAAAATCTAGCGCTTTAAAAGGAGGAAGAGTAGAACATATAGCGATAATCTTAGGATCGCGTGCATAGCATTCATGAGCTAATATTTAGTTTACCTTTCAGTTACTAGTTAATAATAATTACTTAAAAAGTAGGAACCATAATATGACATATAAATATGTATACAGGGTGTACATTTAGTGTGCCGGTGGACGATATCTCGTTAACGGTCGACTTAAGGAAAAAAACTTTTATACAAAAGTTGTACAGGTGGGCCAAACATATCTTTTTTTAAATAGAACACCATATTTTATATTTTTTTTATTATATTGAAGCCTTTAGTAGTCCTCTATTCTACTTTAAAATATTTTGATCAACAAATGCGACGTTGTCAAGATATGAATTTCTCAATGGAATTTTGGCTAAAAACGATTTTACATAAAATTCGTTGGATTTTAACTATCTTTACATTTTACTAAAATTAGGAATTATTACATGTAAAATCTAAAATCTAACTGTTGTTAGAATTGGTATAAGCAGCGCCGAATTAAAGGTTTCGTAGGCCCTAGGCACCAGTGGTGAATTTTAGATTTTAATTCGGGGAGGTTCACTAACGGGTTGCGGAAAAAAATGCGCCGCAGACGAAAATTTTTTGGGTGCCACGCCCTAATTTTACCAAGAAATTGTATCACATTGTAGTTAGTCTCTGTGTCTGTGAACTCTTTTTCTTATTGTAGTTGTAGAATACAGTATTGATCCTTTTTTTGTGTCTATTTTTATTATATTTTATGATCGTAGGCCCTTCGCGTTTCGTAGGCCCTAGGCAAGTGCCTAATGTGCCTTATGGATAATCCGGGCCTGGGTATAAATACTACAGAGTGTTCAACATTTTGGTCCAAACTTAATGAATTTAAAGCCAAGTTTAGTTTAGTTTTTTTTTTTTTTTTTTATGAAGCACTCTGTATGTTACATTTCTCTCGAAAAGATATAAAGATATCTTAATTCCCTTAAATTTGATACCAATATCTGATACCTTCTTTCAAAAAGTTATTGAAAGAAACATGATTTAAAAAAATTGTGTTTTTAAAAACCTTAATATTATGAACAATTTTGATGTTTGCTTATTCATTTTTAAATTTACTTCAAAAAAAATTGAGGAGAACTTAATAAATTAGTGTGTAATTCATATTCAAGTAGTTGTATACAATTTTACAGAAGAAACTTAAATTATTACCTATCGAAAAGTATGTAAATCTCCAATTTTGAAAATATCTTTCACCAATTTAAAACGAATACATATTAACACATTGAGTGTTCACAAAGTCTACCATTTTTTAAAATTCAAGCCTCAATTCGTTTGAAGAACGAGTCCCTGACATTTCTCAACATTAATGGGCTAAGTCTACCAATTGATTGTCGGATTCGTTCAATCATATCCTCCCTTGTTGTTGTTGGTGTGCTGTAAAGATCGACCTTGACGGTGCCCCACAAAAAGAAATCCATGGCCGTTAGGTGACCTTGCTGGCCAACTGATCTGACCTTAAAATAATAAAAATTATAGGTAAAAAAGAAATTTCATATTATTGGGTTTTCAACAACCATTCCTCCCTATCCACTGCTCTGGAAACTTTGCATTTAAATATTCCCGAACATATCTGCTGTAATGAGGGGGTGCCCCATCGAGCTGAATATACATCCTGTTCGTTATGAACTCCGGGAGACTATCAGTCAACCTAACAAAGTCATGTTGCAAAAATTCCAAAAACAAACGACCGACCATTCAAGTGCTCTTCAAAGAAATAAGGTCCAATGACATAATTGTGGATAACACCACCCCAAACGTTTAAGCTCCTCTGATGTCGAAATTTATTTACTAGCAGGGCATGTGGTACAAGTGAAAATTATGTCTATTGACGAACCCATTTTCATTAAATGTCGATTCGTCGATGAACATGACATTTGATGACATATTTAAAAAAATCTTCGTCTTCAGCAGTGATATTTTGGGCCCATTGACAAAATAATGTTCTTCTTTCAAAATCATTGTCGTTTAATTCTTGATGTAATTGAACCTTATAGGGATAAAATTTGTTTGCCGATAAACAATTATTCACTGAAGATTTTTTATTTCCGAAAGAACTCATTTTAAAATTTGAAATAAAATAGAGTGTTCAATTAATATTGTGATTCGTTGCCAGGACCGGACTGACAAATGTAAAATACGAATTTAAAAGGAAATAAGCAAAAACAATTCATTATTAGAAAGTAATACCGCCATTACATTTTGAGGGTAGGGTGGTTTAAAAATCGGTAAAAAATTCCAGGTCCGTATTTAAAAAAATAAAGTTGATGTTGGCCACTCGGAGACGCAACGTCGGGTATTTAGTTTAATAACGTCATATTGTAGAGAAGAAAAAGTTGCAACGACAAAGTGTCATTTATTATTAAATAGCTATTCAAATGAGCGCAGGAAAAAATAAAAACGATTTTGCAAAATTTCGTTTCTTTTTCGAATAATATCGGAAGTATTCGGAATTTTAAAACTTTTAAAGCGGCATTTTAATCAGCACCGAATTGCACAACATTGCCCCCATTTAACCGTTTCTCTAACTGCTATGGTTGCCGAGATTCCAATGCTCGTATGTCGAATTTGTAACACCCTGTATAAACGGGATGCCATAAAACAATTTCCATCACTTTCTCCAATTGCGTAAATCATATTTACTAATTCTACTCGAGTGAAATTAAAATTCATTTTGAAAATTAACGTTGACAGGGCCACTGTAAAACGTCAAATAATTGATTATTATTATTTTTTATGGAAGAAGTCCATCTCTCAGTGGAGTGATATTTTAACGTAAAGTAAAACACACAATCTGCTCCACTAGTTTAATGTAAAAAATTTTTCTTTAAACCATATATGTTTCGGAGGCATAAACCTCCATCATCAGTGGGATTAAATTAAGTCAAATTAAGGAGAAAAATACCAGAAACATTGTGAGAACTTGTGTCGCAGAAAAAACTTCATCATTTTATATTAAATAAATTAAATTAGAAATTGGAAAAGGTTGTTATTATTTAAAAAATCTTTAGTATTAATTTAGTAGTTATAATTAAAAAGCACATATTATTTTGAATTTTTCGTTTTTTGGATAACCCAAAATTTTAGTCCAATGCGGAGGAAATAAAATGATGGATACGAACATCTTGCTAGAGTTGTATCAAAATTTTGACTCTAAACTCTAGCAAGATGTTCGTATCTATCATTTTATTTCCTTCGCATTGGACTAAAATTTTGGGTTATCCAGAAAACGAAAAATTCAAAATAATATGTGCTTTTTAATTATAACTACTAAATTAATACTAAAGATTTTTTAAATAATAACAACCTTTTCCAATTTCTAATTTAATTTATTTAATATAAAATGATGAAGTTTTTTCTGCGACACAAGTTATCACAATGTTTCTGGTATTTTTCTCCTTAATTTGACTTAATTTAATCCCACTGATGATAGAGGTTTATGCCTCCGAAACATGTATGGTTTAAAGAAAAATTTTTTACATTAAACTAGTGGAGCAGATTGTGTGTTTTACTTTACGTTAGATTATTATTATGTCTCCTAGGCAAGGGCCTAGCGACACTTAAAGCACCGGTTCCCGTCAGATCACCGAAGTTAAGCGGTGTCGAGCGCGGCTAGTACTTAGATGGGTGACCGCTTAGGAAACACCGCGTGCTCTTGTCTTAGGGAAGAGTGTAAAATGAATCGACATCAAAACCATCCTATTCACGCCGGACAGGCCGGATGAGATCGGATATCTCGTAGGATAAAGGTGCCGTTTCACACTCCCCAGTCGGTAGACCGCACGATTAAAAACCGTACGGTCGATGACCGGTTCAAGATGGCCTCTGATACGCCGACGACCGTAAAAAATAGTAAATAAAAAAAAGATATTATGTCTGCTATTTGCAGAAGAGTTGAATTTGATAGAAACACATGGCCAACTAGTTATTAAGTTTAAAGCCTCACGAAATTACGCTTGCCTTTAAGACACAATATTTTGAAATCATGTTTCCTTCAACAACTTTTTAAAATAAGGTATCAGATATTGGTATCAAACTAAAGGGAATTAAAATATCTCTTCGAAAAAAATGTAAAATGCATGGTGTTTCATTTAAAAGAAAAAACGAAAACTTGGTTTTAAAATCATTAAGTTTGGACCAAAATGTTGAACACTCTGTAATGCTTATACCAATTCTAATAACAGTTAGGTGATTTTACATGTTAGAACTTTTCTTTCCTTAATGGTAGTAAAAAAATTTGTAAAAATAGTTAAAATCCAACGATTTTTATGTAAAATCGTTTTTAGCCAAGAATCCATTGAAAAATTCATATCTTGACAACGTCGCATTTGATGATCAAAAAAAGTAGAATAGGGGACTACTAAAGGCTTCAATATAATAAAAAAAAATTATGGTGTTCTAATTAAAAAAAGGTATGTTTGGCCCACCCTGGATTTTTGAGCCAACTGTATATTTAAAATTATTTTTAAAGGTAACGAGATATCGTCCACCGGCACACTAAATTGACACCCTGTATATTATTTGAGAAACTTTGTTATCTGCCACTTGTTGATACCTTATACAGTAAGGATTAGCTAAATAATTATGCTAAAACAGCTATTCTGTAGGCTATATGCCCCAACGAGCGCTGAATTATAAAGACAAATTTGGCGTATTTTGACAGTGTTAGTACTAAAATACAAACTCAGATTGCAGAAACTATCGGAAAGAAAGGAATGAATCTCCGTTTTCAATGATGGGATGCTACCTGTAGAACTCTTTGGTTGTCGTTAGTACAGGGCAAGCATGACAAGTGAGCATACCCATAGACAAAGGAAGGTTTAGACGGGAAACTGAATACTTAAAAGTCCTTCGCAATTGTTTTTACTGTCAACTCTAATCTGTATTCTTAAGTTTGTATAACAACCTAAGAAATCTAATTACGATTGCGTGAAGAGATCTGTTTTATCAATTGATATATTATAGCGGTTTTTATTTAAAATTAGTATAAAATCGAACATTTTAAATTACATTTTGATTTTCATGTTTTAAAATATTTTGTTACCAAGTATATCAAAATGTAATATAAAATGCGGTTTTATGAAAATACAGTTAGTTTGTTGGAAGTAATTGCGTGCACCCTAATCAAAACAAAAATGTTAGGAACACTGAAATAGAGTATTTCCACATGCATGCTTTATTGGCGCCAGTGCTGGTGCAACTTTTGTGGTGCATAGAAACTGATTAATTGAACTAGCGTCAGTTAACCGGCGGCAGCAATTCATGCGGCAGTAAAGTAGAAGGCAGGTCTACTTTTTGGCGCCAGTCCGTCATTGTTCCTTTAAAGTCAAGACAAAAAAGGGTGTTATTTTTTTTTAAAGAAAAATAATTAAAATGTCATGTAAATTTAAAGAGTGGTCAAGAAATAGTATATTATTAACCAAGGTTTAGACAGCCATCATTAAGCGTCTTAAATCCCTTGTCGCTCCGCTCCTCGTGATTTAAACTTGCCGCTCGGGCTATAGGCTGTCTAATCCGTGGTTAATATAATATTTTTTCCACTACTACAAACTTTTATAAGAGATTTATCTTTATAGTATTAATAATTATAAAAAATTATAAATAGGTATAAGTATATTTTTTAATCACGTTACCTGCGCTTTGGAATTAGCAAAATATTTTGTTGTTTTGTCAGGTGGCTTTGTTAATGTCAATTTTTGTTCATTTATGTCATCAGATTTCACGAGTTTTCCGTTTTTTTAAAAAATGAGCGAAGAAAATGTTAGTGATATTATTATGTGTACCTACACCTTAATTATTAATATTAATATTTGTTATTGATTGTATCGATATTTTACAATATCAAGCATCTCCAATAATCTAATATGTATTGATAATTATCTGGTTGCCTAACCACATTCATGTTTATAAATTCATGTTGTAGAATCAAAAAAATCAAGTTACCTGCGTTCAAATAGATTCTTGAAGATCGGTCAATAATGGATTTCAATGCCTTATTATTGACCATGGTCAATAATAACTTATAAGGTAGAGAAAAACGATTTATAACGTTAACAGTCGGTCAATAATGACAATGTTATAGGTTAGTAGTGGAAAATAGTATATTATTAACCAAGGTTTAGACAGCCATCATTATTGCCCGAGCGGCAAGTTTCTTTCGTCTTCGGAATTTTCTTTTTTTTTACCGATACTAAAACATGAATGGTAAAAAGCCTATAGTTTTATGAGATCTCGTAAATAAATACAGATGAAGTCTTTTCTTCGTCGCTTCGCTCCTCGTGATTTAAGACGCGAGGGCTATAAGCTGTCTAAACCGTGGTGAATATAATATTTTTTCCACTACTGCAAACTTTTATAAGACATTTATCTTTATAGTATTAATAATTATAAAAAATTATAGGTAGGTATAAGTATATTTTTTAATCAAGTTACCTGCGCTTTGGAATTGGCAAAATATTTTATTGTTTTGTCAGGTGGCTTTGTCAATGTCAATTTTTGTTCATTTATGTCATCAGATTTCACGAGTTTTCTGTTTTTTTAAATGAGCGAAGAAAATGTTAGTGATATTATTATGTGTACACCTCCAGAATTAAGGATGGAAGCAGGAAAAATGTTGATTGTACCTATCGATAGTTTACAATATCAGGCGTCTCTAATAATCTAATATGTATTGATAATTATCTGGTTGCCTAACCACAAGAAATGATGTTTATGAATTTATGTTGTAGAATCAAAAAATCAAGTTACCTGCGTTCAAATAGATTCTTGAAGATCGGTCAATAATGGATTTCAATGCGTTATTATTGACCATGGTCAATAATAACTTATAAGGTAGAGAAAAACGATTTCTAACGTTAATAATCGGTCAATAATGGCGATGTTATAGGTTAGTAGTGGAAAAACGTATTTAAACGCTTTTAGAAGTTAATGTGAAACCTCGAAATTACAAACTTTTGTGTTATAAAGACCAGAACTTATTTGACGCGATTTTTTCTACTGCACCAGTTAAAATGTTTTTGCTATCAAGCGGAACAAATACTGTCTTAGTATTATTGCACCAATGAACTGGCACATTAAGTGACGCCAATAAACTATCCATATAGACACGCCTTTGTTTAGACTACATATACGAATTGCAGCTAATCAAGTACATAATGTATTTCTTTACAGTTTTGTAAAATACTTTCGCCTAAGGCGTAACATCAACAGCGCATGTGACATTGACTTTTTCGAGATTGGATCGTCGAGATACACCTAAAATATATAGTGACGTAAAACAAAAAAGTTTTCTTCAATCGAATAAAAAATAATTCAAAAAGTATATAGGAATCTTCAATTTCACCATTTTCACCAAAAACGGAATTTTCTTTTTTTTTTTACCGATACTAAAACATGAAAGGTAAAAAGCCTATAGTTTTATGAGATCTCGTAAATAAATACAGATGAAGTTAGTAGATCATTTCAAGAATGCACAAAGACCTGTCATATCCACCATTTGTTATAGTATTTGCGGTCATTAATTTACTACAATCAATATTTTTTCTTTAATAGTGTAAAACATGTTATAACTAATAAGAAATAAAACGTATAGCAACATTTGGAATTATCATGATAATTATTATTACTGGTGGTTTCATCAAGGCATGTATCGGAGCCGAATATAATTTCTAAGAATTTTTCGAAGGGTTTTTCTAAATAACTTTCAATTGGATTATCAGAAACTAAGTTAGTTAGATTAAGAAAAGTACAAACAAAACATTAACTACTTTCTGGGAAATGATTTAGGAATATGTAGAATGCATGTATTTCGTTGAAACTGCAATCCTTTTTAATAACCTTCATTCTGGCTACGATCTATTAAATTTAATTGATACAATTGTTAAATATCTAATAAGTGTTCTACTAAATACATATTATTTTACTTTCATTAATCGAAATCTACAAAATATTTACAAAACAAGAACTCAAATGTTTGTTTACAAATGGCTGCTGTCAAATTTCCTGCAGTATTGAATCAATTACTTGAAATTTTAGCGCATGCGTATTGGATGAAATGCCCTTCACTATATTTACATTGGGTGCCATATAGTACTAATACATATACACTGTGGCTCAAATTATAGAAGTACATTATGAATATGATCACCATGATTTTCTATCACCGATTGCAGTCGCTTTTGCCGTAGGTCAATAGCTGCATTGATTATGTCCTGGTTAAAATTACTACAGAACTCTAACCTTTCCTTTAGCTTTTCGATGATGGTAAACCTTTGATCATTGTGAACATTTGCCTCTAAAATTCCCCATATGGAATAGTCGACAGGGTTAAGTCTGGACTATTGAGTGACCACATATCCGGTTCGATGTAATCGGGGCATTGCTCAAACAAAAACATTCTTGTATTCCGAGAGGTATGGGAAGGAGCACCGTCTTGTTGGAACACGTAATCGTCGCAAATTGCTTCAATTTCTGGAAGCAAGTGATGTAAAATTTGTTGTTGATACGCGTCCGAGTTTAGTTTTACTCCGGCGTCTACAACAATGAAACTTGACTTCCCCAATTTGGAAACTACCACAGAGAATATTACGCCAGGACTTCTCTCGATTTGAAGATTTTCCAAAGGGATTTCCCTCTTTACTAGCACATTTGCATATACCCGATTATTTTGTGTATTCTTTGGCGGCCTCAAGTAAAACATCTTCTCATCTGAAATCCATATCTTTGCGATATTTTCCCGAGAACGGAATCTTCGTAGTAATAGATTACATCTTTCTTATCGTTTCTCCTTCACATTATCATTAAGCTTTTGACAGTAAACTTTTTTTAAAGACTTTAAGTTGGCAATAATTTTTATAATTCTTTAAACTGTAGAACGGTGAATTCTTATTCTTTTTGCTATTTTTCTGGTACCTACAGATTCTATAATATTTCTTACCATGGTAATATTTCCTTGAGTTCTTCAAGTTTTCTTCCTGCCCCTTCCAACTTTTATTTTTATGGATCCATTACTTTCACTAAGATGTCTTAATAGTCTTGTATTTCCAACTGTTCCAACATACCAATTTTTTTCAGCAAACTCCTTTACAATTTTTCTTGCACCGTAATTATGTTTTTGTCGAAAATATTTGATAATAATTCGATCCTCTTCACTTAAGACTGCCATTGTCTACGGATTAGCTGTCACGAAGCGTACAAAACATCAAAAATAACATTCTTTATTATTTTAATAACAGTCATGGATACTTTGATTTTTAATAACGGTCATGGATGCTGCAATCATGTTTCAAACGACTTCAAATTTCCAAAATGATAACCGCAATGTTTTAGTACATCAATGAACAAAATAAATTGTATTTCTTGAATTTTAAAATATTTCACAATGAGACCTATACTGGAGAATTTTCGACAGTTAAACTACCAAAAAAACGTATCATCTGAAATTTAAATAAATCAGTTTCCGTTTGCCACGAACATAAGCGCACGTTTGTTGATCGGGTTCGCGGTTGATTCATTGCCTATGACCATAGAAAATGCGGAATTTTTCGGAAACCATTTAACGGTTTCTATTTAGTTAAATCCGTTGTTTCTTTGTAAGTAAAGTTTAGTTGGTTCACTATAAATATACATAAAATTTTGTATGTGTAAATGTACTTCCTTTTTTACGTTCAAAAATGGAGAATGCGCTATTTTCCATGACTAACTTAATTTATCATTATTAAACTTTTACTTTAATAATTTACCAATTTTTTGATACAGGTATTTACATTTTTATCACTTCAAGCTTACTGTACATAATTTTTTTTTATATAAAACTGAACTTCCTGACAAAAAATATATATATAAATGTTCCAACTGATTTTTTCTCGAAATATATTATTCCGATAGCATCCACTCGAAAAGAATAAATATTTGCCAACCTGTGATACAAAGCAGATATTGAGTTTTGGGATTCTTATTGTTTTGTCATCGCTTAATAGGAATTATTTAAATGCCCATTTTTGTTTGATGATCAGCCTCGCAACTTATAACTCTTTAGCAAATATTTATTTTAAAATTCGATATATATTTTTTCACAAAATGTGTGTCATCCCTGACACAGTTGTTCAATAAATAATAAAATGCCTATCGTAAATTGATGTATTGCGGTAATAGTGATTTATGATGTTTGTGTTAAAAGTGTCTAGCGAGTGAACCAACCCCTTCAACAAAACAAAACACTTTTAATACGCGCATCATACAATATTTTATCTACAAATACTTATAAAACAGACATTTAAATGAACAAAAAAATTAATACCTATTCTACCAAGTTCAAAGTAAAGCCATAAAAATCTTAAATCAAGTTAAGTAAGTAAGGAAGTAAGTAAATTACACTTTCACACTTCTCGACCACTGTGAATTTAGACAGCTGTATCATCTAAGATCAAGATCACTTAGGCAAACATCAACACTTTCTGAGTATAACTAACCCTGCATTGGATGAACCAGGCACCTCTTTCCGACTGGTCACCTTCCCTACGATAAGAAGTCCTTCTAAGTCACTTAGACACCCAAGGCCCTTCTCCTGGGTCCTCGCGTATCCACCGATCTGTAACCTGGTCGTAACAAAGTAAGGCCTTTCAGGCTCCTCGGGCTGCTGCAAGGTATCATACAATTTGACGGCGCCCCAACGAGACATGCTGGGTTTCCTCCTGGCTACCTAGTAAAGGATTGTACTCGTATTGCATTAAATATTAGGATCCATGTTTTTTTAAGCTAGCGTTTTATTCACACTCTATGCCCCGTCAGGGAAACAACCCAAAGTTGGTAAAGATACTACAGTAGAGCAGATTATTTATTAAGACCGAAGGGGCAATAAAACCTGCAACAAAGAAAGCCACAGCTTTCAATCATCTTTCTTTCTTCTAAAATACTCAGGCATGACATTAGCAAGTAGCAACCTTTAATTGCCTGTCTTTGTCAGGTGTGAGAAATTAAAGCGGAACAAAGAACCTTTTCCCAGGTACCCAAAAATTCAGGTACGGGCGAGGAATTTTTTGGGTTTATTCGATATTCGACTTAGAATATTTGGTGCAGAATGTATAACGCCGATAAACGTTTTGGAGTATTTTCAAAATGAAAAAGGAAATAGCATTCAGCCAATTTCAGCTGTGAAATGCACTTCAGCAGCCTGTAAGATTAGTGAGAAAACTGTAGCTAGGATCGGAAAGGAATATACAACAGGAACCTCTCCCAGGGTAAGTGCTTTAAAATTTATTCACATATGAATACAGGGTGTCCCACAGTGAATGGCGTATTAAAATTATGCGATTTTTATATTATATAATATATAAAGATTGTAATTTATTAGAAGTATTTATATTTAATTATAAAGTAATAAAAGAACATGTACTCATAATATTCAATTTCCTTTTTAGGCTAATAGAGAAAAGCGTGCCCCAAAAGCAAGGGATTTAACTGAGGCAAGGAAAACTCAAATAAGGAACGTAGTTTACAATATGATTGCCATGCATAAGTATGTCACACGGCAATAGCTAAAAGAGGAATTGCATGCCAAACAAATTATTGACCTAAGCAACTCCACATTAGGTCATTTGTTAAAGCATTTGGGATTTAAATTTAAAAGGGAAAGTGGCAGGCGCTACATTATGGAGAAACCGGATATTGTTTCAAAACGTATAAAACTTTTGAGACAATATACAGAAAACTTGTTAGCAGAAACTCCGTTAGATGTGGTTTTTAAAGACGAAACATAATTATTTCAAAATGGTAGCGACATTAGAACATGACATGATGACAACATTAAATCAATTTTAAATAAAAAACAATCAGACGGCAAGATATATATATATAGTTTTGCACGCTGGCACCAAAGATGGCTTTATAGATGGGTCAGACTTAGTTTTTTCTACAAAAAATAAAAGCGCTGACTATCATGAGAACATAAACTCTACCTTGTTTGAAAAATGGTTGGAAGAACAGCTTTTACATCGGCTCGAAAAACCCTCGCTTCTTGTTATGGACAATGCACAAAGTTCCATTCACGGCTCAGCAAAAATGTACCAAATGCTTCAACGATTTTTTTGAATTTTATGGAAAACGAATTCAAACCCGAATTGCTATAAATAGTAAAACAATACAAAGCAAAACTAGGATATGACGTGGATGAATTAATTTGTACTATGGGTAATCAAGTTTTGTGAGATTGCCGCCCTACCACTGCATTTTCAATGCTATTGAATTAATTTGGGCCCAAAGCAAAACATTTTTTAATAAACAAATTATTGGAAAAGACAGGAAAGATGAAAATGACGTTTTGGATGTTTGGAAAGAGGCATTACAAACCATTACCCCCGAAAATTGGTCTGATTGTGTTTGCCACACAAATAATATTATAAGGGATTATTCGCAAAAATAATACATCCTGAATGTTCAGGTTAAGCCACTGATAATTCATGTGTCAGGTTCTGAAAGTGACATTTCTTTATCTTCAGATTCAGATTAACTTTTTTGTATGCAGTTGTTTTATTTTCTTGTTATTATATTTATATTTAAAAAGTATTATTTATTGTATTTTTAATATGGACATAATTTAAGATCTGTTTGCCCCCCCCCCCCCCCCCCCGGACACCAAAGACCAAATCCTAAAGCCGCCACTGAACATAAAAACTATAAAAAAAACAAAAATATGAAATATTACGATTATTAATAAATTGGCTTATTATAAATTAATGAGGGATAAATAAGAATGAGAAAGTCCTATCACCTTGTTCTTTCTTATTTATTTCTCATTAAGCACGTCTCTTCTGGAGAGCAGTTTCGGCTTCATTATAAATTATATGTAAAATAAAACATAATTTCAATAACACTGGTTTCATTTTTAATTTTTCTTAACTTTTATGAAATAATACATTCCGGATCTAACCCAACATCCCACCAGCATTCACCACAGATATCAATGAGTTTATAAAAGGATACAAAATACACCCTCCTATTACATTATGACTCTCTTCCTCAGGTACATAGTTGGGTACCTGGAAAAAGATTGAACACTAAGACTTATGTGATTTATTATTTTACTCTCTTTGAAGGGCGTCAACTGGATATTCCCTTTAATTTATTCTTGCTTTTGATTTGTATGAAAACAAAGAATACCCTGTAGCGTTCTTTGTAGCACGTTTTATTGAGGTTTCCGTCTTTTTAAATAATCTATACTATATGTAGATATTATTATACTATTGTAACCCTTGTCAGATGTTTAAAGTGAAAAGGAGAAGATTATCAACCTAAATAGTCTATGATTTTGACGAGAGACCAAAAGAGCAGTTCTTGAGAAATTCATCAGGCGATTAGTACCTCATGATGAAAATAGCCCCTATATGGGTTGTCGCAGAGAAGAGCTATGATGTTGCGCAATCGACAACATCGAGGATTTGGATACTACATTAGTGGTGAACATTCCAGACACAATTTCGGGAACTTTCACTGTAGTTAAGCGATTTCATTTGAATTTGTACAGAAAATATAGAGCTCTTCGGCCAGCAGATATCGGACATTCGTCGTCTAATTTTTATCAAATCAGTATATTATGTTTTGTTTTGAAATTTTCCTATGACGTCTTGCCGTTCGGTACCCAGCCAAAAATTAGTATATTATTAACAAATGTGCTAAAAATCCAATTGGCATCAATAGTTTCGGTGAAATGACTGCTGTATAGTAGAATATTTAAAGCTCCCAGATCAGAAGCTTTACACTGGTCACTGTTTTCATTGGTCTTTGGCTACTTTACTAGTAGATTCTGGGCCGAGCCTTAGAACTATCAAAAGACACGGTGGATGGAAGTCCTCAACACTGGCAGAAGGATATATTGAAAACTCACTGAAAAACAAGAGGAGAATTGCCAAAATCCTATTTAAGGCGTCGTCGTTTTGTAATATTGTCTCCATTCCCTTTATAAGTATACAAAATGACAACAGAGCCCTGATCACTGGAATCAAGGGACAATATTTCTAATTTCTCACATAATTGTACAGTAAATGCTAAAGCTAATAATAACTTTAAAATATCCTTGTATTTTTTTAACACTAGTGTTAAAAGTAACGCGCTTTTAACACTAGCGTCATAAAATGGCATTTTAGATACTGGGAACAAGCGTTAAAAACTCTATTTTTAGGGGTGCTTGTAGGTAAAATATAATTGCAATTGGTTTAACATTTGACAAAAATAGGTGTTCCCTAGCACCCATACAAAAACAATGACTTTTACTATGAAGTGTGTGCTTCTACGTCAACGCCAAGAAATGTAATTACATTTTGTTTCTCTTGCACAAACATGTTTATTTTTCCGCCACGCACCTTTAATGTGTTTTACATTAAATTAAAATGCCGGCATAACGACACGACATGGGCGATTGGCGTGCCTGACGAATATATCAAAGCTATATGAGGCAGAAAGTAGAAATCGCTTTCTAAAACACATTTTCTTTATCCAGAGGTAATTGAAATCATCCGTCTCCTCTCTCATCAATAAATTTATATAGAACAACCAAAAAAGACCCTTTACGAGTAATGTTGGTTGTAAAAGATTAACTTTAGTGTGGCTCACACATACGTGCCTTTCAGTGTAACAAATATACTTATTTTCGTTTTAAATTGCAATGTTTTATCAGTAAATGGAGTAAGTTAATCAATCACAAAGACTCTTAAGATATTCCTTGAATTTAAATAAAATTTACCATTATAGATGATTTTTTTTTACACAGCACTGCAGGATTATTCCTTAATGGCGCTCTGCGAGTGGTGCGTGTGCGCAGGAAACGATTCGCGTTGATCTTGAATCTTTGGAGATTATACTCGTTGGGAAACACGGCCTCAGGGATATCGTACCAGAGCGATGACGTTCTCCAGATGAAGGAACTTTTAAGCAATGTCGTTCGAGGGACACTAAGTAGGTCTTTGTGGAGATGTAAGACCTCTTGCTGCCGATAGAGATGTGTATTGGCAGCCGATGTTCAAGCATCCAAAGTAAAAGATGAAACAAGTGTGCTGTCATCAGCAAAGCTATGTATAGGATTTTTCGTTTTTTCCAAAAGATCGTTAATGTATAGTTAAAAGAGGGTGGGCGACAATATAGAACCTTGAGGGACTCCGGCGTTGATGTTAAATGTGTCTGAAAGAAATCCGTCCATCGCCACTCGTAGAGAACCGTCTTTAAGAAATTATCTCTTAAGGTTTACGATATCGCTGTAGTGATAAACGAATTTGTTACACCCTGTATATCGATAAATGAAATGCTCTTGTCGATATAAAAGATATACCAAATTAAGATATATTGTGTTTATTTGAAAGGACATTTACGTGTGTGTCAATATGTTCCAGAAAAAAAACAAATAAATAAGGGCCCACAAAAAATTAGTTAGATTACAAAGTCGATTGTGTGAATGGCGGCAATTTACCTACTGAACGTGTGACCTTCACTCTTGCTTTTGTTTGTATTGAATAATGACGGTCATTTAAGAGAAAAACAAGCAGTAATTTAAGGAATAGTTTGGGGAAAGCTAAAATTAGGCAGAGGGCGGCGTTTCTAAACAAAGTAGCTGATGATTTTTCAGGGTTAGAATTTATTATTTATTTGATGGACAAAGATTTATTACCTAAAAAGTATTTTTGTTTTAAGTTGACCTTCTTTACTGAAGTAGATAATAAATGAAGTGAGGCACCTATATTGTTTCTGTTTCGCTCGCCATACCTTTTAAATTTAAATACTAATTGTTTTCAATCTAATTTCCGACTCTTATACCCTTATATCACGATCATTTCGAAAACAAAAGTAAAAATTCTACTGGATGGGTTAATTTATCCATTGTATCTAAATAAAAATATTATGTTTTTGTTAATAACTCTTTCCTTTTTATTAAATCATACCTATTTAACAGATTTCATAAAGTTTTTTCTGATAATAATTATTCTGAGCAAGTCGATATACGTCCTGGGGTGCCACAAGGCTCAATTTTAGGCCCGTTACTTTTTCTTATTTATACCTCTGATATACTTAGATCGTTAAAACATTGTAAAGTTCACGCATTTGCTGGTGATACACAAATATACTGCTACCGAGGATTATGCCGAAGTCGAGTTCTTTATAAACCAACATTTGAAAACATTGAGTGAGCTCTCTCGAAGTCACAATTTAAATTTAAACCCCACTAAATCCTGCATGCTAGTTTGTGTGAATCTCTTGTTTTATCAAATTTTAGTTATTGTGATTTTGTCTACGGTTTTTGCTTAGATGTTGAAAGTAGGTCTCGGATACAGTAAGTGCAGAATGCTTGTCCTCGTTTTGTGTATGGTGTGAGAAAGTTTGATCATATATCTGACTTGTACAGGACTATTGATTGGCTCAGGATGGATGAACGTCGAATTTTTCATTTTTGCACATTTGTGGTAAAAGTTATTAATAATCCTGACTCCCCTTATACGATTCGAGAGCGCCTGATTTTTCGGCATGATAGTCATGATAGACGTGTTATAGGGACAGAAGTAGATTAACCATGCCTCATCATCGGAGCGCTATGTTTCAGAGGTCCTTTTCATATAATGCTGTGAAATGTTATAACTCAATACCCACTGACATGCTGCCTTTTAATGTACATTTATTTAAAATCAAATACACAATACTTAACTTTTTAAGATAAATTATAATAATGTTTTCTTGTTAATGATTTGATGTTTTCAGTTATTAATATTTTTTGTTAATTATTACGACATCCGCTAATTTAATTGCTTATGTTAAATTTCGTAAATGATTTAAGATACTCATTTAATGATGGACAATCAAATTTTATTTATTTATGTCTTTGGCTGGTTCAGTAGTGTAGCTGCTACAGGATTAGACATCTATTCTTTGATATATTTATTGTAAATTTTATAATATGCTGAAATAAAAGACGTCTATTATTATTATTGTTAAAATTTTTTACAATTATCCATTGCTGCTTTGAAAGCTTTAGACAAATATTGTTTATTTTAAGCTTTATGAAGGAGATTTTGCCTCAGAAATATTTTGTAATATTTCTAAAGCTCTTGGTCCAGTTCTTGGTCCTTTTCTACTTTCGTATGAAGTAAATAATACAGTTTTTCGAAATAATTATTTTGCTTTAATTTAATCCCTTTTGATTTATGGAATTTGTTTCTGGGAAAATGTATGCCATTCTCTTTTTAATTCTATTTTTATTTTACAAATAAGAGCAATCAGGTATTTGTGCAAAGCAAAATCTAGAGATAGCGAAATACCATGAAAAAGTCTTAATTCTAATAACTACCAACTAGTTTAATTCTTATAACAAATGTTCAATATGTTCACCGTGTTCCCAAGTACATAAATTAATTATTTTCAAAAAATTAAACTCTACTTTTAGCGTCGTGCCGGGCTTGTTTTTAAAATAATCTGCAGCATTGATAATTCTTTGCAATAACTCAGCTTCCGTAGCGATGGGGGAAACATACACTTTTGATTTAAGATCGCCCCACTGGAAAAAGTCTAAAGGCGTTAAATCGGGTGATCTTGCTGGCCAATTAGCGGGTGCATCGTTGCCTCTTCTGATTTGTCTATTAGGACATGTTTCATTTAAAAATCTTTGATCATTGATACTAAAGTAGGGTGGCGCCCCGTCGCACATAAACCTCATTTCGGTACGAAGTTGTAATGAAAGATCATCCAATAAATCGGGTAAAGTGTTTTACAAGAAGAGTAAATAGTTATCCACATTTAACCGATTTGGCATTACCACTGGTCCAATAATAAAATGTCAATCATATCTGCCCAAACATGAATTCTAAATTCATGTTGGAAATGATTCTTCCTGATAGAATGAGGATTTTCATTGCTATACACATGATATACGCGATGCACATGATACAGATGGAGTAACTGCTCTCGTAGAATGTTATGAATGGTATTTCTGGAAACCGCTAATTTGGACCCCAAGCGTCTACAGCTTAAATTGAGGATCATCTTCAATTCTGTTTAAAACCACTTCTCCGAGATCCGAAGTCCTAATTGTACGTTGGCGTCTTCGATTAATATTATTACCCATTTCTCTAAGTTGATGCTGATTGCCTGAAAACGAAACATCGAAAAAAGAAGTTGTGATGCATTGTTTAATAATCATGATGCAATCTTTAAGCTCATTAACGGTTGCTGTGACTAAGTTTTGGCAGTTCTGCTCCAACTTTAATATTAGCGCCGGAATTATTGAAAATCCAAAAATTTATTTTTTTTATAACCCAAACCTCAAAAATGTGTCATATTATTTGTTGATCGTTTCATTGCTTAAGTTTTTATCTTATTTAAACAACTTGTATCTATTACCATTAACGAGATTCCTATACTGGGTATTCTTATCTTCAACACCCTGTATAACTACTCTGTTTATATGTCGACCTATTAGGCATACGTAGAATAATGGGGAAATTGATCGATATAAAACACAGGGACGTTAACCCCCGAATGAGACAACTTACTTATTAGGAAAATCCAGTGAACTGGTATTGTACAAATTAACGGGTAGAGCGAAATTAGCTATACAGAATCAACAATAGCACTAGGAGTCTTTTTAGACAATGAAAGGTGTACTTACAAATTTACAAAGAACACAAAATTTCCACACAGATCGTTACTGAAACCGCTAGACTTTAATATTTTTAATGTTAAAAGTTGGAAGCATACTGTGGATTGCAAAAGTTTAGGTACTATACTATTTGCATTAATATAATTAAAGACCATTAATATTAAACGAAGCTTCTATGTAAACATGATTAGCCAGGGTAAAGTGTTATTATTTGATTAGAAAATGATCGTGCAAACATCATTAGGCTGGACAAATAATAGTGTTTGCCAGATTACATTATACAAATGGGTTTACTACTGTCTCTTCAGTTCAACAAAAAATATGTAATCAAATTGTTGTTATAAAGGGTTTGGTATGTGAATTATAATAAATAACAGGATTTTTGTCCAAAAAAGAAGAAACGTTTTCTATTTGAGTTTAAATAATAATTACTACTTTATGAAACTGAAACTTTATTTTTTAAAAGTTGGGAAGGATATGATTATTTATCAAATGATTTATTTTGTTAACGTATCGCATGGTAAGTTATGACCAATATACGCTAACTTCAAAATTATCTGTTTTTCAACCACAGTGAAAAATTAAGTAGGTTTTTTCGGTTGTTGTCATGGAAACGGTGTGTTAAAATTTAACTTGTGTGTTTGATCATAGGCCTGAATATATATGGGTTACCAACATAGCCTAGAGTCTAACCCGGATATGTGATTATTATCGGGAAGGGGGGGGGGGTATACCATAAATACTCTTTATTGCCATCTGCGTATTTGATTAATGTTTTCGAAGTTTTTGTTTTTAATGCCTTTTCTTATAACTATAAGTAATTTTTCAAATATAGAATAAAACGCAGTAGGTATCTAAGGTCACATAGAATTCTCATTATCCATCACTTGATATCATTTTTCTCTGGATTTTCCTATTTCTTGCTATTGCTGTTTTTATCTCCATACTATATCTGACGTTATATCCTGATTCCTGATAAAATTTTGCCCACAAGTTTAGGCAACTCTTTAAATGCGTTGCAGCTTTGGGAGATCTTGACCCACTTCAGATCCAACCGAATTCGGAGATCTTCAATTTTTGGAAATTCCGAAGAAAGTAACATTGTTTCTTCGTACAATGCATCTTCGTCTATCTCTACTTTTACAGCTTTCGCAGCTTTCAGTAGATCCTGGTACGTTGGTGCTTTTTCTGCCGCTCGGCTGTTTAAACCAATCAGTCGGCTCCTCGGACCAATCAGATTGGTCTAAAGAGCCTAACAACAATCGGCCGCTGATCCGGAGCGGTTCGTCTGATATGGGCTGTACTCGGTAGTGGCCCGTCTGATACGGCCTTTAGACCCCGTTTTGTATTAAACATGGAGAAACGGACTTCTAACCCGGAGACCCGGAAATCATACCCGAAACTATGAGTCTCCGGTAAAACCCTAAATGTTGGTAACCCTACCTGAATATCCCCTAATTTTTTAGTTATATGTATATATGTTTGGTTGCATAAACACGGATAAAAGTATTTGTTGAGAGGAGAAGACCAGATATTACTACTAACATAAAATTAAGGCATTGTTTGAGAAAATTAAAAATGCTTTAAAATATGTTAAATCCAAAAACAAAGCCGCATTTTTTTACAACGTAAACTATTATGCTAATTTAAATAAAATTTCAATCAGTTTCAATACACAGTAAAAAACGGTATAGGTAACAAAATAAATCACCTATTATAATTTTTCTTTTAAAAATTATTTACCTCTCGAATCAGGAAAAAATGTAAAAGAATGGAAAACATGTCTATTTATAAATTAACAGCCTTTGTTGTCAGAAACGATATGCAAATTAAGTTCATTTGCAAAGCGCCGAAATATAGTTTAAAAGTATCATTATTTTTGTACCTACTATTTTCTTTAATTCAAAGCTTCAATTCCAACAGTAACGAATTACACAATTGTTCAGTTAATGAACGCATATCATTACAGTTATCGTAATCTTATGAAGTTCTTTAAGCGTAATAAGGAAAAGAAGAGTTTAAAACGAGAGCCGAAGATTTAAAAGAAATTTTTGTTACTGTTTGATGTCTCTGCATGTAAGTGCAAAATAACATTAGACTGCAATTGCCAAAAGTTCACTGAGGTTTGCGAGTGTACTGCGTCTATTATTTGTAACAGTAAAGAAGGAAAAAAGATACCCATCATTAAACTAAAATTCTTGTACTTTCGAAGAAACCACGGCATAGGTAAAATTGGAATTGTGGACGTAAAGGAAACAAAAAATATTGCACAAAGACCTCAAAGGAAGTTGGTTGAACATAAAAGAAGTCAGTCCACTAGTAATTTATTATCACAGCCGTCTTGCTCAAAAAAGGTAGATAAAGAAACTCTCCCACCAAATGAGTTAAGCTCTAATTTATTGTAAACAAATGGTTGACAGCCATGAAGATTTCGAAGTACTGCTGCCTGAAATGAAATCACAGTGGCAAGTGCGCATTAGGTTCAAAAATACTGCGCTGACTAGCGAGCGCTTTGGGTTATCAGAGTAGTTGCAGCTGTCGCTTCAAGTGTGTTGCAAGAACTTGGTATTGTAAGTGATGATAACAACATTCATGTTGTTGATAAAAGAAACTTAGAAGGGAAAAATGTGTTAACCGCTCAGAACTTTAAAATCAGAACAAAAACAAAGATAACCCAATTCAAAGACTATATTTTGATGGGAGGAAGGATAACACTGTCGTGATTGAGAAAGTAACTTAAAGCAGTTTCGAAGAACTATAAAAGAGGAACATTACTCAATTTTACAAGAACCAGGTTCTGTGTACGTTGATCATGTTTCACCCTCTTCTGGGTCTGCTCGAAACATTGCCAACAGCATTATTTCTTATTTGACTGAAGCTGGATTTTCCCTTCATAAACTGGACGTAATTGGATTTGATAGCACGGTTACTAATACGGGGTAGAAAACGGGTGTTATTCGCACAATTAAAGAACAAGTTAAAAGACCACTACCGTGGGGCGTGAGTATTTTACATTTCAATGAATTTCGGCATTTGTTTCAAACTTTAGATGGTGAAACGACTGGGCCAAAATTATTTAGTGGTCCGATTGGAACTAAGTTCAGTAAATGTAAGAAACTCCCAGTGGCAAATTTTGACAGTGTTGAGTGTGAGACAGAAATTGACCGAAAAATTTGAAGCAAAGATCAACAGTACCTGCTGGACATAACTTACGCTATAAAATCAGGCAGCTGTCCTAAAGATTTATTTGTTCGTGAACCTTGCCACGCAAGATGGTTAACAACGTCGAATAGAGTCCTCCGATTGTATTGAAGTATTGAAAACCCAACAGATGAACACAAGATACTAGTTTCTTTTATCCTAAACTCATATATGCCTGTATGGTTTCATATCAAGAAAAGTAAGTAATTCACAAACGGTCCAGAACATGTTTTTAAAGTCATAAAATTTTTCAAGATTTTTGCCAGAAAAATTGCTAAAAGTCATTAACCCAATAATTGAGAGAAACACATTTTTTTCTCATCCAGAAGACTTGCTTTTGACTATGATAGTAGATAAAAGGCATCATATAACAGAGTTGGGTTTCAGAAGAATTCAAAAGGCTAGAAACTTATCTTCCAAAAGACAGTCAATCAGGAATTTTCAACCACCCAAAATGGAAATGAAAATTTGTCAAATTTTGTGAAAAATGTATGTTTTTTAAACGTAAAACGTTAATAATAATTTGTAAATTTTTTGCTTTATTGATCTTTCCCATAGTTTCTTTAACTAAAATATGCCTATAGCTCCTTCTTATCGAAGTTAATTGATTTTCCTCCATTTTAAAGAGAAATAATTAAAATCGCATAATTTCTCAAAGTTTAGGGTCGATGCGCTACCGCTAGATGGGAAAGTTTATTATTTTTTTTTTTTGCATTTTACAAAGCTATCCTAAAAGCAAGTTTACCGCACTAAAAAAAAAAATAAAAGAAAATTTTCGGCCCACCCTTCTAGACACACTATGGCGAATAGTAAATAATGATAAGAAGATAGAAAACCTTGTCCGTTCAAGCATATTATTTTTTTAAATATGGATTTTGAATTAAAAAAAAAAGCAAAATTGAAAAAATGGTATATAACCTATATGTTTTATAAAGCTATTAGCTATGTTTTTTAACTTGGATGTGGGCGCTAAAATGATGCTATATAAAACTTGTAGGTACTTTCATATACTAGATATTAAATCCAATTAAAAATGTGTAACATTTTTTAACTAATATAGCACTAAGTAGATACAGGGTATTTCCTTAAATTTTGACAGCTTCTACCGACTTTATTATTCCAGAAAATTGTTCAGATAAAAATTGTAGGGTATCAGCCAAACTGTCCGAATTTACTACTGAAACAAACAATTGAGCATCACTGGTGAACTTTTTGACTTATTGTATACTTTTTTTTAATAGAACACCCTATATATTTTGTGTTTATTGGATAGCGCTTAAAATTTTTTTTTAATAATATTTCAGTTGCCTATATTTACTTCATCCATTGTTGAAATATCCGCTATTAAAAAATCAAAATATTACTAATTTACTATATGAAATAAATCACAGTAACCATTGGAAAACAAAGTGACATTACTGGCGGCATGCGACATGGAACATTTAGTTGTCAATTCGTTTTTAAATTTTGATAATATTAAGTCGCAAAATGGTAATACTGAAGAGGAAAAGAGGGAAATAAATTTATTTCTTTTATAAGAATAATTAAAATGCCAGTGCAGCCGATTATCGAGATTTTCACCCAGGTATGCCGGTGCCGTCAAGAGGCACTTTCTATAACATAGAAAGACATTTTAGGATTCACAAAAATTTACAAAGGAATAAAAGATTTGTGAAGATAAATGAGGACGAAGAATTAGATGTTTTATGATGATTTCAAGGTAAATAACTAAATAGGACTTTAAATTTTGTAAAATTAACCTATCAAAGCCGGAATTTTTTTTTTTCGTTTCTAATGAAAATAATTTCAATCGGGGGTACAAAAAACATGTATGGTGTAAAATTTTAAAATTTTATATTAAAAAAAAAAATTACAACATGTGACCATTATGGTCACACTAGGTTCTTGTGATCATTTACCTATTTTTTGTGAAATATTGAAAAACATACAATACAAAGGCCAACGCCACATTTATGACATTGCATACGCCCAACCAGTGGCGTAGCCAGCATTTTGGGGCGGAGGAGGCGAACTAGCGAAGAGGCGCAGATTGCGGAGCTAAAGCGCCGCAGGCAAAAATTTTTTGGGACCACGCCCAAATTTCGTAGGAATTCACCTTCTTCATGCTCCTTAGGAAACAGGGCCGGGTCTGGCCCCAAATGAAGGTAAAATCCGCTATATAAAAAAAAATAAATTTAATGTGATGGGAGGCTCTCAAAACCGGTTTTATTAAGTTTACTCCCATCGCTCTTCTTTACCAAAAATAAAATAAGACCGATCTTGTTTTTTAATAATTATTTTTTAAGTAGTGAAGGGGCGCCAGGCCAAGAGGGGCGGGGGGGGGCGATCGCCCCCCTTCGCCCCTCTGTGGCTACGCCACTGCGCCCAACTGAAGAACATCCCTCACCCGCGCACCGTCTACGATTTTTATTTAGTACAGGTTCTACTAAGTGGTTCCTTTCATCATATCTGATATCGTCGGATACTCGATTCAGGGAGATGCTACTTTGACTCGTCGATGGTCTACCAGGTCTTATTGGTGGAGTTTTATATTTATTCAGATAACAAGTAGCAATTTCGCGTCGGAAATTTAAATTAGTTATTAGCCTTCCAGAAGACTTATAAAGGATCCAAGCATTATGAATAGCTGCGTCAATCAACCAAGTAAGTATAGGCCAGTACCACTTTTTACTGCGAATGCCTATTCGATATCTGGACAAGTCTTCGTCCATTCGATTAGTACCGCCCATATACGTATTATATTTTTCTACGACATGTGGACGTGGGACTTGAATTATCTTCTTTTTAATCTGTGAATATCGTTTGACATTCTGGGATTCTGGATAGGATTTATTCCATAGGAGGTTGATGCCATCGTGACCACAGCGTTGTCCATCTACCTAGTTAACATAATACCATCTTCTTTGTCAATTCTGGAAACTATATGTCCCCTAGATTCTTTTGACATGCTTTTTTTATCAGAAAGGGGAACGTCCTTGAGCACTCTATTTTCCCTAATTGTTCCTGTCACACCGTATCCCTTTTCTTTTAAATAAATTAACAAATTCAAACTAGTAAAAAGGTTATCTATTTAAATTTAGTAAGCAAAATTTTTTTGGGGTAAACTGTCTAACATACAAACTAGGGGGGCAGCTGCTTTACCAAATGCAGCTTCGTAGGCATCGTATGAGTGTGGGCTTCTCCCCTGATATATGTCAAAGTTTATTAGGTAGCTGTTTTCGGAATTTATATCCGAACCTTATCGGTTTGCCGCGTATGAATTGCTTGCAATGGTGGCGGCCATAGTACTTTACCATAGATTCGTCATAATTCATATTTTCGGTTGGCTGATAATATTTTAAAAAAGAACTCTGTAGTTTGGTAATGAGGGACCTTAGTTTCCACATTTTATCTGTAGGATCTATTTTAGAGTTGTCATCGCAGTGTAGAAACCGCATTATTTGTATAAATCTATCTCGACGAATTATTGCTTCTTTCACCATTTCATTGCACATATCTTTTCTAGAGTCCCAAAAGAATCTTTTACTGGGAAGAATATTGTATCCAGACACAATCATTATTCCTAGAAAACATTTTGGTTCTTCGATTGTAACCTTCGGATCAGGAAAATTGAGAAATATTGCATATTTTCTAGTTTCTTCTAAAATATGGAATATTATTTTATCATTGAAAAAAAGCTCAAATAAGTCCACCGGTGATAAATCCTTGAACTTTGAATAATCCGTATTTTAAAAATTTGAGGTTTTTATTAGATCACCGTCCACCCATGTCCTCTCAGTATATTTTTTTCCCTTCAGGGTTTTCAAAAAATCGCTATTTCTAATGTCTGCATTCTCTTCGCCTTCAATTACTTGGTCCTCTTCTAAATGACAAGCGGCTTCTATCGGTGACAAGCGTTCGCTGTTAGGTAAACAAAGCTCTGCAGTAGCTAACAGTTGTCTTCTGGACCAATTGTCCACTAATCCACCGTCATCTTCGTCGGCTGAATCTTCGTCGGTCAAAACATTCGGGGCAGGTGGGCATATGAATAGATCGATTGGTTCGTTTTGCTCAATTCGTTCATCTTCTTCAATATAAGCTATATCCAAAGCTTCTTTGAGAGAAAACCCTTTTCTGGAACCAAAAAATGCAATGGCTATCATATTAGCCTAATGTGACCATTTGGTAACGCGCTACTTTCTTTTTACATAAAAAAATATTTTTTGGTTGCTGATCTGAGAGAGATCAAAACTACAATTATCAACACATTTAGCGAAAAATTCCTGCAGGAGATCGCTGAAAAAGTGGCCAAAATGGTCGAAGCACAATTCCAGGAGCAATTGGATGCTCAAAAAACTAAATTGAGATCCTGTTAGGATAGGATTAATCATCTGGAGGCTGAAAATTTAAACCTAAAGAAAAGGATGAATGATCAGGAACAAACGTCACGAAATTTGAATATGCGCATCTTCGGTATGCCAGTCAAAGATGGCGAGGATTTGCGTTCTGATACAGTTGATTTGTTTACAAAAGTATTAAAGGTAAATATTGAAAATATTGACATTAAAAAATGCCACCGAATTGCCGCAAAAAACGGTGACAATGATAAGCCACCGGCAGTACTTGTGCGGTTCGTTACGGATAGTGCTCGGCTTACTGTGTTGAAAAGTCGTAAACATCTTCAAAATACCGGTATTCAAATTAAGGAGGACTTAGCGAAGAGGCGCCTAGCCCTATTTAGTGCTTCGATTCGTGAGTTTTCCAGCAAAAATGCGTGGCTGTTAAATGGCAATATTTACGTTAAGTGCGGGGACACAACACGACGAATCGCAGACAAGCAAGATCTCTCGAAATTAAAAAAATCGTAATTTGAATGCGAGCGCGTTTGCAAAGATGATGTAAGTACATTCTCATTATTTTCTTGCTCCGACAAACGGTTTCTGATCTATAAGTATAATTTTACGTTGCTTTATTTATGATAATAATATCATAAGATCCAAGAGGATAATGACTGTTTTTGGTTTTTGTGGGTGTAGTTGCCGTTTGAGTTTTCAATTAATAATTTTTTGCTCTGCGTTGGCGGTTTATTTTTGTACTTTGGGTAGGTAGCTATACTGCCCCAATGGGTTAAAGTAAAATCAAACTTTTGTTTTTAGAATAAATGGTGGTATAGGTTTTCTGTATTTTTTATATAAACTGACACCTGCAGCATATATGCGATACTATTTGTTATGATTTAGTAGGGATATTTTTCCTTTGATTTATTCCTTATTTACTCTGAGCGATGCTCTAAGATTGTTTTTTGTCTCAATCTTGATTGCATTATTAATAAGGCGCATCTATTTATTTAAGAGGTACGTTTTTTCTTTAATAGTTTCTTATTTATACTTATACAATGACAATGTTGACAAATTTAGTTTCAATTTAGCGGAAGTATCAGATATACATAACATTTTAAATAGTATTCAGACTAATGCAACAGGGGTTGATGAGGTGTCACCTTTAATGTTAAAATATTGTAGTCCATTTATTGATAAATATATTACTCATATTATAAATTGTTGCATGGAAGTAAATTATTTTCCTGATCTGTGGAAGATATCGATTGGTAAGCCGCTGCCAAAGATTTCTAATCCTGCAAGCTTTAATGACCTTAGAATTATTAGTATTTTACCTGCACTCTCTAAGATTTATGAAAAATTATTATTTCATCAAATGTACGAGTATTGCATAAAAAATAAAATAATCCCTGATACCCAATGTGGATTTAGAAAAAAATTCAGTACTTCTGTAGCTCTAATTAATGTAATTGATGACGTAGTTCGTGCTAGTGATAAAAAACTAAACAGTGCACTAATATTATTAGACTTTTCGAAAGCATTCGATACCATCAATCATCAACTTCTAGTATCAAAATTAAAATTTTATGGGTTCCAAAAAGAATCTTGTTTAACAATTGAATCATATCTTTCTAATCGTTACCAAAAAATATTTTCTGATAATAAGTACTCGGAACAGGTTAGGATATTATCCGACGTTCCGCAAGGCTCTATATTGGGCCCTTTACTTTTTCTTATCTACACTTCCGATATTCTTAGAACATTGAAATATTGTAAAGTTCAGGCGTATGCTGATGACACATTGACACACAGATATATTACTGTTTTGATTTTGAGGACAATATTAATGCTGAAGCACTTATTAATGAAGACTTAGAGACTTTAACTCGGCTTGCTTCTGCCCACAATTTAAAATTAAATCCCTCGAAATCCTACCTTATGTTGTTTGGTAATAAAGGTAAAGTTGAATATCTTAAGAATAATATGAATATAGTATTGAATGGTATAAAGCTGTCGGTAGTGAAATCTGCAAAAAACTTAGGAATAGTTTAGGATAGCGAATTAAGATTTCGTGATCATTTAAAAAAAATAAACCAAAAGTCTTACATGGCCCTAAAAATACTCTAGAACAATAGACATATTTTAAATTTTAAATTAAAAAAGACACTTTGCGAATCATTAGTGCTCTCAAATTTTAATTATTGCGATTTTGTTTACAATTACTGTTTAATTTTATGGAAGTAGTCCATCTCACAGTGGAGTAATATTTTAAGTGAGGAATGAAACACAAAGTGTGCTCCATTAATTTAATAAATAAGTTCAGATTAAAATCCCATACATGTTTCAAAGGTATAAACCTTCATCTTCAGTGGGTAATTATTAAGATGTTGTTATTTATGAAGAGACCAATGACATTGTTAAATTTTAAACTAATGTTGCAGAAAAAATTTTTAAGAAAACATATGTAACTTTAATTAGGTAACTAATACATATTGAAAATAAAAGTAAAAATAACTCAATAAAATGAATTTAAAATGAATTTTGTTTTATTTTAAATTTATTGAAAAACCCAATTTGACTGGGAAATTGAAATAGGGTACGACCATCATGGTGGAGTCGTTTTCTGCAACATTATTTTAAAATTTAACAATGTCATTGGTCTCTTCATAAATAACAACATCTTAATAATTACCCACTGAAGATGAAGGTTTATACCTTTGAAACATGTATGGGATTTTAATCTGAACTTATTTATTAAATTAGTGGAGCAGACTTTGTGTTTCATTCCTCACTTTTTAATTACTGTTTAGATAACGTAAGCAAGTCTCGTATTCAAAAGGTACAAAACGCTTGAGCTCGATTCATCTTTGGTCTTAGAAAATATGATCACATCTCGCATACATTTTTGGAACTAAATTGGTTAAGGATGGATTCCCGTAGGCTTCTACATTTTTGCACTTTTATTTATAAAATTTTGAATGAGCCGAATTCTCCTGTCTCTGTCCGCGAACGCCTAGTCCCCCGCTGTAACGTTCATTCCGTCAACATACGCTATAGGGGTAGATTGACTCAACCTCACCATCATAGTGCCCTGTTTCAGAGGTCGTTTACTTGCAATGCTGTAAAAGCTGATAACTCCTTACCTAATAACTTGATTGGTTAATTGGTTTAAGTGTTCAACTATTTAAAATAAAATATAAAAAGCATCTTTTAGCTTTACAAGCTTAATAATTTTTTTTTTGGTTCACTCCATTTTACCTTGGTACGATCAGATATGTTGAGTTTTCTGGTTTAATTTGTCCAATGCTTGTCGGCAGGCTGTCGATTAAAATAGTTATTTTTATTAAAGTAAAACTACTTAATTTAAATTTCCCAAATGATCATTGTTTTACTTCTTTATTAATTTTATATTTCATATTATGTAAATATCTTATTTTATTAAGTTTGTTGTTGTGGCATGGTTCAGTAGAGTAGCTACTAAAGCTAGACTGCGCCATGCTACCTCAATAGATATATATATATATATACATAAAAAATTTTACCTGTTCAGAAGTTGACGGAGGAACAAAAAGTTAGGAGGCAAAATTTTTTCTTCAAAGAAAAGTAAGGAATAACGATTTTTTTAAAAAGATATTATGGAGCGAAGAAGCTACTTTTACAACGGCTAAGATGTTTAACAGGCGAAATAGTCATTTATGGGCATTAGAAAACCCCCGCGGAATGTGTGCAATTAAATTAAAAGGCCGAAGAGCAGTTCATGTCTGGTGCGGCATTCTCAATACTCAAGATATAGGTCCTACTTTTTACGAATTTAATTCAAATGGTGAAAGATATTTAGAGTTCCTTGAGAACGAGATTATTTGGAAAATTTGCCTATTCGCCAGTATAATGACATAATCTGGCATCAAGATGGAGCGCCATCCCATAATGTCTTGGTTGTCCGCAATTTTCTCGACAATCGATATCCCTTATGGATCGGTAGAAATAGCAGCATTGGATGGCCACCCAATAGCCCTGATTTAACAATTTTAGATTCTTACTTTTGGGGTTACGTGAAAAACACAGTTTATAAATGACAAAGCGCATCGTTGGAGGAGTTAAGAGTTAAAATTATAAATTGCATAAATAATTTAGTCGAGGAAAAGCCGCATTTTATTATGAATGCTATTGATAAAATAGAAGATGATTACACAAAGTGCCTAAATAATAATGGCGGGCATATAGAAAATTTGTAAAAACTTTATATTGTTAATGTTAAATCAGATTTTTTATTATTCTTGGTATTAAAATTGTTGAATATTTCACTGGTTACTGTGATTTATTTCATATAGTAAATCAGTAATATTTTTATTTTTTAATAGCGGATTTATCAACAATGAATGAAGTAATTATCGGCAACTTATATTTTTTACAAAGAGAATTTTAAGCGCTATCCAATAAACATAAAAAAAAGTATACAATAAGTCAAAAAGTTCACCAGTGATGCTCAATTGCTTCTTTCAGAAGTAAATTCGGACGGTTTGGATGATACCCTATAATTTTTATCTGAACAATTTTCTTCTATCTGAAATAATAAAGTCGCTAAAAACTGTCAAAATTTGAGGAAACACCCTGTACATACTTTTAAATCCTTCCATTATAACCTAAAACAGCCGAGGCATCTGCTTTGTAATTATTCTGAGCGTATAAAACAACTTTGATATAAATTTTTCTTTACAAAAATATTTCACTTTAAAATACAAAACATTCTAAATAATACTCCCGAGGGCACTATTATCAATTCTAAACTTTAATGAAAATATTGCACAAAGCTGGAATATGTGAATGGAGAATTTATATTTTTAAAGTTGCGTATAAAATGAAAATTGAGAAAGTTAAGTCGGTTTTGGGTAAAATAAAAGTCCTATGTATCGCCCAGTGGCGGCTCGCGGGTTGACAGCCAGGGTCGGCAGTTCAGTATATTATTTTTATTTCCTAATAAGATAACATAACAACTAATAAAATAAAAATTCCGTTATGTGATTTAACACAGATATTTTTAAAAAATACTTCTACTAACTAACTACTACCACTAAAACTCGCTAACTAAGAATTAGCTACTCGCTTACTAAGAATTAACAACCATGATAAAACTTTGAAGTTTTTTAATGGTGAATTACAGCATCACAAAATTCAGATGTTTATAGTCGTTTTTTTAGAATTTTTTTTCTATCGACGATAAAATTGTGACAAACTTGACATGCGTTCCAGGTTTATTGTATTAAGAGAATAAGTTTTAACGCGCTTTAGACACGAAAAGCCTGGCTCATTTGACACAGATGTGGCTGAAAATGACAAGAATTTATAAATTTCCGGAACGGTATTTTGCAATATACAGGGTGTCCGGTGTAAGTATACGACATACTCTCATGAGGATATAGTGCAGGTCAAAATTACCCTAATTTGTTATAGAAAAATAAGTCCTAGTACTAAAGTGCCCCTTAACGGATAGGGTAATTCGGGGGGAGTTGGCCGTACGGGAGAGATAGCCACTGCGGATTTTTTACAGAAAAGAACACATATCGGCAACCCGGCGTATTTGCTGCTCTTCGTTATTACCATAGAAGGTTATTCTATACATTTTAATTAAAGCATCTTAAAATTTTTTTAACTAGTCACTTGTCTTTGCTTGTGGCATGTAACAAGTCATATATTTTGGTTGTTGTGTACTTATTTTCAACGTTTGATTGCTTAGCTATTTTCTAACCTAAAAACTATAGACTATTATAGCTGCTAGAAAATAATAGTCGATGTGGCCATCTCACCCGGACACTTGGGATAGATGGCCAACTTTTCTAAGGGAGAGATGGCCATATTTATAGAATGCTATTAACTTGTTTGCTGATGTTTGAATGTACATATTTTGTTTATTTTTCAGATGCCAAGTAAATACAAAAGAAAAGCAATCCAAGTTTGGGGTAACTGGACAGAAGAATCATTAAGAGATGCCATAAATGCAGTGAAACGTGGCAATACTTCAGTATATGAACCCTCTAAAACTTTTGGAATTTCACGGAAGACACTTGAACGACGTGTTAAAAATAATAATTACAAAAAGGATCCTATGGGACCCTTATCTGCCTTTGGACAGCAAAATGAGATAAAACTTTTTAACCACATTAGAATTATGCAGAAGTATGGTTTTCCATTAACCATTGATGATATGAGGTGCATTGCATTTTAATTTGCGGAACAACTCACAATTAATCACAAGTTTAAGAAGAAAAGGCTTGATACGATTGACTGCAGTTGTTTCTCAGCAGAAATCCTCACATAATACTACGAAAATATGAAGGCGTTTCTTAAGCTAGGGCTGAAGCTATGAACAAACAAGAGGTGAATACTTACTTTAATCTCTTAGAGAAGGTTTTAGATGAAAAAGATCTATTTGGTAAACCAAACTCTGTGTTTAATATAGATGAGACAGGCCTCCAGCTAAACAACCGTCCCGGTCATGTCTTAGCTAAAAAAGGATCCAAAGCCATATCTATGGTCACATTAACTGAAAAAGGGGAGACAATTATCGTTATTGCTTGTTGTAATGCAGGCAGAGGGAACATTCTTGCCTTCAGCCTGCATCATGAAAGAAAAGAATAAAAAGCCAGAATTCGAGAATGGAATGCCTCCAGGTTCTCTACTCTTTATGTCTCAAAAGTCGGCTTATATAACAAGTAATATCTTCTTAAAATGCCTAAAAACACACGTTCTGCCACGAAAACCTGTAGGAAAAGTTTTGTTGCTCCTTGATGGCCATTCCATTCATTGTAACTCGGTTGAAATACTATAATTTGCCGTTCAAAATGTTAGTCTTCTGGTATCAATGCCTAGTCATACCTCCCACTATCTAGAACCTTTAGACAGAGCCGTATTCAGATCCCTGAAGAGTAATTTTAATGAGACTTGTAGACTTTGGATGAAGCAAAATCCTACCAGGCGAATTACGCGGTTACAGTTTGGTACATTACTTAGTCAGGCCTGGGTGAAAGCAGCTACTCCGGAAAATGCCATTTCTGCCTTCAAAGCTACTGGACTTGTACCATTTAACCCGAGAGCCATACCAGAATATGCTTTTGCAAAGGAATCTAATCCTCATGAAGAATTGCAACCGCCTGTTCCAGCAAGATCAACAATTTGTTTCCAAGAACTTCATGTAACGACACCAGATGCTATTCCAAGTACTTGCAGAGATACTAAAAATGATGATTCTACACCTATAAAGCGTAAAATGAAAGAAAAGGAAAAGGTAAAGAAAGAAAATAATAAATTTAACACGACAGAAAAGACTGAAAAGAAAAATGTAATAAAATGAAAGTTTATAGTTTGAATAAAGGAAAGTCATAGAAATTGAAGAGTCCACCATAGATAGCGATGTTAACGCGGAACTTAATTTGGGATGCAGTTCAGATACAGAAGGGGATCATTCAAAAGATATTCGAAATAACTGCGTTGGATGTGAAGAGAATTATTACAAGACACAACTTTTAGAAGAATGGATGCAATGCAAGATTTGTAAGTACTGGACATATGAAAATTGTACAGAATATGATGATATGTGTCATCCATGTGGCGGAAAGAAAGAAGATGAGCGAAAAAAGCATAACGGCAGAGGTAAATGCAAAGAAAAAGCGCAATGTAGCTCGGGTCATCTCACCCGTGCCTCTACGGCCATCACTCCCTGACATAGCGGGTGAGATGGCCAATTGAACATTTTGTAAAAAATGATTTTATCACCTTAACTTATCATTTAATATTGTTTTTATGTTGTTTTATAAATAAGGGTTAAATAAACTTTACTTTAAAATTGATTTGGTCATTTTAGTCGTAACAGTTTTTGATCAGCAACTTCATAAAATAAATATGGCCATCTCCCCCGGGTTTACCCTATACAGAGCCCCTAAGGGGTACCCAGCGACTTACCTTTTCGGCTATAACTTTTGAACCGACATGTTAAATTTTATGAATTTTTAATATTTTATGTCCAAAGACTGATAAAACCATACTATAGTAGATGTTTTACATCGCCAGGGAAGTCAGGAATGGACTTGCCACCACATTTTAAACTCAAAATATATTAAATAAGATCATAAGATTTTTATCGTAGTTTCAACTTGGTTTTCCATGTCATTGCGTGTGTCACTCACAATTTTTTCGGTTAAACCAGATATTTCTTTCAATTTTAAGACATTTATCGGACGTCATAATTTTACGCAAACCAAACTGAAAGTTTTGCTTTTCACCAGACAACACTTACTCTGACTTATTTTACACCAATTTAGTACTTGTCTTTTAAAAATAATTCCGAAAAACTTAAAAATAAGAATATCCGAGCTTGATCAAATTTCGTTTGTCTCCTAACGAGGAAGAAATCAAAAAAATTATCAAAGCGGGTCACAGAAACAATAGTATGTGTACTAGGGTGACCCATCTTTATATAGATTTCTTTTTGTTTATGAATTTCTTTGTTCTCACCTTTCAAAAGTGTCCGTTTGGCTACAAAAACAATATCCTATGAACATAATTTATTTAAAATAAAAATAAGGGCTGCCGTCAACAACCGAAAGTATGATGCGTAAAAAAATTATCTTAGCTAAATTTATCACGCTTTTGTTGTTTTGTTTCTTAACAATATGGGTCTGCAGTAGATAATTAGTCTTATTCTTAAAAGTGTACTTCTTACTTAAACTATTATTATATACACACATAATTTAAATTTAAGCATTTTCATCATCCTTTTTACAAATGACAAGAATTTTATGATGTATAATTAAATATTTAGATATTTATGGTTCTATGGTTAAACATCACCAAATTTAACGGTTTTTTGGGGAAGGTCTGGGGTTTCCAAAATATTATTATTATTATTTTACTTACCTGCCGATGTACCTGTTTTTCCTAAAGAGGGCCAAAAATTCCCTCGAGCTGTCATTACTGCTTAGTTACAATTCATATTTCAAAGCAAGGTCTAGTTTTAATCTATCTTGCGAAAAAAGAACATTAAATTTGCTATGTAAAGTGATTTGTGTAAGCTGCGTTTTTCTCTTCCGTCATGTCGACTACTAAATGTACATGTAGAATTTACCATTCGTGTTCCTGGAGTGTTCTATCATGCACGCTGGATGGCGAAAGCTATTTATTGCTTAAAAATATATCTTTCTAGGAACGAGGTTACACTAACAGTCAGGGAAAGAAAGAGTATCAGAGATGTCATTCTTATCGTCAAAGTTTATGTTAAGGCTTGGTTCACCGCTCCCTGTCCATACAAAGCTCCATATCAAGATCTTCAATTTGCCAGAAATCCTATTAAATATAAAACTATTGATCCACAGATATCTGAAGCTGCTGTTAGAAAAATTAAAAATCACACGTGGTACTTGTCTTGTGAGATTTACGCAGTATTATCCTCTAGAAAAAAAAGACTTACTGGAAGGAGATGAAAAACGAGTTAAATTAAGAAATATATCTGAAATAGAACATAAAGAATTTTAGGGATTTATATGTAAAAATACTCTTAGGCTTTTTGAAAGGTTAGGGTTATCCACAAATGTTTTAAAAGAGATTCTGGAAAAGTAATGATGAGTACATAAATAATTTTAATGTAGTAAAAAGCCTAAAGGAGAGAATGATACAGCTGAAAGGGGTATTAAGCTTATAGACGAATCTAATGAAATATTAACAAAAGATGAAGAACAACGTCGATTTATACTGCAAATTGTAAGCGAATATAGAAAAAAATATAGAGATGTCGGTAAGACAACACTTGCGGAAACTTCTTAAAAGTGATTAAAACAAACTATTTGTGTAAATACATAATAAGGTTTGTTCTTATAATATTAATGAATTGTACCTAAAATACCTATATAATATGTACAGTGTGTGTATAAAGGTTGGAAACGGCTTAATAACATCACAATTTATTGGCCGATTTAAACCAAACTTGGTACAGTAGTGAAAGAGGATCTGACGCACCGAATAACGATATTAGCGTTGTTGCCAGCTTTTTAGTTTGTCTGAAGTCAGGCGAAAACTATCCCTCGGACCAAAGGCCCTCGGGCTAGTTGCTTTCGCCTTCCGGGCATTATAGTCTACTTAACGCCCTTGGTCCATCGAACAAATTTTATATTTCTTAATGTAACACCCTGTATATTTTTTCATTTATAGTTTTTATTTTAAATTTTTTCACTTTTGGTATAACATACTTTGTTCCTAATATCAGTAGTTTTCGAAATAACGAGTACAATTTAGAAAAAATATATTTTTTATATTAAATGTTTAAACTGTTTTCCCTGTACAGCTTGACAGTGTGCTAATTGGTTAATACTAGAAGTAGAGTCCTTTTCAATGTTGACTATCATAGAACTAATTATGGTATTAATTCACCGTTAAATCGAATGTGTAAATTGGTAAATGAAATTTTGACCCCAAATAATATAGATATATTTTGCAATAATCTGAACATATTCTCAGGTAAAGTTAAAAGGTTATTGTATAATTGAAACACTGAAATGACTTGGTTAAATGACTTTTATCGTTGATTTGTTCCCATATATATTGTGATTAGTTTTAATGTAATTTTATACCACTTGATACTGATTGTCCTTATACTAATAGTTGTAATTATATACCTAAATGTAAACTAATTGTAAATGCTAAATGCGTTAATAAAATTTTGATTTGATTTGATTCAATGTTCCAGGGCGTTGTGTATGACCTTCTCTCATCCAGTGGGGATTTTCATTTGCCCAAAACCTACAGTTGTGTCTATTGACTGTATCATTTAACATAAATGTTGCTTCGTCCAAAAATACAAAAAATTTGAAAAACTGGTTATTTTGGTTAAACCTTGACATCATAACATCACAAAATTCAATTCTTTGCTCATAATCATCTTCTGATAACTCTTGAACTACATGTATTTTGAAGGAACAGGGGCTCCAACAACATGTTGTAAAATTTCAAAACTTTTCTCTTCATCTACTACTGGTGGTCGTCCTGATCGTCGCCTACCTCTACAATTTCCAGTTTCTTCGAACCGTCGCACAGTTTTTAGAACAGTTGATTTGGAAATTGGATTTCGGTTTGGAAATGCGTCATTAAATAACTTTTTAACCTCTTCGTAACACCTGACCCTATCGCCATATCCTCTTATCATAAGAATTTTAATTCTTACACTTTCAGTTAAATACATTTTTGCATGTAAAAATGACAGCTTTTAGGACTTTATATCAAAACGGAAGAGTGTTTTATTTATTAATAAATAAAACACAATTTGTTGATATCTTCAAAACACGTCGTTATTTCGAAAACTACTGACATTAGGAACAAAGTATGTTATACCAAAAGTATAACAAGTTTAAAGTAAAAATTATAAATGAAAAATATACAGGGTGTTACATTTAAAAATATAAAGTTTGTTGGAATTCCAGACAAACTAAAAAGCCGGCAACAACACGAATATCGTCATTCGGTGCGTCAGATCCTCTTACACAACTGTACCAAATTTGGTTTAAATCGGCCAATAAATTGTGATGTTATTAGGCCATTTCCAGACTTTATTCACACACTGTGTATACTACGTTTCTATGTAGGCAGTGATAGTAAAGTTATGGTAATAAAAGTTTTAAACTTTAAAAACCTTTGTATTTCATTCCATCGGTGGCACCATTTTGGATTAATTAAATTACTTGAGATGTTGCACACGTCATTTTCTTGACATTTACAACATTCTAAAAGAGTGAGACCAAAGAAAAAAAAGTCTCAAAACGTGGGCCACTCTAATGTGTACCTTGTAGGAATTCAAGTAACTTCTTGACTAGTTCTCCTCTATAACATAGATGCAATTCAGCCTCCTACCATCAATCCTTCAAATGAACATTTTGTTTTAATCTATTAAGAAGAAACAAAAATACACTATAGTAAGGTACTACTAATAAAAGTAGGTATTAAGTTATAAAATAGGTATAGATTCGAAACTAGATCCTGGTATTTTATTGGTCATACTAATACATCCGATTATTTCCAAATCATTACTTTTAATTTTAAAGGATTTATTCGTTGTTTTTGAAATACTATTTTTGTTTTTCTTTATTAGCTAATTAATTATGGAGGCGCCTGTAGGATCGTTTACGTCATCGCCAAAACGAAGAGTATTTGCATTAAATCCTGACGATAAACACAACGAAAAAACCACTACAAAGACTCCCAAAAAGAATGATACAAATTTTATTTATCGACATTAATTAATTTTAAATAAAAAGGCGGATTCAAAGATCAGCAGTTTTTACATTTCTTGCCGCCCTAGAAACATTTTTTGTGTCGCCCATTTTTTTAAACCTATAAAAACGACTATATGAGAATTGTTTGTTAGAAGGTTAGACAGTTAGAAAGTTATACAGTAAGAACGTTAAGCTTGGAACAAATTCATTTAAAATTCGTGTGTTTTTTTTTCGAATGAACTCTTGGACCCGTCAATTTTTTACTATTGTTGTTACCAGTGCCCCTAGAAGGAACCACGTTAGATTTATTGCCAGAAAAGTCAAAAAAAGCAATACGAATATACAACAACGCAAGGTTGTATATTTGTATATAACACGGCCTCAGGGAGGTCGTTCCAGAGTCATGACGTTATCCAGGTGAAAGAATTTTTAAACAGTGTCGTTCGTGGGACATTAAGCTGAACCACGTACGGGTGGGCTGCAGATAGTCGTCGTGTGTGTCTACCATGCACCGTTCTGAGTGGAATCAAGCGGGCAACCTCAGTTGAGCACTTACCATGAAAATATTTGTAAAATAGACTCAAATCGCTAACCTACCTTCGAGGTTCTAGGTTTTCCAGGTTGTTTGTCAGATCATGGTTACCGATCAAACGAATGGCTCTTCTTTGAATGGAATCCGGAAATCGAGCAAACCCTCAAATATGCAAATAGTACTCCAGCATGGTCGAATTTGGGCTTTATAGATAGAGCATCAGAATTTGTTGGGGTATATAGAGGTTCTTAGTTCGGAAAAGTATTCCAAGTTTCTGTGAAGCTGCCCGAGTAATGGCCGCGATATGACTATCCAAATTGACGCCCAATGTATGAATGGATGAAGCCAAGGGAATCGAGTGTCCCGCCATGACCATATCCGGTTTTTCAACATTAACTTTTTTAGCGAAAGTTTTTAGTCAATATGATTGGCTTCACAACTGTGTAAAAATGTGTTTAAATAATACAAGATGTAGGTGGCGCCATGGTGCAAAGAATTTTTTCGATGACAGGAACTTTTAAATGTTATGGTTCTTAAAGATAATTAATTTTTGATCAAATTATGTCTCATACAAATTTTTGATAAATCCAACACGAACGGAGATATTTGGGGTTAAGTTTTTTATTAAAATGATTTGAACGAGTATTTTAATTATAAATATTTTTAATATCCTTTAGCAGATTTTAATTTAGTTTTGGTAATGATAATTTTAGTGATAAAACGCTCGTGTAGCGCTAAATTATTACGTCCAGTGACGTCTCAGGGGACGCCTTAACAAATAATAATGGCAAAAAATAAGACGCCACTGAGTTCTTGGTAATTTTTATATTTTTTTCGGATTAAGCAACTAAAAATATCCTTTTATTGTCTGTTAAATTGTTTTCATATCTTGCTTCGTTTTCGAGAAATAAAAATGCATATCTCTGAAATACAAAACTCATTAAATAATTAACATTATTAACACTCAGTGTCAGTGTCAGAATTTGCAATTTCTACATTTTTAAAATAAAAATCACCATACAAATCAAGACAAATTGAACATGGGTTTAGTTTATGGAGAATGTCATCAAAATGCTTCAGAAGCTGTGCGCTGCTGTCGAGCTCGTTTTCCAGATAGACCAACGCCCGATCGCAAATATTTTGTAGCTTTGTATACCAACTTAGCTACATATGGTAGCTTTAAAAAGGGAAAGGGTCCAAGAAGGAAGAGGGTTATGAATGACGAAAATGTAGCTATAGTCCTACAAACAGTACAAAATAGCCCACAAACGTCATTATAAAAATTAAAAGATGAAACTAGTATTACAGTAAGTTCGTGTCGCAGAATCCTAAAAGGAAATGGGTTTTTCCATACAAGATTCATTTAGTGCATCATCTACAACTAGAAGATTACCAGCGCAGATTAAACTTTTTGGCACATTTTCATATTCTTTTTGAAGAAAATCCAAATTTATTAAACCAAATTATGTGGAGTGACGAACCCCGGTTTCACAATAATGGAGTAATTAACAGGCATAATTGTCGCTACTGGTCCCGGGAAAATTCTAACTGGATGCGACAGACTAAATTTCAAACACGATTTGGGGTAAATGTTTGGTGTTGTATTGTAAATGGTTACATAATCGGGCCCTATTTGTACCACGAACATTTAACTTCAGTTCGTTACTTACAATTTCTGCAAAACGATCTCCCTTTGCTGTTACAAAATGTAGGAATTGACGTAAATACTATGTGGTTTCATTAAGACGGTGCCCCAGCACACAATAGCAATATCGTTATAAATCATCTAAATGTGACGTTTCCAGGAAAAGTGATCAGCACAAATGGGGATCTTAGATGGCCAGCAAGGTCCCCTGATCTCGCCCGATAGACTTTTATTTATGGGGCTACTTACAAAATGAAATCTACAAGGAACCAATAGAAGACATGGCTGACCTGTACAACAAAATTTATGCTACTATAGCCGCTATTAATCGAAATACACTATTGAGAGTTTGCAGAACCGAATCATTATATCGATTTGCTATGTGTGTGTATGAAAACGGCAATAATTTTGAACACCTCATTCGACCCCATTAGTTAGTTTTTGGTATTGTTCTAATTTTCATTAATAATTTTGTATAATTTCCCATCAGTTCTTTCATAAAATTTAAAACATCTTTTAATTTTATTTTATTATGCTTTAATGTTTTAACTTTGCTTTTAAACAACAAAAAATACAACGTATTTATAATTTATTGTTTTGTTTCTTAATGCATATGTAATAAAATTGTTTTTATTTTTATTTGTCGAAAATGAAGCAAGATATGAAAACAATTTAACAGACAATAAAAGGATATTTTTAGTTGCTTATTAATGATGCCCCGAATTATGCCAAAAAATAAATAATAAAAGAAGGGTAGTTCCATTATGAATCAATTATTATTATTATAAATCGTTCTCCATTCTGTATCTTTTACCACCCCGTATATTTTGGACTGAAAATACCTCGGTGCCAAGCCTATTACATTACGTGAATTATGTCTTATCGCCGCTTGCAATATTTTGTTGATCTAAGAAAAATAGTTTCTAAGTCACATGCCTAACAAACCGACTTATATTAAACCCTTCTGCGAGACGACCAGATACTTTTAAATGTTTACCCCCTTTAAGATTCGTATAAAAAAATAATTTTTATGATTCCCTACTCACGAGACGAGACGAGACGAGACAATGGCACTCTCGAGCGAGAAAAACGCGTTTCTCGTCGAGACGAGATAAAAAAAAATTCTCGCCTCACGAGACGAGACGAGAATGGGCCAATTCTCGTCTCGTCTCGTCTCGCGGCATCACTACCCAAAAGGTCTCTAATTTGGACACATCTAAGAAATCAGGGCCGGATGGCATACCTCCTTTGTTACTAAAGGGCTGTCAGTCATCACTTATTGGTCCCTTATGCACTCTATTTTAAAAAATCATTTGACAGTGGATTTTTTCCTGATACTTGAAAATTCTCCAACCTTGTTCCTGTATTCAAATCAGGGGACAAAAGCGACGTTGGGAATTATCGTGGAATATTTTTAATTTCCACCATCGGGGGAAGCTATTTGAATCCATTAGTACTGACAAAATCTTTTTAACTTACAAAAATCACATCATCGCTCAGCAACATGGCTTCTCCAGTGGTCGTTCAATTGCGACTAACCTGGCTGTTTATCAGAATTTCTTGGTTTCACGGCTTGAAGCTGGTTATCAAGTTGACGACATTTATACTGACCTGTCAAAGGCTTTTGACAGTGTCTGTCATGCACTCTTCCTGGAAAAGCTGTCTGTTATTGGAATCGCTGGTGCGTACCTCAAGTGGATAAGCTTATATCTAACTCATCGCCGCCAACGTGTTACCGTATGCGATCAGTTTCCAAGGAGTTTCCGTAAATTTCCGGTGTTCCTCGAGGCTCACATATCTGCCCTATCTTATTCCCACTATTTATAAATGATATCAAATCTTGTTGTAATGGGTCTGAGTGTCTGGTGTACGCTGATGACCTAAAGTTTTTCTCCCGAATTTCCCATGACAACTATCTGCAGTCGAATTTGGACAGGTTGGTTGTCTGGTGCAAGTCCAACCTTCTACAGCTTAATGTGAGCAAGTGTAAGGTTCTTCGATTTTACAAAGGGAATTCTCCGACAAATTATACCTACGAGGTGAAAACCACCAATCTGGATATTGTCTCACACTTTAATGATCTCGGCGTCGACTTCGACAAGGATCTTTCCTTAATTATGCATGTGGACAACATTATATTGAAGAGTTTTAGATTGCTTGGTTTTATAAAGCGCCACACCCGACAAATTTATGACACAAAGGCACTTATGACTCTATATAATGGACTAGTTCGATCGATACTTGAATATTGTTCCATTGTGTGGAGTCCGAATTACCAATGCCACATCAGTAGAATCGAACGTGTCCAAAAGAAATTTGCTAAATATTGGCTACTCAAACTAAGGTTTCCCTATCAAAACCTACCATATTATGTCTTTGCTTGTCTTCCTGCACAAACTAATTAGTGGCGCCATTTGCTGTAATGCCTTGCTAGAGTCTGTCTTATTTTTGGTTCCGATGAGGCGCACCAGGCAGGAGCAATTGTTTTTCGAGAGAACTCATCGGACTAACTAGGGACAGAATGCTTTTATCTCAAGATTGTTACGGAATTATAATAGTTACTTCTCAGACAGTGATATATTTAGGCTAAGCATTTGTTCGATAAAAAAATATATAACACGAGCTGAATACTCATTTCAAATTATTTTAATCTGTTGTTTTGTTTTATTTATACGCTGTACTTCGCAATACCAATTTTTATTTTATTTTATTTTAGTTTTAGGCATACCATTTGGAATGTTATTATTTTGTAGTGTATTGTCATAAAATAAAAATAAATAAATAAAATAAAATAAAAATAAAATGACTTTTGATATACCCGAAAGCAATGCGATTGGAGGATAGTTGTTTGGCAAGGTCTTCTTGCCTTTTTTGGAAACGAAAATTTGTGAAGGTTTTTGTTATCTTCGCTATCGTAGAAACGAAGTCGAAATGACCACTCATGACATTGAAAATGCCGAAAACGTTCTAGTAATTAAAATTCCGCATACAGAAAACAACAAGGAGCGATATTTTATTGTATTCCATGACCGTTTCTTTAATATTGATCGAAATGGCAAAAGTACATGCCAGCCTGTCGGAATTAATACTTTCGGAAAAATACTATCCGAAATAACAACACATGTTTATTGGGAAAATTAATATTTACACACCAGCCAATATTTTAGAAGTGTATTCGCAACACTATTAGCTGACACTGGTGAAGATATTTCAAGTCTTAATGACGCTTAAGGTGGTTGGCGGTCATCCACGGTTGCTGAGATTATATAGAAGATTCTATTCAGAATAAAACAAATCTTGCCCATCAAATTCTAGGACTAGGAAATAATAGTGGTTATTCTAGCATTGTGCAAGATGAGAATGAAAATCACACAGAGTGCATCAATTTTGGCTACCTTGGTATCGGTATCACCTTAATTCCACGCTCCAGTAGCATACCTTCGTATGGGGAACATGCCGGTCTTCCTGGAAAAGTCATAAATAAGAATAGTAAAGATAATGAGTAAGATAATGAGATTAGATCTAATGCATCGGGGTCTGATCGAATATTGCTTGGAGAGTAGTCATTTTCCGAATGCCTGGAAGGAGTCTTTGATTCGACCAATTCCTAAGATTTTCGTACCGGAGTCCAATGGTGATCCCCGCCCGGTGAGTCTGCTGTCGGTGATGTCAATAGCGTTGGAAAGAATCATTTACGTTCAGATTAGTGACTTCGTAAGTGACTTAGGGATTATTCCAAATAATCAGTCAAGAATTAGAACGGGGCATAACACGTCAGCTACGCTTTCTAGTGTCTTGGATGGAATAGTTGGAGACCTTGATTCATGGAGGGTGTCCATTATGGGTTTGCTTGATTTTTCTAAGGCGTTCGATACCATAAATCATAGATTATTGTGTGCCATAAATATTATGAATTTTCGAAGGTTGCCTTGAGGCTTATTGAATCGTATCTGTAAGGGAGAACTTAAGGAGTGTATGTGGGTGATTCCGATTCATCATTGCAGCCTGTCATATCAGGAGTGTCGCAGGGATCGATATTGGGCCCTTTGCTGTTCAATATATATACTGCAGACATCTTAACCTCTATTAGAATATGCTCATTCATATAAGGCATTTTGGGTTTTAATAATTATTTTATAAATAAGCTTGCACTGTTCCAACTTTAGTAGCTGGTGCATTTGGTAGACCCCCAACTCCCTATACAGGTCATTCGTGTGCATCATCCAATCAAATTGAAACAAACTAAGAGCACCTTGATTAATTGATGTCTCATTGTAAATAATTATTGAAGTTAAATATTTATTATGTATACAAGATTAATTGTAGAAGTTGATATTTGATATATAGCTTAAATCTTTTTTACTCGCTTAGAGGTTATGTGTAAGAATAGCCGATGGCTAAACTTCGCCTTTATTGTCAGTGTTCAGTTTTCTTTATTCTGAAATAATATGCTGTTACTTATGGAGTGAATTAACAATAAAAGACGTTTATTATTAGTATTATTATTATTATTAATATTATTATTATTATTATAAGATATGGGTATTCCTTGTTTTTATTCTGACCCAGACCAAAAACCTCGTTAAGATCAAGCGACCAAAAGGTCGTGACAATATATTACGGTATTTTATCAGACCTGCTATATCATAAGTTAGTAAAAAATAAAAACGGAAAACATACGTTGATTATTGATCAGTACACTCGGATGTAGCCAATATATTTTTTTTTATGATATTAATATTTTATCAATAATTGATATCGATTTTCATTTATGTATATGTAACAGTATTATTTTAGCCCTGAATGTAAACTCTGACCTATTAAGAATAACTTATTCGTTTTCTGATAACGAACTTTTAATTAAACTATTTTCGAAGTCTTCGATAGACAGGCTAAGACGTAAGTAATTAAAATTTTTGTTGAAGGAAATAAAACGCTTTTGAACGACATTCTATATTATTAAAGTAGTGCCAGCAGCTCGCGTTCAAAGTAGTTTGGAGTTATACGAAGTCCGTAATATTCTTTGGATATTCGTGAAATTTCGTTTCCTTTATAGGGTTTTTGGCTTCAATTTCTATTTAAGGAGTGGGAATTTTAAAATAAAATTCTGAGTCGTGCTCTTTTTATTAAGTTTTTAAATTACAAGTGGTGTTAAAATAATCTTTAGTGAGATTGAAAGTATGAAATTTATTTATTTATCTAAAAAAAACTCCTTACTTTGTGAGAAAATGCGGAAAAATATTAACTTTATATTTATTTATTACGCTGAAATTATTTTGTACTAGATGGTGGAGACAGTGAGTTTCTCACAAATATTTTGCATACTTTGATGCAACGTTTGATGGACTAACTGACATCCGAAAGCTGGTAGGTAGGGCTGTGCAAGATTCTACAGAAAAGTAACTATAGAAAAATTCATTTATAGATCCCAAAAATGTAAACAATAGGTCTGTTCCGACACAACCAGAAACCGTCCCCAAATTTACTTTCCCTTTTAAATCATTTGATTAATCGTAATGTCTCTCACTAAGGAAGCGGTTGTCGACGAATTACATAAACCTGCTAGAAAGAATTATCAAAGGAGAAAAGTTCTTATAAAAGGATTAAATGATTTATGGCAAATTGATTTAGTGGAAATGCAATCGTATGCAAAATTTAATAAAGGATATCGTTACATTTTGTTTGTTATAAATGCTTTCTCAAAATATGTTTGGGTGGAACCCGTTAAAAGAAAGAGTGCACATGATGTAACTTTGGCTATGAAGAACATTTTAGAACAGGTTAAGACACCACCAAAAAATATTCAATTAATCAATAAAATTATAAACTTGGCAAACGATTGTTGCAGTAGTAAATTAGTTGAGCGACCGCTCGGGGACGATCCTAGTACATCGTGTTCACGTGCTCTTTGCATGCATTTACTTACATCGTTGAAATATATAAATGAATTTTACCAGCATGTTTCACTATAAATAAAGTGCAAAGATGACGTCACATTCAGTCATCTATCATTGCGGCGACTTTCAAACTATATACAGTGGGATTAAATCCCAACAACATTGCAAAAATTTATTTTAGAACTCTGATTCGAAATAATGTAAACAAAATGTTTATATTAACTCTTATTCATCAGCTCATTGCATTTGTTGAATAATAAAGAAGCAAATATGTACCGGCTTACTTAAGAAACATAAACTTATTAAGGAAAGAACAAAATTTGATAGGCAATCTAACGCGTCATTCCTAATGCATATGTTGTCCCTGCCCTTCATTTTCAGAAAATCAATCAAGATGACTGTAAAAGTGAAATTTGATCAATTAGATCAAATACCCAGTTTTAAATGTAAAAGTTTTCTTAACTAACTTAACGTAGGTTTTCCTTTATTAATAGGTCAGGTGCTTGCGTTAAGGTTGTCTGGCTAAAGTCTTTATTTTTAACCAAAAAATCATAAATATAAAAAGTAGAATAAAATAACATAGGCACGTTTTTCACACAGCTGTAGTTTACAGTTGCTAAGTATTCGGAAAGTATTTGTGAGATATCAAAAATTGGGTGCAAAAAAAAGGTGTATTTTAAACAGTGAATTTTATAGGTTATCAATAAAATAAACACCAATGTGTCTTTAGAAATATCCACTGCAGTAATTATATGAAAATATTATTAAAATAAATAAGAAATTTATATGTATATTATAGTATCCTCCAAAGCCCAAAATATCTAAAAGAGTTTTAATGAAATTGGTGGTTTAACTTATAAGAAGTGCATTCCAATTTTTAATTTTTCTATTTCTAAGCTTTGCACCACTGAAACAAGAGCTAACACGCACTACATCAAAAGTTCACCAACCATTTAATTCAACCTCAGTCATCGAAGCTGTAAAATTCGTATCTTTCGTAAGCTGTCCAATTTCGGGGGCCATTTTACATGCTTGAAATATGATAGTTGCGAGGATCCAATTTATATACAACAATGAACACACTTATTTGTACGGCATCGACAAATCCTATCGAATGAACAGTTCCATCAGAAAGTTTACGTCTATTATGATTTTCAGATTTTATGAAATCCATCCTTTGCAATGGTCTTGGAGAAAGGAACGAGAGAGGTGATCGACTTTTGCAATTCTGCCAAGAGGAAAGCATGAAAATAACAAATACATGGTTCCAACTACACCCTCGCCGACTTTATACCTGGAAGTCCCCAGCGGATCGACTACATAATTTAGTGCGAAACCAAATAGACTTCATCCTAATTAACCAGAGATTCAGCTCAACCATCAGGAAAGCCGTCACATATCCTGGGGCGGATGTACCTTCTGACCATGTGCTGTTGATGGCCGTCTTGAAAATTTCCTTGGCAAGTCAAAGAAAGTCAGCCACACAGCGACGGGTGGCGTTGGAAAAATTGAGAGACCCAATAATAAAATCTGAGGTGTGTAACGAGATAAACACACAAATTCAAACAATAACATCGAACATTGGAGAGGAGCCGACGCAATCTTGGACAAAGATAATGGACATTGCAACAAACTCAATGCAAAACAGATTAGGATATAGGACAAAGAACAAAAAGCAAAAATGGATGACGGATGAGATTTTGTTGTTAATGGACGAACGTCGGAAGCACAAAAACAAGACAGACAACAACATGTACGAAGAAATCCAAAAACTAATAAGATCAAATATTAGAATAGCAAAAAACGAATGGCTTAAACGTGAATGCTCAGAAATAGAACAGCTGCAAAACCAACATGACGATTTTAATCTGCACAAAAAGCTAAAGGAGACTGCTGGCATATATAGGAAAGTGAGATCAATTGTAACAGTAGATATTAACAACCAGATAGTCCTCGACAGCAAAGAAAAGAACAATGTATGGGAAAGGTATATTGAAGAACTTTTTGACGACGACAGACCCCCAGTTGGCTCCAATAACTCTCTAATCGTAGACCCATAGAAAGAGTAGATAAATTTAAATATTTGGGCATCTGGCTTTTCGAAGACTGGACATCAGACAAGGAAATAAAATGTCGCATTGAACAAGCTCGACAGGCATTCCTGAGGTTTCGAAGAGTGCTTGCCTGTTCCGACTTCGACCTTAACCTAAGACTCAGATTCATTAAATGCTACGTTTGGTCGGTGCTTCTTTACGGTATGGAAGGTTGGACATTGAAGGCGTCTGCAATTAACCAATTAGAGGCTTTCGAGATGTGGCTACATCGCAGAATCCTGAAGATACCTTGGACGGCTAGAATAACAAACGAAGAAGTTCTAAGACGTGTCAATAGACAACGTGAACTGTTTGAATCGATTAAGAAAAGAAAAACGGCATATCTGGGGCATATAATGCGAAACACGAAATATCAATTCTTGCAAGCTATTGATCGAAGGCAAGATTGAAGGCCGGAGAGGGATCGGAAGGAAAAAAAATGTCTTGGCTGCGAAATATCAGACAGTGGACAGGGCTACACGATGTACAGTCGTTGATACACACCGCAAGGAATAAGGAAGCAATGGAAAATGTTATCGCAAACATCCATTAATGGATACGCATTCGAAGAAGAAGATCCTTTGCAAGTGCCTGCTGCAAGGTCGACCGTAGGTACTCAAATTTGCACTACACGGATTCTGTGGTTATATCAAAAGTTTTTAACTAGTGCTGGCAAAAACCGGAAAAAATCAAAACCGATTAATCGGTTTGTAAAAAAACCGGTTTTGGTTAAAATCGATTAACCGAAAACTCGATTTTAAAACCGGTTAATCGATTACTCGAAAATCGGTTAACCGAAAACCGGTTAACCGCGTTTTTGGCTCAAACCGAAAACCGGTTATCGGTTAACCGCGGTTTAGACACGCCAAAAAACCGAATATTCGGTTAATCTATTTTCGATTAATCAAGTGGTTCAAGGTTTAAGGTTTAGGTTACTATTTTACTATGTGTTGGACTACAGATATTTCTATAAGTATAAATAGTATCGAAATATTTATAAAATATAAAATTAATAAACAAAACACTTGCTTAGAGCTAGCTTGAGTTGAGTTTAAGTTGTATTTTAAATCTTATTTAAGTTGCTATTGTATATACTACATTTTATGTTGAGTTTATTTTTGTTTTTTAAATAAAAATAATAGTGTTTGTTTTATAGTTTTCTCATTATATTATGGAGTTTTGTTTTAATACTTTTAATTCCTGGTAAGTATCCGGTTTTTGGTTATCCGAAAACCAGTTAACCGAAAACCGATTAACCGAAAACCGGCTAACCGAAAACCGATTAACCGAAAACCGGTTAACCGAAAAATCGGTTTCAGTTGCCAGCACTATTTTTAACTACTTACTTATCTTCGTTTATATGGTTTATTATCTTTTTAAAATTTAAAATGAACGATGAACTATTGGAAATACATATATATATATTTATACAATATATTCTGTAGCTTTGCGTGTAAATGATACAAATTTATTATACGAGTTGTTCTACAAACTAAGGACGAAACTGACCCTGGTTTCGGCCCGACATTTTGTGTACATTCTAGTTGCGAAATTCAGTCTATCATCAAGAATACAACGTCCTTTAGCCTATGTTAAGTAAAACAGTCAAAATTTTTTAAAATTTTAGATTTATAGCCATTTCAAGGAAACTAAGCGGCAGAAAACTGAGAGTGTAACCAGGAAAAAGACGAAAACGAAAATCAACCGAAATCAACGTTTATTAATTATTTATTTCACAACTAAAAGATATCCTTCTAACCATTAATTTGTAATAGTCCATATCTTGAAGAATAACAAATATTGGGTCTATTTTTGGTTTATACTAATTCCATACCTAAACCAGATTTAACAGGAACTTTAATCATTATATTATCTTTGAGCTTTTAGTAATAATTCTAAGACACATGATAAAAATGCTCTGTTTATAGTAAATTAACAGAATTGCAATCCGAATTTGCACTACACTTAAATCTAGTATAATAATAACTTTTAGCAGTCCCATTGTATTTGCTATTCGTTCGCATTTTTTTTTTTTAATTTTTTTAATTTGAACAGAAACTTTAATCATTGAATTATTCTTGAGCATTAATTATTATTATTATTATTCTAAGGCACATTACGTAAAATCTCTTGTATTAATAAGTTAACAAAACGAATGTACGAAATCCTAGTTTAAACGACGCTTATATCTAGTGTATCAAAAAATAATAACTTTTGGCGGTTTGGTTGCATTGCCTTTTTAGGTATTTTTTATAATCAGTCAGCTGAGCAGTCAGGGCATATAAATGATGTAGATTCACCTTTAATGTAGTTAACCTGTGCCCAATTATTACATACAAGACACTGAACCCAGTCATTTCCTGTTGTATCTTCGCTATAGAAGAGAACACCACAAATTAGGCACTCACAATCGCTGGATTCGAAGTTATTTTTCTTTGTTGTTTTTGATTTATTTTTTTTACCTTTACCTTTATGTTTCTTTAAATTTAATTTACTTTTTTGACTTGGCTCTATTTTTTTATATTTTACCTCCTTCTTAACTTTTTCTTTTCTTGATATCATTTTTTTTTCTTTTTGTTTGCACGTTAACAGTATCTTCAACTTTTCTTTTTTGAGTCTTAGCTTTTCTTTGACCTTTTTTCTATTTTAATAGCTCAGTCATTGGCTCTTCAGGTTAGTCTGGAAAGAGAGTATTTGGGTCCATCTGCAAATCAGGCATAGCATCTTCCAAAAAAGTTTGAACTATCTTTTTTACGCATCTTTTACCTTCTTTTGCTTTTTTGATGCCATATCTTTTTAAATATGATAACCTGGTTCTTGAACTCCCAAACCTTTCTTTCATTGACCATCAGCCCCAATAGTAATTTATTTGCTACTTTCTTCTCTAGACGGATCGTCAGATTAGATTTATTATTGGTTAATTGCTTCTAACACATCGCCAAATAAATCCATTTTTTTCACGTCAACCCGCTTTCTTGGATCTTCAGCTACTTTGGTCATTGTGGTATTAGGTGTTAGCTAGACCGGTTGTTTTTGTTTCTCCAATGTATATATATTTTATTCCGACCGACGTTTTGAAACGATTATACGAATAGTCGCAGTTAGACCAGTGTCAATAGTTATTAATTCTAGATAAATTAATTACTAGAACCAGTCAAGGGCTTTATTATTTTGACTTTATAGTCTATTGCTAAAAAGTTGAAAATTATCTTGCACATTTTTGCGGCAATAAAAGAATAATTTGTCTCCCAGTCCAAATACGATTTCTTCATTTTTATTTTAAAACGCAGTAACAAATAATATTAGACTTTCATTAAAATTTCACTATATTTCTGTTAAATTTCGCTATTTGTTGTTATACTTGTAAAAATGTATTAATTAAATACGCTAATTATTATTATACAAAGGACACATTATTATAGTAAATAGGGCTGGGTTTAAACAATACAAACACATTTTATTAACATGTTCATATTAATTTTTAACAAAAAACAAAAAAAAATAAAAAATGTGATTTTATTTTAAAACTATATTAAAGTAAACCAATTAAATAAAAAGAAATAAGGTATGTGCGCTGTAACAATGAACGACACATTATACTTTAATCTGTATTTCCATAAATCGACTGGTTCAAAACTTTGCTTTAACTGGAAAATAAAATTTCGTTTGAATTTTATTGCACAGGTTTTTATTAACAAATCAATCACTTTGTCATGTTATACCGTAGGATGGGTATGACATACTAACACATTTCTAACTTAGACTCGTCAAACAACCACTTAACTCTTCTTAACTACTTTTTACTACTTTTACATATTTTCAACTAAGTTCAAATACTTTCCCACCATTTTAACGTAGAGAATCTGTCGTTCCACGGAGCGCAACCTTTCTCTGTAGAAACTAGTGTGACACTAGTCTGTTGACAAAACATTGTCCGCTTCGTACGGTCCACCGACACTTTGACCAATCAGGTACTGATACGTCACAATCTAAGATGGTTTATTTCACGTCACAATATTGTTGCCAACCAATGAGAAAGACATCCACTGTTACTAAGCAAGCGGTGTTTATCATATTTACACCGTGTTTTTTATACATAAGGTTTTGATTTAACTTATATTTTTATGGATGCACAACGTTGCCATTACTGTAATATGCGGTATTGCCAATTATGTTGCATGTAAATATAATGTACTTTCCTCATTGTTTTAGCATTTAGTAGTTATATAAAAACATAGTAATTATGCAAAAATGCGGCGTTGCCGCTTAGATTAGTATTACGTTACATTACATTTCATAGAATTGAGTTTCACGCTTTTACTTTAACTTTGTACTGGGTCACGACAGAAATATGACGTGTGTCTCAAACAATATTCGTACCTGAAATAACCTTACAGGGTTTTTTGAGCTTTTCCCAGAGCGCTTGCCATGGGTGCTTTAATTGATTGCATAACATTTCCGAAAACTGTTCCAATTAAACTCGACGTAGTAACAAAAGCAGCATAGCACCCGTTAAGGCACTGCCGGTGCGTGAGTCAAGTAAGAAATGCGGATTTAAATTCTATTATTGTGCAGTAGGCCAAAATACCGGCCACCGGGCTTGCCCGGTTTCTTGTTATTAATTTTAAGTTGGTGTAAGCTAGTTTAGGATTAATTTAGAAAATGAGTTAGAAATATAACAGAACAGGAAATAAACGAAATTTAAAAGTAGGAGATGGATTGGAAGGAAGTGACCAAATATGCTTTTTTGCCAAAGTAGCAAGACTAGCGTGTTCTTCCCTCTTTTTGTGTGCTCATTCCTCTCTTCTTTTATTCAACTTTTCTGCTCTTACTTAAAGTTTAAAAAAATCATTAAATGTCTAGTTGAAATAACCTAAACTTCAGCAAGAATATAAAAATGGCAACACAGCAACTTTCGATTCGTCATAAATGTAAGATTATTGCGATTTCTATTCAATTTCACTTTGCTCGTTATATTTTGGATGCAATTTTATGGAAAGTGTAAGTTACATCATTGTTTTTTAAGAGAAAACAGCCAAATCTAGGAAAATAAAAGGAAAACAAAAGTAACCTGTCAGTAGAAAAAATTAAATAATTTTTTTTCAAAAACTATCAAAGACCGTCGATTTGTGATAAGTATTTGCAAAAAAATAGCGGAAAATGCGTTGTTTTTACCTTTCCGAATATTTACCCTCCTTTTAATGGTAGAAGTTGTAGATAGATTTTTGTAATAGTTGCATACAAAATAAATACAGTGAAATGTTGAATACTTAAAGCCAGATAAAAAATGTGAAATAATATTAATACTGCGATTCCGCTCATTTCAAATTTAGCAATAATTAAAGATTATTTTGATCCTAAAATTGTCCTAAGCATATGAACCCCCAAACAACCTAAATTATTTTTTGTTAACTTTGAAGACGTTAGCGAACTTTTTAATTAAAGTATTTTAAAAGTCGTCCATTGTCAGACTAAGGTTGTAAGTAATTTAAATTTTGGATGAAGGTTTTCTTTGAAATGAAATGCCTGGAAAAGTTATGACACTCTTATATAAGTGTAAATTTTATTATTAATCAAATGGACAAATTATTGATTTTTAGGTTAGTATAGGCCTTTGCAAATAGAAAAATAACATGTATGCGAAATTGTTTCACGATTATATTTCATCACTAAACATTATAAACTATGATATGTTTCATATAACGTAATATATTGCTGTTCTGATTTTTGATAACAGTTTGACTTTCAAACGATTTAAGTACAGGTGTACGCACATTAGACTGTGACTATGACATATCGGTAAGGGGAATTACAATCTATTAAAATATGGCGCAGCTATGGGCGTGCTGCACTGATATATTGCAAATGCAATTAAAATACATCAAGGGAAATGGGACAAATTGACTTTAATTTTGGCATAGCTTTATTTAGGATTATACGATACTATATTCTATATATCCCTTCAAATTACGACAAATACAATGCTTTTCCTACGCTAATGCTTATATATAATGTGACCGTACCCCGATTTATTCAGCAGTCTCTAACGAGCTTTTTCTCACCAAATCCAGTCCCAGATGAGAAGTTTTTAATGCTTTTGTCTGATGCAATACCGTATATGGTAAAAGTAGACCAAAATTAAGAATCTTTTACCCCAATATTGTATGTACATGTGACTTGCCTTTTACATGGAATAAATCGAGTCGCAGAAACCGTCAGAACTGAATATCCCTTAGTAAATAAATTAATTTCAAATGTAAAAAAAGTGTTTCTAAAACCACCTCTAAGAGTGCGGATAAATAAGGAGAGATTACCAGCAGTTAGTTTACCTCCAGAACCAGTAATTACCCGGTGGAAAACATGGGTTAGGGCCGCAATATTCTACGCAGAACATTTAATTCTAGGGTTTCCTTGCCAATTATTCTTTCCGCATTCTTTCGGCAGCTAAAATTAATAAAGTATTTATTTTACTTGCTCACTAAAAAGTAGGCACTCTTTTGGATATAACGAAACAAGAAGAACACGATAAGAGCCGTTTTAAGTTAAAGAAAATTTTGGTTTCAAATCTCGAGTCAATAGTGAAAATTATATTTCTAACGACCTTAAGGTAAATACCAAACCTATAACATTAAAATAATATGGTTTCTTTTTAAAATACATACTATCTAGCACAAAGTATGAGTTGAAGCATACTAACTAAAGAAATAATTAGAAAATATACTCGTTTACTGTAAAGTACTGTAAACATAGTGAAACAAATCCGTTTGTCACTACAGGGATGTCGTAAACCGTTAGAGATACGAAGAGGGTTAAATGAGGACATAGTTGCGTAATTTAATGCTTAGTAATACTCCAGAAAGAAAATACTTAGAATCCGAGTACTTCCGGAGATATTCGAAAGAAACCGATATATTTTCAAATAGGCTTTTTTAGTTTGCGCCTTAACTGTAAAAGATAAAAGAAAACAAATTACACTTTATTTGGGAAACTTTCTATTTTTTTTTTAGAATCCCTAACTAGTTTTGACATACAACGTTCTATTTTTCTAGAACCATCATCAGTTTCACTTTTTCAAATACGGACCTGGATTATTATATATCTTAAGAAAAGACCTAGGGCATGTTTATTCAAGACCTTAGTTTAACGTTAATTTCGCAAAAGCATTAAGGCAGTAATTTATTATTTATTTCGATTTTTCTAATCTGGCCCTGCGTCTTACATTTCGACGATGAAAGAATGATCTTTTCTTTTAATAACCGTCTATTCTTTTGTATAATAACTAAAACTGATGCTAAAAAATTATTAATTAACAAGAATTCTGCTAATGATGTTTTTAATAAGCCATATTTTATAACACTAAAATTAACACATTATAAGAAATCTAGTGATAAAATAAAAATACACTCTTAAACAAAAGTAATTTCGATTTAATTATAAACACTCCAGTTTGTTGAATGTATATAATCAGTTCTTCCCTGATACTGTAATTCTCGCGGACAACCTGGAGGATATGCAGTTTATGATGGATCGCATAGTGAAATATAGTGAAGAGCATAGCCTATACATCAATATACCGAAAACTAAAATGCCTGTTTTCGCAAAAACCAATATAACTGCCAATCTTACTTTGGTTCTTAAATGGTTCTTTACGTGAGCTCTAAAACCTTTAATATCAATTGATTCTTCGTTTAGCTTTTACACCGTATCATTTACGAAGAATGTAAAATTAGCATTTCTTGCCTTGATGAGTGTCTTGTTATCTGGCTGGAAGTATTAGCTATGCAGTAGTATGGCGCCTCAAATACGTTAAATCATAACTAGGTACAGTGCCTCTCTACTATTCTAGTGCCTCTCAACTGTATTTTAGTGCATCTCTACTATTGAATTTGACCGATAATAGGTAAATGTAAATAGTCTTTTGGGAGTTTCTAAGTCAAGTCTGGTCTTGCTCTTGTATGTGAGTTGGTGATTTCAGGGTTTGTCGATACATTTGTGCGTTTGTAATAGTCTGTAATAATTTTGAGAAAAAATTCGTCTAGAGGAAATCTTGATGCAGTATCCGATTCATCGTGTAACGGGGGACATCTGCGATCAGTTTCAGAGCCCTATTATAAATAACCTGGAACTTATTCAGCTTAGCCCTGCTTATGTTGCACCACGAGGGCGCACCATAAGTCAGAACCGGCCTGACCAGTACCTTGTAGAGATTAACTTTGGTGCGATTACTGAATCTACTCCGCCTGTAAAGCAGGTGGTAGATGAAGCCCAATTGGCGCAATGCAAGCTTGACTCTATTGACTGACTTCAACCTCCAGTTTAGTTTCTGGTCAAAGATAAGTGCCAGGTATTTGACCTCATGGCACCAGTTCAACTCGATTCGATTGACCCTGAGCCTTATTTCAGGCCTTCGTACTCGACTTTTTAAAAAGAAAATGACGTTCGTTTTGGCGGGTTTCAGACAAATCTTCCAATTCGAAAGCCATTTCTCCAACTGATTAATATGGCGCTACATCGGGGTAACGATCAGCCACGGTTGCTTAGAGGTAGTCGTAATTGCAGTATCGTCAGCGAACAAATAGAGCTGATTCTGCCTGTCGCGCGGAATGTCATGTGTATATATATTATACAACATCGGGGAGATAGGTGAGCCTTGCGGCACTCCCGCCCTGATGTTTTTCGTTAAGGAGAGTGCGCTCTCTGATGAGACTGCAAAACTTTTATTCTGAAGAAAAGAAGCTACTACCTTGATGGGGTAGTTCGGCGCTCCAAGTCTTATCATCTTAAGTATAAGACCGTTATGCCAGACCTTATCAAAGGCTTTACCAACGTCGAAGAAAATCGCTTCCGTATGGGCTCGTCTGTTAAAGCCCTTTAAAATGTTTGAAGCTAGACGTGTTGTCTGCCTGACTGTGCAATGTTCGGCTCTGAATCCAAACTGTTCATTAGGCACACATTTCGTTCAAAAACAAAGCCGTTTAAGTGCCGTGGGATCCTCACCTTTCTTGTGCGTAAGGATAACTTTTGCATGTTTACATGTACTCGGAAAGTGACCTTCTTTGATTATCGCCTGGGACAAATTTACTATATTCCCTAAAGCTCTGTCGGGTAAGTTTCGCAACGCCGCATTCTTTAAACCGTCGAAACCCGGGGCTTTTTTCCTATTCAAAAAGTTAACAAGGGACCTTACCTCGTTCAACGTAACCTGAGGAAACAACTGAACGGGGCGGTTGATTGTCTTGTAAATTTGCACCGTTCTGGCGACTCTAGCATCTCTAGACACGTCATTACTTGGATTTTCACTAAATTGGTCATAGAGTTTGTCTGCTAGCAATTCAGCTTTATCCTTTGCGTCCGTCAGAACTCGACCCGTTTCCTGATTTCTTAGGTATGACATCGGGGCTCTAACACCTCTGATCAAAGTTTTGGTTATTCTGAAGACAGAATTATCTTCGATGGCAAGACTCTGAACTTTATCGTCCCATAAATTGGACTCGCGCTCGATGAGCATTTGTCTGATGACAGCGGCCTCCCGATTTGCCTCGGCCTTGGTTCGAGGATCTCCAGTACGGTACGCCCTATTCTTTAGTCGATTTTTAGTCCTGATGCGATTTTTAATATCGTCTGTCAAAGCCCCGAATTTCGAAAATTCGGACACTTTTGTGACTGATGACTGTGCAAGAGCCATGTTGATATCATCTTAGCTACCGCGTCATCAATCTCCCTCGCGTTGCGTGGCGGTTGCAACGGATCGACACTTGCTAAGAGATTGTTGTATCTCGTCCAATTCGTAGAGGTGTGGGTAATGAAACATCTTCCTCTTTCCAGCGGATTGCCTACTTCGATAATTACTGGTATTATGGTCTGAGCTAAGATCACAAACGGCTACCGGTTGTGATAGCTGAACTGAGTTCTTAATCACAAAAATGTCCAGAATATCCGGAAGACCACGACCAAGCATGTATGTGTGCTCCTCCGGCGGTAGAATGTGGTAGTTTAAAGCTTCGGAAAAATTAAATAAGGTGCCACCCCTCGGATTGGAATACCGGCAACCCCAAACCGTGTGCTTGGCGTTGAGGTCACCCCCTATAATCGTTCTATTATTATTGTTAAACATTTTTGCTAGACAGTTGCCTAAGAAACCCAGCGACCCCAGGTGTACGAGTTGATTATTTTTTAATCTTATTTAAATAAAAGTCCCCTCAATATGGGGATAGTTGTTAGGACCTGGCACAACTGCCAATCTAACAATAAACGGAATTAATATAGAACAGGTGAGCAGCTTTAAATATCTGGGCACAATTATTAACAACCAATGCGATCCTAAGAAAGAAATTAGATCACGAATTGAACAAGAAAGAAAAGCATTTATAGATATGAAGCAATTTTTTACCAGACCAGAACTTAGCCTACAGTTACGAGTACGCATGATCAGATGCTACATTTTCTCCGTGCTGCGGTATGGATGTGAGTGAAGGATGGACGCTCGACCCAACTATGGAGAAAAGCTGGAGGCCTTCGAGATGTATCTATACAGGGTGATTCAAAAGTACTTCGACAAACTTCGGGAGGTAATTGCCGGCAATATTTCAAGATGAAAAGTTCTTATAAACAGTGGTCCCTGGCGACTTCGTTACGGAGATACAGGGTGTTGAAATGTTAGAAGGAATGGTAATAATTTTTAAATAACTCCTTAACGAGTAATTTTTTTTTTTATGAAATTTGGTGAATTAAATAAGCATCTCAGGACACTTATTTTCAAAGTAAAACACATTCGTAAATTTAACCAGTGGCGTCGGTACAAAATGTGGCTATCATATTTTTTTGTGAAAACTATGCCTAACCTAACCACACCACTGACTTATTTGATTTTAACTTTTTTTTTATGAATCCCCCATTCAATTACAACAAAAAAGTTCACGTGTGTTATTTTGCTACGAGGGCCAGTTTAATGTCAAATGATTATTTTATTTGACTATACACAAATATTAAAAAATATGTTTTAAATAATTGATCAAACACTCAAATATTAATTTAAGTATATTAACTAAGATCTATACATACTTACAATAAACAAATATGTAGGTATATGCCAAAGGAAGGCATCTGAGGATGCCTATTTAAGTATAACATGTTCTCAGTGACATGCATATTTATTTATTAGTATGAATAGTATGTTATTTTCTAATATTTTCTATTTTGACAAGGCGGCTTTGGAAATACTTTTTTGATATTTTGTATTTTGATAAGGCGGCTTTGGAAATGCATTTGTCGTGAATTAAAACATATTTGACAGTTAGTTGCTTATGTGGTTTATTTCTCAGTTTTGTCATTTTCATTGAATATTAATAGTATTGTTTAAAAGGTATGGATTACTTAAGAAATAATGCGCATTTAGCTGACATGCATTTTGTATATGGCCTTGTCGATGGAAATGCACGAGCAGCTAGACGAATCTATCAAGAGCGATATCCTAACAGAGTACTACCTGCTGCTGAAACATTTTCAAATCTTCACCGACGTTTAGCTGAAACAGGGAGTTTTGCGAGGTCACGTGACATTCCTGGAAGACCGCGAACAGCCCGAACTCCAGAATTAGAAGAAGCTGTTTTAAATGCTGTAGTGGAAAATCCAGATACAAGCACTCGAATAATTGCTGATGCTCTCAATTCCACCCAAGCCACAGTTTGGAGAATTCTGCACGATGAGCAGTTGTATCCGTACCATATTCAAAGGGTACAAGCTCTTTTACCCAGGGACTTTCCTCAGCGCATTAATTTGTGTCAGTGGTTTTTGGAAAAATTTGCTGAAAATCCCCAATTTTTAAATTGTGTACTTTTTACGGACGAGGCAAATTTTTCTCAGAGTGCGATTACAAACTTTCACAATAACCATATCTGGTCTTTGGAAAATCCCCACGCCGTTAGTGAACGAAATTTTCAATACCAATTTTCATTAAACGTGTGGGGGGGGAATAGTTGGCGATTACTTAATAGGACCTTTTTTTCTTCCACTTCGGCTTAATGGCGAGACGTACCGACATTTTTTGGAAAATGAACTTCCTCCCTTACTGGATGATGTGCCCTTAGAAACTCGAAGACATATATGGTTTATGCATGACGGAGCTCCCGCCCATTTCAGCATAGTGGCCAGGACCCATCTTAATCAAATTTATCCAAATCGATGGATAGGTAGGGGAGTTGAGGAAGGAAATCAACCGTGGCCACCAAGGTCCCCAGATTTAAATCCTCTTGATTTTTATTTGTGGGGACATTTAAAGTCAATCGTTTACAAGACGCCAGTCGAAAATGCAGAAGTGCTAAGAAACCGAATAATCGATGGTTTTGAGGCAATAAGAAACAGACCAGATATCTTAGCACGCGTACCAGATTCCATGCAAAGGAGATTAGATGCCTGCATCTTGGCTGAAGGTGGACATTTTGAACAATTTATTTAAAAATCATTTAATTTTTGCAACGCACTTATTTAATTATAATTAAATTAAATGTTATACCTTACCCCTTACATAATAAATCTTTGAATTTAAAACATATTTTTTAATATTTGTGTATAGTCAAATAAAATAATCATTTGACATTAAACTGGCCCTCGTAGCAAAATAACACACGTGAACTTTTTTGTTGTAATTGAATGGGGGATTCATAAAAAAAAAATAAAATCAAATAAGTCAGTGGTGTGGTTAGGTTAGGCATAGTTTTCACAAAAAATATGATAGCCACATTTTGTACCGACGCCACTGGTTAAATTTACGAATGTGTTTTACTTTGAAAATAAGTGTCCTGAGATGCTTATTTAATTCACCAAATTTCATCAAAAAAAATTACTCGTTAAGGAGTTATTTAAAAATTATTACCATTCCTTCTAACATTTCAACACCCTGTATCTCCGTAACGAAGTCGCCAGGGACCACTGTTTATAAGAACTTTTCATCTTGAAATATTGCCGGCAATTACCTCCCGAAGTTTGTCGAAGTACTTTTGAATCACCCTGTATAGGCACATATTAAGAATATCGTGGGTACAAAAGTTGATGAACGAGGCAGTGCTTGCCAGAATGCGAAAGTCACTCGAACTCCTGATTACTATTAAGGAAAGGAAAACGAGATACATCGGGTACGTAATGAGAGGGGAAAAATATGAGCTGCTCAGACTGATTATTGAGGGCAAGATTCAGGGCCAGAGATCAATCGGAAGACGACATAATTCTTAGTTAAAGGATCTGCGAAGATGGTTCGGCTGTACTTCCACTGAAATTTTTAGAGCAGCAGCTTCTAGACTAATGGTTGCCAGATGGATCGCCAACCTTCGACAGGAGACGGAGAACTAAGAAGAAGAAGAATAATTCTTCCCTGCAATTTATCTTCGATTTATAAATAGTGATTTTTATAGCCCCATACAAATTAAAATCAAGTGGCGACAGGTCCTGAGATCTTGCTTGCCAGTCTGCAACACCTCTATTTCCTATCTATTTTTAAGAAAACTCATTATTTAGAAAATCTCGTACTCTACGGGTATTATAGGGAAAAGCCCATCTTGCTGAAATCACAAATTTCGGAACAGCGCCAGAAGGATTTCAGATAAGTATTCTTGAAAATCTATACTTTAAAACTGAATATACCTTTTTCCATTCAAATTTTCATTAAAAATGAATGGTCCTACTGTGGTATTGCCACACATTGCTGCCCATACATTAACGCTAAACTTAACTTGTTTCCGGGTTTTACGGCTTTCCATTGGATTTTCATTGCTCATAATATGTTCATTTCGTCTGTTGAATATTCTACAATTGGTAAATTTAGTTTCGTCCAACTAAATGTTATATTTAAAAAAAATTGGGATTTAAATTTACTTGATCTTGTAGTGAGACATAAAAGTTCATTCGTCTCTCTGGGTCGCCTTGAAAGGTTTGTAATTACTAACTTTTAAAACTCGTCATGATTTCATGTGGTTTACGGATGGGAGATAACTGTTACTTTTTATTTGTCTAGTAGAAGAAGGACTATTGTTTACCTAAAAAACGGGTTAAGGACTAATTTATGCAAAAGAAATTTGGTTAGTTACAGGACGTCCGTATTTATTTCAGGGTTTCAGAAATGACCCATAATAGCTTATGTTATAATCGAGTTTTTGAAAGAGACAACGATGTGGTTGTGGATATTCCGGGTAAGTTTCACAAAGTATATTTCCGCAGTCCTTGCACTATTTCTTTGAGAAATGTAATAGATTTTTAGAATATTTCTCTTTCTTCAAAGAGAACTTCATATTATTTTCTATAACTTCTTAAAGTGAGGTAGCTACGAATTCCGGATAGGCAGGTTTTATTAATTTTTTTCTTTTCACAGTACTAATTTAAAAATTTAAATTATTCCGTCAAATTTATTTAGTTATCTATAAGTAGTAATTCTTTAATCTGCATGTTTTAAGGTGTAGATTAATCTTTTTTTCATATAAATTTAATGAATGTATGTGTTACATTCTTTTTTTATGTCCTACTTGACTATTATTGTTTTATAATACCATAGTTACCAGACACTTTAAATGGTATATAATACCCTAGGGCATTAAGAGAAATAAATAGGAATAATCACAGTAACAACTTTTTGTTAACGAAAAAAGCTATTTATCATTGAAAAATAAATGAAAAGTTATATGAAAAGACCCAGTAAAAACGAATTTACCGGCTTTTGATAAGTCAATGTTTTCTATTATTTCGTAATTTTCACTAACAGAAATTGACGATGATTAAACGTTTTCTGATGTTGATGATCTCGTTGTTGGTACTCCAACTATCAATTTCGAAATTTTGTTTTTAGAAGGCATACTGTCTTCCAAATATCCCTCAACAACAGCTGAACTTTTCTAACTGCCATGTCTATTCAATGTGGTCATGTTTGCCCCCGCGTCCGCCAACAAAGTTGCAGAAGTTCTGCGCAAACAATGACTAATATAGATGATGGTAGTTTGGTTGGATAATGGTCAAAATAAAAACGGCTTAGAAGATCAAATTATTTATTTATCGACGTTTCGACCTATATTAGGTCATTCTCAGGATTCTAAAATATAGAAAGGGTATTGTGAAGGTACATATTTAAACATTTTTCTTTAAGTATTAGGCTTGTATAGAGCCCGTTAAAACAATATACGGTTAAAATAATATAGTAACATTCAGTATATAGTAATTTAAATCAACATTTAACTTGCATATATATATATAAATGCAAAACAACATTGTATATGTAGGTTAACAGTCATACACTTACATAAATCTAGATCTTCTGCGTAAAAATGGCTCATTATAAAACACATGATTGGACTGTTTTTTTTTTTTTTATAAATATTTTTTATAATTTTTTTTATTAATTAATTAACAGTAGGTATGCTTGGATTTTTTTGATTATTTTTAGCTGTTGGTATGCTACACTTGGCGAACGACGAAAAGCAAATCAAATGTTAACAATAAAATCAATTTTGTGGTAGGTATTATTCTCCCAACAATGTTCACCAATATAAAAAACTGATAACGATATGTCTATTGTATTAGATATCAAGGATGAAGGTAGAATGACTTTAATTGAATTTTTTATATACTGGGTGTTAAATATTTAAGAATGTTGAAATATGAACTGCTTAGATGTTCGACATCTTGTTTTTTATTTATACTATTTTTATCTTTTTTAATTTCAACCATCTCATTAAGTAATCGTTTTTTATAATTATTTTGCTTTGCTAAAATTTGAGTTTCATCGAATTGGAATTGGTGTAGAAATCTGTCACAATGTTCGGCAAGAGCCGTTTTATTAGTGTTTCTTATAAGAATAATAGGAATTACACTTCTAACATGTTCTGATATCCTTGTTTTAAGATAACGACTGGTTTGTCCGATGTAGACACCATCACACCCCGAGCATGGGATTTTGTAAATGATATTACTTTCAAGATTCTGTGGTGTTGTTGTCTTTTGTCTTGTGAAAAGTCTGTTAAGTGTATTTTCATTCTTGAAGGTTACTGTAATTGATTCGGTACTCAGTTCTTTCGCTAATTTTTCCGAAAGGTTTTTTATATAGGGTATTGTCATATACACAGATGTATTTTTTGGTAAGATTACTGGAGATGATCTATTGATGTTGGTTGTTTGTTTGAATAGTATTATGTTTATTATTTTTTTGGGATAATTATTTTTTATAAGATAAGTTCCAATTTTTTTATTATTTTTTTGGTGGAAGTCAGGATGTGATAGTTTTAGTGCTCTGTTTTTTAAGTTGTTAATTATATTAATTTTTTGTTGAAATGAGTGTTGGGAGTTAAAATTAATATATCTTTCAGAGAATGTCGGTTTTTGGTACCAATCAGTTTTTATTATATTGTTATTGTCTCTAACAAGTAACACATCCAAGAATGCGATAGAGTTATTATGTTCTTTTTCTACCGTAAATTGTAGTCTTGGATGGAAATCATTAAAGATATTTAACAGGGTATCTATTTTATCTATTGGTACACAAGTAATTATGTCATCCACATATCTTTTAAAGAATGGGAGATCGAAAGGTAATTTTTGGATACAACTTGTCTGTAATTCCGTAATGATTTTATTGTTAACATTTGATTTGCTTTTCGTCGTTCGCCAAGTGTAGCATACCAACAGCTAAAAATAATCAAAAAAATCCAAGCATACCTACTGTTAATTAATTAATAAAAAAAATTATAAAAAATATTTATAAAAAAAAAAAAAACCAGTCCAATCATGTGTTTTATAATGAGCCATTTTTACGCAGAAGATCTAGATTTATGTAAGTGTATGACTGTTAACCTACATATACAATGTTGTTTTGCATTTATATATATATATGCAAGTTAAATGTTGATTTAAATTACTATATACTGAATGTTACTATATTATTTTAACCGTATATTGTTTTAACGGGCTCTATACAAGCCTAATACTTAAAGAAAAATGTTTAAATATGTACCTTCACAATACCCTTTCTATATTTTAGAATCCTGAGGATGACCTAATATAGGTCGAAACGTCGATAAATAAATAATTTGATCTTCTAAGCCGTTTTTATTTTGACCATTATCCAACCAAACTACCATCATCTATACCTAACTGTGGTCACTAATATCAAACATAATGACTAATATATTTATCCGCATCGCTTAGACCCAGGTATTTTGCAATAATGGAAGGAATCTTGCCTATGGTGTTCTTCCCAACTTGCTGTGGAAAACAACGACCGTTACGGTAACACAAAAAGAAACTATTGATGTTGCAGTTCGTTGGGCGTAAAAACCAATAAGTTCTCAGTAGCTTTAAACAACCCATCTCCTGCTCATCAATAATTGTGAAGACACGCTTTTTATCGGTCTTTGTATCGGGAATATTAACTAATACTACGGATCCTCTATCCTCTTTATGTTCAACCAACATATTAACTAGTTCTTGGCGGCGGCACCCACCAAATACACCAAATAACAGAGCCAGTGTGTACATCAAAAAAGTTTCATTGGGAGCTTCACGGATGAATCTCGGTACATCTTCTTGAGCCAAAATTTTCGATTTCTTCGCTTCATATCCTTTGGATGCTTACTTTAGATATTGGCCTAACTTGCAAATATTTTGCAATGTCTATATCTTTATTAACTATTAATGTCTTCTATAACATTAAATATTTCGTCCATAGGGAAGTAGGAGTGAATGTTCCAGACTATATTCGATATACATGGTTAGTATTTTAATATAATTTACAACAGCAATTTTAACATACCAATTCCTGGAAATCTCCGAGTAGCACCGTCTCGTTGATAATTTCTACATCATTATTTTTCATCCAATCCCCAAACCTTTGATATTCCTTATCATAGGCGTCTTTACACTTCTTTGGGACAAGATTATCCAAAGTTTTGGCAGCATTCACAGCAATTCTATCCGGAATCAACGGAAAATCTATTATTTTATATGAATTTCAGTTTTGACTTTGACACAGCACAACAATGAACACTTATTACCTTGGTTTATTTAGCAACTATATTGGTAAAAAATCTTTCGTGATTTTAAATTTTCTTTTAATTTAACGTGGAATTATCTGAAGTAGGACATAAAATATTGTATTTCCCACGGGCATTACTTGATGTCTATACCCTCGGATAACTTACAAACCCTCGGGCCAAAGGCCCTCGGCTTTGTAAGATTGTTGCCCTCGGAGGCATAAACATCTTCATAATGCCCTTAATACATAAATAACTATTAATTATTCTTTGAATATTATTATATTATTCTCTGAATACTATTTTAATAAAAATTATGAATTTTTGACTTCCTTTTATGGAATTATTATTACACAGAAGAACACGTGATTATTAGAAAGAAAAGATCATATACAACATGCAGGGTCGGATTGGAAAAACCTTAGTAAAGAATAAATTACTGCCTTAATTCTTTAGCAAAATTGACGATTAACTGAGGTTTTGATTAAACATGCCCTAGGTCTTTTATTAAAAATTAAAAAAAAGTCCGTAATTAAAAAAGTGAACCTGATGATGGTTCCAGAAAAATAAAACGTTGTATGACAAAACTGGCAAGGGATTATAAAAGAGAATAAAAAGTTGTCCTAATAAATTAACACTTATTTTCTTGTACCTTTTACACTTAAGGCGCAACCTGAAAAAGTCTATTTGACAATCTTTCGGTTTCCTTCGAATATCGCCGGAAGTATTCGGAGTTTAAGTGTTTTCTTTCTGGATTATTGCAAAGCATCAAATTGCGCAACTTTGCCCCTATTTAACCGGCTTCGTATCTATTACGGTTTACGATATTATCCCTGTACTGATAAACAAATTTGTTACACCCTGTATAGTTAGTTGAAAAATGGAACTTAAATTGATTATTCTTTTGGTTTGGTACTAAATTTTTTAACTCACTGTTTATCTAAGAACCATAAAATTGAGAAATATATGCCGCTATGATTCTAGCTGCAAGGCACCAACTTTAATAGAAGGCGGATTAAAGCTGAAAAGTTGTAGTCAAGAAAATTGCAGTAAAATGCTCCCGCGTAAAGCCCTATATATAAAGTTACAATCAACTAAATCGGAGCACCATCAGGATCACTGGAAATTTTACAGTTTTACTTCTGGAACATCTACGACTTCGAAACTTGAGGAATTTCATTTAAGTTCCAGAAAGGCAGTGATTGTGTAAATTAGTCTGCTATCACTCAAACTGAAGTTCTAAAATGTGCTTTATGTGTTCCACACTATAAGCCCTAAAATTAGTTCTATTTAATTAAGAGTTTATTAATTATAAATTGCTTACGTTTATGGGTTAGTGAATAAACAGGGGTTGAGATAATAGGTAAACCGGCAAAAGAAACTCTAAAAAGCAACTGGAGGGCGTAACTGCTCATTCAAAATAAAAATAAATTCAATTATTTTAAAAAATTGTGATTTCATGACGGAAATGTTTCCATCTCTGCACTAGTTTGGTCTTGAGGTGTTTTTCCTATCTAAGATAATAAGGCCGAGGGAAGCTGGTGAACAACTTATCTGTTCAAGTATTGTATCTGGCCGAACGTCTGATTGTATTTAACAGATGCTCTTAATTCTATACTTATTAAAAACCTAATTTTGGTGATGGTCCTTAATACGTTTCTCGTTTTCCAGACGACGCGACGGTCTGTATGGAAGTTTTAGTTTTTCTCAATTTTCATAAAGAAACTAAATGGTGGGGTGTACTTTTAGTGTTAAAGAGCATAAAAATAGATACTATTTGGCTAAAACTGCGTTTCAATACAGGGCTCGCTACTTATATCTCCACACAGGCCTGTATTACCCTTAATTTTTGACCCACAAATAATTTATTCGACATATAATGATAATAATAATATGCCTTTATTTATAACTCATAGAATGAAGAGAATACCTACATTACAATTGCTACTCATATCTAACCACCATAAAGATACAACTAAAGAATAAAATACAATCAGGAAAAAATAAACAATGGGTATGAAAGAATTAACGTTCGCTGAAGTAAATAATGTCACAGATAATATATCAAATAATAAAATTCTGAAAATATTGAAATAAATAAACAATCAAAATATTCAAATAACGAATACAAATAATGAGATCAAATAATAAAATCGAATAATCAAATCAAATAATGTGCGGTCGGCACCCACAATTATTTTATATTTTTTTTTTATTTACTATTTTTTACGGTCGTCGGCGTATCAGAGGCCATCTTAAACCGGTCATCGACCGTACGGTTTTTAATCGTGCGGTCTACCGACTGGGGAGTGTGAAACGACACCTTCATCCTACGAGATATCCGATCTCATCCGGCCTGTCCGGCGTGAATAGGATGGTTTGGATGTCGATTCATTTTACACTCTTCCCTAAGACAAGAGCACGTGGTGTTTTCCAAGCGGTCACCCATCCAAGTACTAACCGCGCTTGACGCCGCTTAACTTCGGTGATCTCACGGGAACCGGTGCTTCACGTGTCGCCAGGCCCTTGCCTAATTATTTTATAATAATATACAGTTTACAGTCCCAGAAGTTATGTTTAAATTCATTTAATACTCAGAGGCGTGTTTTTTGGAAAAACGCTTGGAACTTTCGATTTTTATTTCTTAATTTGGTCTTTATGGTGGTAAATTTATGTATACAGGGTAGCCCAAATATAAGACTTAATTTTTTCAAACGAAAACAGATATTTTTTTATTTCATTGTTGAATTGTGAATCGAATTCTCAGTATGTTTCATGTACCATGTTTTATACCTAAACTTAACAGTTATCGAAAAAATATTGAACGTATTAATAAGTAAACTCGTATTTCTGAGGATTTATTTGTAAATCGAGTAAAACATTCCATGGTGTGTTTATGCTATCCGCAATTTACACATACGAAAATCTGTTGTTCACCGAATAGTTTAAAAGCATAAATATCACCCATACATGGTTATTCCAGTGCATGAATTATTTGAAGATGATTTCGATAGGCAATATGAATTTTGTGACCGCATGCAAAATATCTGCAATCTAGATAATAACTTAGTAAAAGATATAATTTTTTCCGATAAAAGCTACGTTCTGTTTGATTGGTAATGTGAACAGACAAAATTGTCGTTATTGGGCAACGGAAAATCCGCATTAGATGATGAAGATTTACAGTCAGTACCCTCAAAAAACAAACGTATTGCGTGTAAAACTGCGTGGAAGAGTAACTGGTTCATATTTCTTTAACTGGACAACTATATCTAGAATTTTTCCAACTTAAATCAATTCCAGCATTAGTGGCTTCATTTTCGAATCCATTGGAAGCAGACTCCCCTGACGAAGAGCTGATGTTCCAGCACTATGTTGCCACTGTGCCTACATTTTTGGATAAAAGCTTTCCCAATCGGTGGATAGGAAGGAGAGGACCCATCGAATGGCCTGCTAGGTCGTCAGACCTAACTCCGCTGGACTTCTTTTTGTGGGGGTCCCTCAACTCGAAAGGATTTGTTGACAGACCAAACAATCTGCAGAAGTTGAAAGAGAGGGTCCAAAGAGAAACGTGCAAACAGAGTTTATTGATTACCTTGGATATTGTCAAGTCGTAAATGGCGCTCATTCTCAACATTTAATTTAATTTGCTGTTGTGTTCTTTTTAAATAAATAGGCTTACTTATTGTTATCTTTAATCGTAATTTATTTGATAAGTGCTGAGTTTAGGTATAGGACATGATACATGAAACATGCTTAGAATTCAATGCAAAATTCAAAAATGGATAAAAAAATATTTGTTGTCATTTGAAAAAAAGTTGATGGTCGTAACTTATATTTGGGCTACCCTGTATACATGAATTTATCATCAAACAAGCTACATTAAAAAATAAAAATCGACAAGTCCCAGCGTTTTTCTAGAAAACGCACCGCTGAATTTTAAATGAATGTAGACATTACTCCTGGGAGATATTAAACAAGTATTTTTTTATTATGATTATTTGTATATTATGTGTATGTATGTATATAAAAAAAAAAGTATGGTAACAGGCAATAAATCAACTTGAATTAACTCAAAAGGAATATAAAGATTACAGTAGCAAAATGTATCAATCATCCGAGTAATATTTCTACGTAGACCAGATTAGTTCTAATGTAACCATTGACACGCTTGCCAAACGCAGATACGGACGGCCTCCTTTTTATATCCAATGATAAGGAACTAAATCATTTGACAGCGTTACAAGTAAATGAACACTGAAATAAGGCAGTTTTGTGCCTTGGAACAGTGTACAGGAAATTATAACGCGTTTGCAGTGGATGGACATTCGAGCCCCTGGTAGGCTTCCTAAAAAGATATTCAGGCTGCTGGAGCTTCAAAGTACACATATGCAGAAAATATCTTCTATGAAGTTTCAGCCAGCCAAACTGTAAGTAATAGTGGGATATATGATCGCACTTCCTAACTCCAGATGAAAATCGCAGACATGCATTGTGCAGTTTTTGCAAGCTAGATCTATCCCTGACAGTCAGAGCAGGCCAATACAACACATCGCAGTATCTTGCGAGTAAATGTATGAGCGATTCACCCTTAGTTTTACATTACATTCTATAGAGAAAGAGAGTTTTTGACTTGCCATAAGTTTTTTGCAAAATAAAAGAAACATGCTTGCCAAATCTAAGTTTATCATCAAAGTATACATCTAAGTTTTAGAAGATTTCACTGCATTGACCCGGACGTTATTGAGTTGCATATTAGAGTTTAAATCATTATCCGGGCCTTCACATAGGTTCCTTCCTGGTAGTTGAGGCTTAGCCTCATTAAGTAGAATGCCATGAGCAGCAGATGAATTTGACAAAGCCAGCAGATCACTAAATAACCTGAGCCATCACAACTTCATTGTGTTTAAACAAATATTAAAGTTGTGTACCCTTAGCATAGAGTGAAGATGATTTAGATGACCACTAAAGTCGGCTCTGTATACAGAAAACAGTAAAGGTCCAAGGACATTACTCTGTGGAACACCACGGTCAATCTACAACAATTACGATCCAGTGCCGCCCAATAAAACCTTTTGAAACGGCCTCATGATTCAGTCCAAAATACCCAAGTTTATTGCATAATATGCCGCGATCAAGAGTGTCGAAAGCCACGCCATAGTCAAGAATAAGTAAACAGGCATTCATTTCCTCATCCGCAGCCCTCATAATATTATTAGTAACCTTAAGCAAGGCTATGTGCGAAACCTAGACTGGATTGTCGGTATCATCCTTCATCCCATTAAATATTTGGTCAGCTCTTCAAATAGAATTTCTTCCAATACCTTGGATATAACTGGTAAAATACTTTTCGGACTATAATTACTGATAATTGCTGGATGGATCGTTTTAGCCATATTCCATGTGGAAGGAAATTTTTTGGAAGAAATACTAAAGTTAAATATGAACAAATGTGAACCAATGGATAAGGCAATGAATAGTATACCATTTTCGAGTTAAGACCATCCGTACCCACAGCGCTAACAAATAAATAAATAAATAAAAAAATTAAGTCCCCGCTGGTCTGGTTGGGTGGATTTCTCCATAGCCGCGAGATGTCGCCACGTGGTGCAACATCTCGCATACGTACCAATACATTTTATGTTGAAATGCACTGTGAGGTCCCTTTCCTTATCGTCAGACTCTATAACCTTGCCGATGATGATACGACGAGACGCGTCAACGATCTGATGGAAAGAAAAGGGACAAACAAACTTGTTTAAACCTATTTACAACAGGTTAGTTTGGGTTAGTTCAATAAAGCCGTAGAAGCAATAAAGGAAGGATTATGAACCATGAACAGGTAACTAACCTGAACTACCGAATTTCTGAATAACAGATCTTCAAAAAATAATGAAAGGAGGTTGGGGACAGTAGTAACCGCTTTTGTTTATCTAGTTTCAATGTACCTATTGATTTTCTGTGACAATATTATTTTATTTTAATTGTTTATTCACTTTCTGCTCTTTTAAATAGAAAATAATAATTAAAAGTTGCTTTATTTTATTTATTGTGAACTGAAAATTGAGAAAGTTCAATATTCATGATAAATTGATGAATTATGCATAATATATTTATATAAGTATAATTTTTCAGCTATTTATTATAATACTAATATCGCAAGAGACTTTTTAAACGATTATGACAAAAAAATATTGTTTCACAATATTATACTCTGCTTTAAATGAGTTTTCTATCCGCCCTGTAAAATTAGTCATTTTAGACTTGTGCACATTTTATGTGACGCCGGCGATATATAAAACTGCAACTGGAGGGATTGCGGAGGAATTGAAATTACCCAACGTGATAACCTCTGATCTAACATTGTTATTGACAACAGTTCTGGAACAAAACTTTTTTCAATTCAATAGTAAGTTGTTCAAACAGAAATCGGGCCTGGTAATGGAATCTTGCTTGTCACCTTCTTTGTGTGAAGTCTTCATGAACAATTTAGAAAGCATACTAGTAGAATAGCAGAGCCGCTTTTGGCTCAAAACTCCATAAGAAATAACATTGTCCTGAAATCTGCAGTTTTATCGCCATTTTAGGGCGTGGCACTTTTCCTGGAAGCCACCACCTCATCACCCAAGTACCCGCGGAGGCGCGACCCCCAGACCCGCGGCGGAGGAAGCCTCCACAACAGGCGTTGAGCGCGCATGATGATCGAAGGCGATACCGCGAGACCCTATGCATAATTCGCGAGGCTAGCTCAGACAGGTCAGCGACCCCGAGCGGTGGTGACCCGATGGTTACCCGATGATTGCCCGAGGGTATCCGATGCCGGTAATATAGGGACCTATTGGCCTGTGTGGAACCCTCCACTGCTACCACCTAACCCCCCCACACATTATTCTAACCTAACTTTTGTCCCAACGGAACCCAGATCACGTGTTACCCCGATTATATAGTAATATCATTGTAGGGGTGCCACCTAACGGGGAGAGATGTACGTTCCTGTTATCTTGAGACCTGTAGCGCCACCTGCTTTTCATATACGACATCTTGTTTACCGCGATGGTAGGTATGACGTTGTAAATCAGTTAAAATATTTTAAAATATAATAATAACAGAAAAAAAGTTTTTGTCCTCGGTGGGATTTGAACCATAATCCTCTGGGGCCGAACCTCAAAGCCTTGCAAAATACGCTACGAGAGCATATAGATTAAAACTGCTAAACAATGTTAGACAACGTGAAACCACGGGGGCACATCTGATTAGATTGCTGGAACAAAAGGTCCTTAAGCGGGATTATGGTGGTGTTTTATAATGTACAAAATTAGGGTAAACCAGGCTGGGAACTCCAATGTTAATTTTCGGAGGGATTTTTTATGACTCATATCTCCGGAACCAATGGGCCTAGGATATTGCGCATACGTAGTTGGGGTCTATGAAATGGGTTCTTGCGCGTGACTCGAAAACGACACCTGTCACCTGTCAATTAAGAACTGTCACATGTCAGATGTCACCTGTCAAATGTCAAAATCGGCAGCTGATGTATGTCACGTGTTTAAGGTGACGTCATGAGTCGTTTTAAAAAAGAACGGGGCCGATCGGGCCAATAGGGTCAAAGTTGGTATAGCTAATGCCCTAACGGCAGGGCAGTATGCATGCGCCATAACATGTCATTAATGAACATTGTTAGAGGCCGCGTGGCATGTAATTAGACAACTGGGGATCTAGTATGTCCTTTTGGCAAACAGTATTTTCAGGCGCCATCTATAATTACGTTCGCGCATACTCCCGCTATCTGGGTACTACCTAAACTTATGCAACCAGAAGCCCCTATCAGCAAATATTGCCTTCACCAATTTATTAACAAACCTAAGTGTGGTGATGACGACAAAATGGCGGTAAACCTAGCTTTTATAATGCACTCACCATTTTATCGACAAACCAGTACTAATGACGTTGCCAAACCAATATTTCCCCTTATTCAACATAAAAATTGTCGAAACGGCAACACAGCCGTTCCAATACTGAAAATTTAAGAAAATACGCTTAGGCCATATTGTAATAGCCGTTCGTACAAAAACACGTATAAAAGATATGCGAAAATGATAAGAAACAAAAATAATATCCCAGACGTTATAGCTCCATAAGCCACACTAATATTGTATCAAGAATATTATTCGATATACAAGATAATAATAAACCAAAACAGCTATATTAGAATAATTTAAGATCAAGGACAAACTTATTACCAACCTCGTATAAAATAATATAAATACTTATGATTATTATTAGGAACTTATTTGATGAAATTGTGGCCTTTCAAGAACACATTTAACATAATGTTATAAACAACTGCGTAAATTATAAGCCACACTGTATGTTTCATGAAGAAGAAAATTATACATTATTGCTGTTAAATATCAATAAGATCTCGTGCTAAAATTATTTAAACAAACGACCAACTATCACTACTAAACACACTGTATTTTCTGCAAACATTTGGTGATGTTAGAGAACCCAACATTTTGACTGGTGACTATGTTTTAAGTTGCAAATATTACCGAAAGACACAATCACAAGCCATTACGTAGGGGCTCAGTATCTGTTTTGTGCGTTGTACAGGTCCCACTGCATGAGGAATTAAGACATAAATGTAATTTATATTTAAATTCCAAGTACTAAAGTCTCTAAATATTCTTTTTAAATTTTTGAAAAACCTCTCAGTAACATCTTAAATAGTGTAAAAATATAATTTATATGCTCCAGAACTAAATATATTATACCAACAAGAACAAACTTATTACCAACCCCGTATAAAATAATACTTATGATTACTATTAGGAACTTATCGACAGGGTGATTAGAATTTAGCCTAATAATACCAAAACGCAGCTATTAAACTTCCCGAGAGCCAGAAGTAAATTTCGTCAAACCAGACTGCAAGCCAAAAATCTAAACCTCAGCTGGACCAGACAGCGATATTTGATATTAGAGGACATCACGAAACTCTTTTTACCATTACACAAGATATCCAAGACAGTGCGTTTTTGGTTTTCAAGAGACGTACTGACAAAAATAATCTACATCGTAACACTAAAATTTACCACATGATTACAAAAACATGCTTATTTACAAAATATGAATAGAAGATAAATACAAAATCATATACAAGGTATTAGTTGACATAATAACCATTATAACGACAATATAATTAACATCAATCAAAGATAGTTAAATAATATGGTATATTTTATATCAAGGAATGCTAAAGATTTTTTATATTTTATAGTCTGCATATGATGGAAAATAAAAGTTCACATAAAAAAGACAGTTATCACTAACCCCGTATATATACTACATTTGGACATAAAAAACCAGTGCAAAAAATAAAATGGCATATCGTCAAGTTCAAAAGACCCTGTATAATAATATTTGGAGTACAGTGTACTACTTAAATATATAAAACAAAAAATATTTTCAGATTAAAAATTATAAAATAAGCCATTCATTTTCCTGCAATTATAAATTTGAAGACCGGTAAATCCTGAGAAGGTCAAAAGCAGCATACACGAGTCAAAGGTCAAAGCAGTACCATTTTACTAATTCATCAACAGTAATCTGATATACTTACTTACAAAGTCAATTTTTAGGATTACTGTTCTGTTAGTCGTCTCTTTTGGGAGCCCTGTATGGAAATTGAAATAAATAATTAGGACCGGTCTATTTAATAAATAAACAAGTTCTCATTAATAAATAATTACGAACAAAATATTATACTAAACCTTTACCTATATAGGCACAATCTAGCTATGAGTTAAGTGTCCAAGTTTCCCCATTTTAAAAATGTATTAAAATATAAATAATTGCATTTTTATCCGCTTTATTACAGATATTAAACATGAAAATATTGTTTAAAGAAAAACCACATATTGAAAGGTCAAAAATTAACATGAATAAAGCATTATCTAAACAAGACTCGCAGGTAACTGACGATCTGCATGATGATGTTACATTTTTAAGTATTATAAACAATTTTAAATTATTTCTTCTTCTTATACAGAGCCAGAGAAAAGCACTTGTCTATCTAAGAAATAAAATAAATTAAAAATATGTTGGAAACACAACATTAGGAATATACCATGAAAAATATATATCTATCTTAAAAAATAAACAGTGTACTACTTAAATATATAAAACAAAAAAATATTTTCAGATTAAAAATTATAAAATAAGCCATTCATTTTCCTGCAATTATAAATTTGAAGACCGGTAAATCCTGAGAAGGTCAAAAGCACCCTACACGAGTCAAAGGTCAAAGCAGTACCATTTTACTAATTCATCAACAGTAATCTGATATACTTACTTACAAAGTCAATTTTTAGGATTACTGATTACTGTTCTGTTAGTCGTCTCTTTTGGGAACCCCGTATGGAAATTGAAATAAATAAAAAAATTGATTTTTTATTAATATCTAAATGATCCTTTTACCGATTTTGTTAAAATCTGGCAGGGTTATTCATTGTAATAAGAAGTTGGCACTAACTAAAAGAAAATTATAAGTTCCAGTGGCGTCTCGGGGGGCAGTGTCACGAATAATATTGACAAAAAAAAAATGTATGCTACTGAGTTTTTTGAAAAATTTAAATTTTTTTCAGATTGGGCATCTACAAATACAACTTTTTTGTCTCTTAATATCTATTCGTATATAACTTCCTTTTCGAGGAAAAAATAAAAACGACTTCATTGCATGACGGATAATTGTTAAAATAAAATCAAGTTAACTTTGATCATTCTCGTGAAAAATATATAGAAATTTGAAACTTGATTATTTTGTCTAACTGACGGACGCTTTAAAGCAGGTTAAAGGGTGAACAGGTGAAACGGGTATCCATCTATCAGGTATTAATCTTACGGTAGACGAACATTTTCCGAATTTAAAACTGAAGAAAAAAGGTGTTTTTGAATTAAAAATCCAACAGTTTAGATCAAAATTTATATGAGAAATCGGATAAGCTCATTAAAAATACGGCATCTCATTTAAAAAAATATCAAAGTGACCCCTAGTACTTTTGTTTGATGTTCAATTGTTTCTTGCTGAAGATATTCGAATTCGCGGGAGAAAATGACTTAAGATGGCTATTTCAGTTTTTTATAAAAGTACAGGAAAAGTCAAAAAATCGCCTTGTCTAGTCTTGGTTGGATAACCCTGTTCAATGTTAACCTGAACACCCCTGTTTAACAGGCCCTGTTTAACAGACCCTGTTGACCTCTCTGTTACAGAAAACAACCCCGATAAGGAAACAAAAACGTTTGAGCTACGTGGGAAATAAATAAAAGCTGGCTTGTTGAAAAATTTAAATATTTATTAAGGTAAAGCTTAGTCTAAAAATATAGTACTTTGCAAAAATTATACAGTAAGCAATGAAAGTATCATTCAAAATTTTCATTAAACATTCAAGGATATCCAAGTATGTATATTATTTATTAACACAGTTGTATGTAACAATATCCAAAAAACTAAGGTTTACTAGAACACATTGTATACAGCATGGTAGAAATACTTTACATATTTCATATTCTAATGTGATAAAAGAATAAAACATAATTATAGTTTAAAGTCAAGTAAAAATCCAATTCAACACATGGAAAGTGGTCATTTTAAAATATATTCTGCACTTGGCATATAATTAATTCGATTATGACATTTGTAAAAATACCCGATACTCCTAAACTTTTGCATAAAATAGATGTAATTTTAGATAGCCTTGATATTAAAATGCATATAGTTTGAATACCGAAACAGCAGAAATTTTAGAGTAACGAGAAATATTATAAACATATTTAAATTATGCGTAGATCAGAGAGAAATGTATGTATCTACCAAAAACGAAATTGTATTAATTTATTCTATAAAAAACAACGTGCATACGGGGGAAGCTAATAAAAAAGTCATTTTTATTTTATTACATTTTTCCAAAAACTATTTAGCTAAATTATTAAAATTTAATACACAATGACGCCTAATTATGTTGATACATTGTTAACAAAACTGGTGTTTTTCTAGTCACCCGTTTCTGATATAGGTACATTTTGATATTTGATTATTAGTAATTATATAAAACGATAGGTAAAGTCGATACAAGCACGGCTTTTTAAAACGAAGAGGGTTAAACATTTAATATTTATCAAATGTAAGATACAAAAAAATTAAAGTTCTACTTGCAACCTAGAATATAAAGCTAAAAAGCCAAATTTTTGTCAGATAAACGCTACGTTAAGGTACCGTTCAAATGAAGGAAATGAAAAGTTTGCCAATTTTTGCAGAAATTTTATATCTACGAAAACATGGATCGGGGAAGCTTCTATGACCGCTAGGGGGCGTAAGAGAACTTTCAAAATAGAAATGCCGATTTTCTCTTGATTTTTCTTAATAAAAATATGTTAAAAATATAAGCATTGTATTCTTCATAAAATTATGCAACTTTATGTTAGGAATCGTTTTTTTCTATTTTCAATAATAAAGTGGTGCGAAAAGGTCAAACTTTTTTTCTTTCAAACGCTGATATCTCTGCTTTGGATAAACCGATTTTATTCAACTTGGTCATGAAAAAAGCCCTTCTTTTCCTCTACACTTAGATCTATTAACTATACCATATTGATTCTGATGGTGGCCACTAGATGGCGTTTTTCTGTAATTCCTCAATGAATAAGGATTTTCTCAAAAAAATCAAATGTTATGATATGGTTTTTTCATCATATTTTATTTTAGGCTTATAATTTTATATCTACGAAAACATGGTTCGGGGAAGCTTCTGAAAAAAACTTTGGAACAGGTCTGTTCAACAGGTCTGTTCCGAGGGAACAGGGTCTGTTCCGGGGGAACAGACCTGTTCCCCCGGAACAGACCCGTTCCCCCGGAACAGACCCTGTTCCCTCGGAACAGACCTGTTGAACAGACCTGTTCCAAAGTTTTTTTCAGAAGCTTCCCCGAACCATGTTTTCGTAGATATAAAATTATAAGCCTAAAATAAAATATGATGAAAAAACCATATCATAACATTTGATTTTTTTGAGAAAATCCTTATTCATTGAGGAATTACAGAAAAACGCCATCTAGTGGCCACCATCAGAATCAATATGGTATAGTTAATAGATCTAAGTGTAGAGGAAAAGAAGGGCTTTTTTTCATGACCAAGTTGAATAAAATCGGTTTATCCAAAGCAGAGATATCAGCGTTTGAAAGAAAAAAAGTTTGACCTTTTCGCACCACTTTATTATTGAAAATAGAAAAAAACGATTCCTAACATAAAGTTGCATAATTTTATGAAGAATACAATGCTTATATTTTTAACATATTTTTATTAAGAAAAATCAAGAGAAAATCGGCATTTCTATTTTGAAAGTTCTCTTACGCCCCCTAGCGGTCATAGAAGCTTCCCCGATCCATGTTTTCGTAGATATAAAATTTCTGCAAAAATTGGCAAACTTTTCATTTCCTTCATTTGAACGGTACCTTAACGTAGCGTTTATCTGACAAAAATTTGGCTTTTTAGCTTTATATTCTAGGTTGCAAGTAGAACTTTAATTTTTTTGTATCTTACATTTGATAAATATTAAATGTTTAACCCTCTTCGTTTTAAAAAGCCGTGCTTGTATCGACTTTACCTATCGTTTTATATAATTACTAATAATCAAATATCAAAATGTACCTATATCAGAAACGGGTGACTAGAAAAACACCAGTTTTGTTAACAATGTATCAACATAATTAGGCGTCATTGTGTATTAAATTTTAATAATTTAGCTAAATAGTTTTTGGAAAAATGTAATAAAATAAAAATGACTTTTTTATTAGCTTCCCCCGTATGCACGTTGTTTTTTATAGAATAAATTAATACAATTTCGTTTTTGGTAGATACATACATTTCTCTCTGATCTACGCATAATTTAAATATGTTTATAATATTTCTCGTTACTCTAAAATTTCTGCTGTTTCGGTATTCAAACTATATGCATTTTAATATCAAGGCTATCTAAAATTACATCTATTTTATGCAAAAGTTTAGGAGTATCGGGTATTTTTACAAATGTCATAATCGAATTAATTATATGCCAAGTGCAGAATATATTTTAAAATGACCACTTTCCATGTGTTGAATTGGATTTTTACTTGACTTTAAACTATAATTATGTTTTATTCTTTTATCACATTAGAATATGAAATATGTAAAGTATTTCTACCATGCTGTATACAATGTGTTCTAGTAAACCTTAGTTTTTTGGATATTGTTACATACAACTGTGTTAATAAATAATATACATACTTGGATATCCTTGAATGTTTAATGAAAATTTTGAATGATACTTTCATTGCTTACTGTATAATTTTTGCAAAGTACTATATTTTTAGACTAAGCTTTACCTTAATAAATATTTAAATTTTTCAACAAGCCAGCTTTTATTTATTTCCCACGTAGCTCAAACGTTTTTGTTTCCTTATCGGGGTTGTTTTCTGTAACAGAGAGGTCAACAGGGTCTGTTAAACAGGGCCTGTTAAACAGGGGTGTTCAGGTTAACATTGAACAGGGTTATCCAACCAAGACTAGACAAGGCGATTTTTTGACTTTTCCTGTACTTTTATAAAAAACTGAAATAGCCATCTTAAGTCATTTTCTCCCGCGAATTCGAATATCTTCAGCAAGAAACAATTGAACATCAAACAAAAGTACTAGGGGTCACTTTGATATTTTTTTAAATGAGATGCCGTATTTTTAATGAGCTTATCCGATTTCTCATATAAATTTTGATCTAAACTGTTGGATTTTTAATTCAAAAACACCTTTTTTCTTCAGTTTTAAATTCGGAAAATGTTCGTCTACCGTAAGATTAATACCTGATAGATGGATACCCGTTTCACCTGTTCACCCTTTAACCTGCTTTAAAGCGTCCGTCAGTTAGACAAAATAATCAAGTTTCAAATTTCTATATATTTTTCACGAGAATGATCAAAGTTAACTTGATTTTATTTTAACAATTATCCGTCATGCAATGAAGTCGTTTTTATTTTTTCCTCGAAAAGGAAGTTATATACGAATAGATATTAAGAGACAAAAAAGTTGTATTTGTAGATGCCCAATCTGAAAAAAATTTAAATTTTTCAAAAAACTCAGTAGCATACATTTTTTTTTTGTCAATATTATTCGTGACACTGCCCCCCGAGACGCCACTGGAACTTATAATTTTCTTTTAGTTAGTGCCAACTTCTTATTACAATGAATAACCCTGCCAGATTTTAACAAAATCGGTAAAAGGATCATTTAGATATTAATAAAAAATCAATTTTTTTATTTATTTCAATTTCCATACGGGGTTCCCAAAAGAGACGACTAACAGAACAGTAATCAGTAATCCTAAAAATTGACTTTGTAAGTAAGTATATCAGATTACTGTTGATGAATTAGTAAAATGGTACTGCTTTGACCTTTGACTCGTGTAGGGTGCTTTTGACCTTCTCAGGATTTACCGGTCTTCAAATTTATAATTGCAGGAAAATGAATGGCTTATTTTATAATTTTTAATCTGAAAATATTTTTTTGTTTTATATATTTAAGTAGTACACTGTTTATTTTTTAAGATAGATATATATTTTTCATGGTATATTCCTAATGTTGTGTTTCCAACATATTTTTAATTTATTTTATTTCTTAGATAGACAAGTGCTTTTCTCTGGCTCTGTATAAGAAGAAGAAATAATTTAAAATTGTTTATAATACTTAAAAATGTAACATCATCATGCAGATCGTCAGTTACCTGCGAGTCTTGTTTAGATAATGCTTTATTCATGTTAATTTTTGACCTTTCAATATGTGGTTTTTCTTTAAACAATATTTTCATGTTTAATATCTGTAATAAAGCGGATAAAAATGCAATTATTTATATTTTAATACATTTTTAAAATGGGGAAACTTGGACACTTAACTCATAGCTAGATTGTGCCTATATAGGTAAAGGTTTAGTATAATATTTTGTTCGTAATTATTTATTAATGAGAACTTGTTTATTTATTAAATAGACCGGTCCTAATTATTTATTTCAATTTCCATACAGGGCTCCCAAAAGAGACGACTAACAGAACAGTAATCCTAAAAATTGACTTTGTAAGTAAGTATATCAGATTACTGTTGATGAATTAGTAAAATGGTACTGCTTTGACCTTTGACTCGTGTATGCTGCTTTTGACCTTCTCAGGATTTACCGGTCTTCAAATTTATAATTGCAGGAAAATGAATGGCTTATTTTATAATTTTTAATCTGAAAATATTTTTTGTTTTATATATTTAAGTAGTACACTGTACTCCAAATATTATTATACAGGGTCTTTTGAACTTGACGATATGCCATTTTATTTTTTGCACTGGTTTTTTATGTCCAAATGTAGTATATATACGGGGTTAGTGATAACTGTCTTTTTTATGTGAACTTTTATTTTCCATCATATGCAGACTATAAAATATAAAAAATCTTTAGCATTCCTTGATATAAAATATACCATATTATTTAACTATCTTTGATTGATGTTAATTATATTGTCGTTATAATGGTTATTATGTCAACTAATACCTTGTATATGATTTTGTATTTATCTTCTATTCATATTTTGTAAATAAGCATGTTTTTGTAATCATGTGGTAAATTTTAGTGTTACGATGTAGATTATTTTTGTCAGTACGTCTCTTGAAAACCAAAAACGCACTGTCTTGGATATCTTGTGTAATGGTAAAAAGAGTTTCGTGATGTCCTCTAATATCAAATATCGCTGTCTGGTCCAGCTGAGGTTTAGATTTTTGGCTTGCAGTCTGGTTTGACGAAATTTACTTCTGGCTCTCGGGAAGTTTAATAGCTGCGTTTTGGTATTATTAGGCTAAATTCTAATCACCCTGTCGATAAGTTCCTAATAGTAATCATAAGTATTATTTTATACGGGGTTGGTAATAAGTTTGTTCTTGTTGGTATAATATATTTAGTTCTGGAGCATATAAATTATATTTTTACACTATTTAAGATGTTACTGAGAGGTTTTTCAAAAATTTAAAAAGAATATTTAGAGACTTTAGTACTTGGAATTTAAATATAAATTACATTTATGTCTTAATTCCTCATGCAGTGGGACCTGTACAACGCACAAAACAGATACTGAGCCCCTACGTAATGGCTTGTGATTGTGTCTTTCGGTAATATTTGCAACTTAAAACATAGTCACCAGTCAAAATGTTGGGTTCTCTAACATCACCAAATGTTTGCAGAAAATACAGTGTGTTTAGTAGTGATAGTTGGTCGTTTGTTTAAATAATTTTAGCACGAGATCTTATTGATATTTAACAGCAATAATGTATAATTTTCTTCTTCATGAAACATACAGTGTGGCTTATAATTTACGCAGTTGTTTATAACATTATGTTAAATGTGTTCTTGAAAGGCCACAATTTCATCAAATAAGTTCCTAATAATAATCATAAGTATTTATATTATTTTATACGAGGTTGGTAATAAGTTTGTCCTTGATCTTAAATTATTCTAATATAGCTGTTTTGGTTTATTATTATCTTGTATATCGAATAATATTCTTGATACAATATTAGTGTGGCTTATGGAGCTATAACGTCTGGGATATTATTTTTGTTTCTTATCATTTTCGCATATCTTTTATACGTGTTTTTGTACGAACGGCTATTACAATATGGCCTAAGCGTATTTTCTTAAATTTTCAGTATTGGAACGGCTGTGTTGCCGTTTCGACAATTTTTATGTTGAATAAGGGGAAATATTGGTTTGGCAACGTCATTAGTACTGGTTTGTCGATAAAATGGTGAGTGCATTATAAAAGCTAGGTTTACCGCCATTTTGTCGTCATCACCACACTTAGGTTTGTTAATAAATTGGTGAAGGCAATATTTGCTGATAGGGGCTTCTGGTTGCATAAGTTTAGGTAGTACCCAGATAGCGGGAGTATGCGCGAACGTAATTATAGATGGCGCCTGAAAATACTGTTTGCCAAAAGGACATACTAGATCCCCAGTTGTCTAATTACATGCCACGCGGCCTCTAACAATGTTCATTAATGACATGTTATGGCGCATGCATACTGCCCTGCCGTTAGGGCATTAGCTATACCAACTTTGACCCTATTGGCCCGATCGGCCCCGTTCTTTTTTAAAACGACTCATGACGTCACCTTAAACACGTGACATACATCAGCTGCCGATTTTGACATTTGACAGGTGACATCTGACATGTGACAGTTCTTAATTGACAGGTGACAGGTGTCGTTTTCGAGTCACGCGCAAGAACCCATTTCATAGACCCCAACTACGTATGCGCAATATCCTAGGCCCATTGGTTCCGGAGATATGAGTCATAAAAAATCCCTCCGAAAATTAACATTGGAGTTCCCAGCCTGGTTTACCCTAATTTTGTACATTATAAAACACCACCATAATCCCGCTTAAGGACCTTTTGTTCCAGCAATCTAATCAGATGTGCCCCCGTGGTTTCACGTTGTCTAACATTGTTTAGCAGTTTTAATCTATATGCTCTCGTAGCGTATTTTGCAAGGCTTTGAGGTTCGGCCCCAGAGGATTATGGTTCAAATCCCACCGAGGACAAAAACTTTTTTTCTGTTATTATTATATTTTAAAATATTTTAACTGATTTACAACGTCATACCTACCATCGCGGTAAACAAGATGTCGTATATGAAAAGCAGGTGGCGCTACAGGTCTCAAGATAACAGGAACGTACATCTCTCCCCGTTAGGTGGCACCCCTACAATGATATTACTATATAATCGGGGTAACACGTGATCTGGGTTCCGTTGGGACAAAAGTTAGGTTAGAATAATGTGTGGGGGGGTTAGGTGGTAGCAGTGGAGGGTTCCACACAGGCCAATAGGTCCCTATATTACCGGCATCGGATACCCTCGGGCAATCATCGGGTAACCATCGGGTCACCACCGCTCGGGGTCGCTGACCTGTCTGAGCTAGCCTCGCGAATTATGCATAGGGTCTCGCGGTATCGCCTTCGATCATCATGCGCGCTCAACGCCTGTTGTGGAGGCTTCCTCCGCCGCGGGTCTGGGGGTCGCGCCTCCGCGGGTACTTGGGTGATGAGGTGGTGGCTTCCAGGAAAAGTGCCACGCCCTAAAATGGCGATAAAACTGCAGATTTCAGGACAATGTTATTTCTTATGGAGTTTTGAGCCAAAAGCGGCTCTGCTATTCTACTCATACTAATGCACAGTAAATTTGCAGGATATATCCATATTCTGGACTGGCAATGATACTGACCTAAATGAGTTCCCAGTGTTTGTTAATAACTTATATAATAATATTGAATTTACCGCTAAAAGAGAGAATGACGGTCACTACCTTCCTTGGACTTGCTTGTAATAAAAAATAAAATAAAACCACTATCTAAATCTAGAGTTCTTCTCTTTACACTTGTAGGAGACTCTCCAGCGGTATACGGCTCTGAATGTTAACAAAACCAACATTGTGGGGTTTAAGTGTAATATCAGTGGAATGAGCATTGAAAATTGCTCACTGCTGGACTTGTCTAGTGCAAGGTTTTTGGGTCTCAACATAGACTGTGACTTACAGTTTGTTACACACATAGGTTAGGCGTTAACACGGCTAAGAGCGTATAATATGCTCTTATTGAGGCCCGCCTTCGGTACGGCATTGCCTTCTGGGGAATTTGTGGTCAGGGTCTGTTTGATACTGATTTGTATTACAAAAAAGGGCCCTTCGGTCTCTCTATCACATAGGACATCGTGAATCATGTAAGCCATTATTTGTTTCGGAAGGGATTCTTACTCTGGTGCCTCTTTTCATATTGGAGACTGTTAGTCTGATTTTTAAATATAGGGAACGGTTTGTGGACCCAAGTCTCCATTATATTACTCGAAAAAGTTCGGCTATTCCTCTCTTAATACCGACATTTACGTTAACAAAAAGATCAATAATTATTTATGAAAGCAAAAGAAATTTTAACCATCTACCTGCTGGTATTAAAGCAGAAACGTCTATCGGATTGTTCTGTAGAAGGGTGAATTCGTAATTAGTTGGTAAGGCCTATTCACTCTGGCTGAATATTAAACGATACATTTTTAGTTTAGGTTGGTCTTCGCTTTTATATTTTGTAACATGGACTCCGACTTCTTGATTATGTTGTTTCACTGTTTCTGTAGTTTTATTGCGAGAAGGCCATTCGACATCACCACGACGACCAATCCAGCGCCCGGAATAGTGATGATCAAGGTAGTTCCGAACATCTTTACTATAGTGCGGCGGAGTTCCATCTTGTTGAAATATTATAGGCATATCACTAAATTCATCAGAATTCTCCTTAAGACACTCCAGAATCAAATGTTCTACGGTAGTTTCAATCATATCCAGATACACCGGTCTAGTTAAATTTCCCCGGATAAAAAGTGGACCAATGATATGGTTTCCCAAAATACCTGCCCAAACGTTAAGTTTTTGAGGAAACTGGGTATTACATTCCCTGTAAACATGAGGATTTACATCGTTTCAATACCGAACATTCTGACGGTTAACTTTTCCGTCTAGAGAGAAAGTACAGTCATAACTAAAACAAATACCATTTGGTATGACTTTACCATGATGGTCGTACCCCATTTTGTTTTCAATTTTAATTTCCCAGTAAAATTTGTGTTTTACAATAAATTTAAAATAAAATTAAACCTCATTAATCAAACAAAAACCTTTTTTATTAGTCATAATTAGTATTAAATTAATTCACGTATACATATGAATTCTTATAAAAATTAAAAAAATTTTCTGCAACAAAAGTTTTAATAATTTAACAATGTCATTGGTCTCTTTATAATATTCTTACATCTTAATATTAACCCACTGAGGATGAAGGTTTATGCCTTCGAAACATGTATGGGCATATAATTTTATTTTATTAAATTAGTTTAGCAGACTTTGTGTTTTATTCCATAAATAAAATATCACTCCACTGTGAGATGGACTACATCCATAAAATTAAAACAAATAGATTTAAGGTAATTTGGATAACGGTTCAATCTTGCACTCATTATCTTCTGTTAACTCGTGTAACATTTTCAATTTGTAGGGATGAAATAAAGAACGTTTCAATACTCTCTGAACACTTTTAGTACTTACATTGCATTCAGCTGCTACAAGCGATGTCGGCTGCATTGCATTAAAAATCATTTCAGTCACTATTTGAATCTGTTTTTTTTCTTCTAATGAGGGCCGTCCACTTCTTTTAGCATTTTCAACACTTCCAGTTGTTTGAAACTTTTGAATTAATTCCCGCAAATATTTCCTTCAAATTGGGCGATCACGAAAATGTTCATTAAAAATGCGCTCAGCAGCATGATAGCTACGTTGCGCCTCCCCATACATCAAAACTGCCTCTATTTTATCTTCCATTGGACGAAACATTTTAAATCAATTAAATAATTGACTTTAACGACCATTTACTTATTTGGCAGGTCAAAACAAAACAGTTTTTTTGTGAAGAAGCACAGCCTACTTTGCATTCCAAATTTAAAAAAAATGTGATCTATTGTAATGAAATGGCAGCTACGAAACTTACCTACTTCTTCTCCTGTGTTCGAGAGTGTGGAACACGAGAAAAGGGTCACCATTCTTTTTACCCTCGACAACCCCCGCAAACGGGCAAAAACCACCCTTTTACACCGCTTTCTAACGGATATGCATTATTTGAGGGGTATGATTGGGATTGTTAAAATGATTCAGAGACATTGAAAGGGTTATGAGAGGTTAGTTTCCTCGGCCCTTGGCCCAAGGGTTGTTATAGCCCTGACCCTATCATTGTCCTTTCCTTGTCTCTAAACTCTCATGAAAATCTCTCTCATTTCCTCCAAACACGCATTACCACAAAAAGGTTGCGAAAAAATGTGGTTTCGGGGGTAAAAAAGATTTTGATTATTTTTTTGGTTTTCTCCACCCTCAAAAACAAGGAAGGGGGGCAGTAAGTTTCATAGCTGCAGCTAATATTCATCAAAATGCGGCAAGATCTCAACTCATTCACAGTTTTATTGTTTAAAAATCAAATTAAACCCACATTCGCAAAAGTGGCCGCCATATTGAAATGAATCGATAACATCTTTTCAAACTTAGGGATCGTTCATAGATTAAAAATACCTTTCCAACGAGGTATTACTCGACCCCATCTGCCATTTAAAAATTTTACTCAAAATGGCGTCCTGCCGCCATCTTTGAAAACTGAGTACAGAATTTATGCTAAAAAGGTAGTATTTTAGTTATTATATTTAGATGCACACTGTATAATAATAGCAAACATGGAAACTAGACCGAAGGCGATCATTTTTACCTTCCCTCATCCACTCGCCCACCCAGGCCCTCGTCAAGCCTGCTTGACCCTCTAGTGAAGGTAAAAATATTGTTCTAGGTCCTCCGGTCGAATCATCATTGCCCCAAAGAAACCGCCCCTCCCTGTCTTTACGCTATTGGTGACACACAAAATATTTAATTTTTTTAGCTGTACTGTTTGGCAGTTCCAATGACTTATAATTCGCTGCGTAACTCGTTTGTCAAATGTCTAAGAGTAACATTGAAAGACAAATCTAGAATGCCAATTAGCAATAAAACTCAATATTTTGAAATAACCAAACCATGGTAATTAGATTAATTTTCTGATAGTAATTTTATGACTTCGTTAATGATCATAGTAAGCTTCTTTACTGTGATTACTTGGGGCATTTTATTTTTTGCAGTGAGTTATGCTGATTATACCGATACTTTATTCGTTTATAAAATCATAAAGACGTATAACAAATGGGTATGTCAAAAAGTTTTACAACGTAAACAGTGCAATGGAAAATTTTGCTTACGTAAAGTGTCTACATGTATGAATAAATCTTTATTACAGTCAAGCTTTTTTTTTATCAATTTCTCTAAACGCCAATGAAATATTATCGTGACGTAAGGTATATATTAAAACATGACATGCAATATTTCTTACGCGCACCATTTTGAATCAGTTAAATTAAATGAAAGCTAAGCATAATCGTTTTAAATATTTTTACAATGTCTTTTTGGTTTAATAAACTTTTTATAGTTTTCCCTTGTTTGACATACAGAAATTTAACATGTAGGTAGGTATAATAAATTTTTCCTTCTCATAATATTAAGTACTTACTTTAGGGTTGGTTTTAAACTCTTGTCATATACACGAACTCAAAGATAAAATGCTCTTTGTTTCTCCTAACGCGTCATTAGTGCCTGAAAGAGTATCAAGGTTCTTTATTATCAAAGTTATGTAGGCCGATTACTTCAAAGTCTTTTATCATAAGATTACCTTTCCAAAAATATCTAATTTTTGTATCCAGGTACGTTTCTACGCTGAAAGCCCCTTTTGTGTAAGAAGAGATATAAAATGAAATGTCCTATAATATTATTTAAGTATATAAATTTTATCTTGAGACATTTTGGTCCTTTGCTACGTTGAGTATTAAGTTAATCGTGAATAGCATTTTTTTTTAAGACTAGACTATACAGCATGTCTTAAAATTATTTTCTTCGTTTGCAAACTTTCCTAGCTACTAACTGAAAATTATCATAATGTAGTGGGTTAGTCAAAACTCGCGTAAAATGTGCAGACTTAGCTGCTCTATCTGCTGCCTATGAGCATTTATGGAAAAAGTATTGCAGCAAAAAGTGCTCTATGACTAAAATAGTGGGAATGCTGGAACGACACTAACTTTGGACACAGCAGTACACTAAGGACATATCCAGTCCAAAATTTGTGAGAGCCGACTGATTACATTCCGACAAGGAAAGAGTGGGAGGGCAGTCAGTTAACAATAAAGACGAATCACTCGATTTCCTCCCAGACGGTTCAAAAATGGACGTCGGAGTGGGAGCTGGTATCTTCTCTGGGAGCATGAAAATAGAGATGTTATGTAGACTTCCGGACTACTGCAGCATTTTTTAACGTAGAAGGTACTGCAGTAGATAAAGCAGTAAAAATCCTGCATGAATATCCAAACCTGAGAGCAGCTGCGTCAATAGCTATCTATATAGATAGTCAAACAGCGATGAAGGCAATTCGTTCCAACAAAATTAAATCAAAACTAGTAAGGCGATTTCGTAACAAACTCTGCATACTTGATCCGTCGATTTAGCAGAGAATACCGTGGCTAGACAACTGGTATGGGTCAAAGAGAAGATAGATCACATAGTCAAACAACTTAAAATAAGCAGATGGACAGAGCTAGCAACCTGTAACATCTCCAAGTAATCCACTTAATAATAGAAAAACCGCAGCGTCATTACAACACAGTCGGAAGGACCTAAGAAATATCACTGCCATGGTTACCGGACACTGCCTTTTCGGTAGACATGCCGATCGTATGCAAATACCAGCTAGCGACTTTTGCAGAAGTTGCAGAGACGAAGAGGAGAAGAAAAATATTTAACACTTCTTGAATGAATGCCCTGGCCATGCAAGAAGAAGGTTTATTGCCTTGGGCGAAGCATTTTTCAATATTCTGGAGGAAGTAAGCAGCTTACAACTGGGTCGACCTTACTAAGTTTATTAACAGTAGTGGCTGGTTCGAGTGAGCTGCCAAGATTCTTCTGCGTTGTACGTCGTATTAGTCATCAGGGAGCTGATACTGATATGTTCCGCAGAACATGTGTGGTGTCACAACGGTCCTTATATGACTATGTGTGGCTTTCTGGACATACCAGAAGTCTGCCACTCTAACCTAAACTAACATAGGTACCAACCAAAGACATTAGAACTACTAGACCAAATTGTTTACATTTTGATGTGGCAAATCAACATTCCCTCTTTATTATTCATCTTTGTCGCTCAAAATTTGACCTTAGCCGGCTTTATCTGTCTGTTAGAAATATTAGGGAAAACTGTTTTTTAAAAGATTGAGTTAGTAATTGCAGTAACGCCCAAAGCCTAATATACAAAAAAGTTAAGGTGTGCGTATCAAATTATGCATTCATGTTTGTAATGTTATGCGAATATTTTATCGAAAACTGTTAAAAACCTTAAAAAGTATTGAAATTAATATTATATATATCAGGCACTACGGCAACATTGTAATACGATTTTACAACCGGAGAGATTCTTTGAACGACCGTAGCGATTGCGATGTTGGCAGTGTGTCACAGCAGCTAGCTCGTGTGTTTGTGCCGTTATTGCAGTTTATTTTTGATTTCCTTGTGTATTTGCCTAAACATTAGTGTAGAAATAAACAATCATGGTTCGTGCCTGTGTAGTGTGTAAAAAAGTGGATCATTTTAATCCAAATTTATCATTTCATCGGTAAGTATGGGGTAGCATCATTGTTATTAAAACTTTCATACACAATGAAAAAGTTTTGTTATACTTACTTAGAAACAATTAAGAGTAGATATTGATAAATGACTCATGGTAGCTACTTAACAGTGAACGAGTAAAAAGATATCGACTAGTAAAATACTGTAAAATTAAAATCTTATTCCTAAATTTACTTATAGGTACCTATCTATTAAGATGTTTTATATATAACATATAAACATTCTGTTTAGGTTTCCTCAAGATGCTGAAAAAAGAAAACTTTGGTTTCCTTTAGTAGGTATTCTGGATAAAGAACCTTTACGAAAAAATCCACAGTTGTGCTCGGATCACTTTTTTTCTGCAAATGTTTTAGTAAGGGCGAATGGTGATAAATATGTTAGAAAGGGAGCAAACCCTCGTCACTGTGAAGGCTTGTTATTTTTAGACGACCTCTCTAACAGGTAAAATTGGGAGGTGTCAAGTTTTGGTTTGCTTATTAGAATTATTTAAAATATTTTAATATCCTTGTTTGTTTTTTAGTTCTGAGTCAACTGTTATTGGAACACCACCTGCCGCAAAAAAACCATTGGCGTAAGAAATATCTATTAATAATAAAATTAGTAATGTTATATTATTCATGACAAATAAAACTTTTGGTTTATACCTAATAAGTGTAATAGGTAACTATCATTCATTATGAAACCCTTGTAATATTAATTAGAAGTTCATTTTATTCATTTTTAGGATGTCTAAGCTATGCTTTGATGATATATTGGTTAAATCAGATGATGCTGATCGAGTTGCATGATGAACCTTACAAATAAGAAATGTTTGTATTTATTGTTTTTTTTTTGATATACAGGAGCTAAGATATTTCATGTCCAAATAGAATTGGGACACTCGTATAATGTCCTATAGATTGTAATAAGAATAAATGTAGTCTACCTCGTAATTACAATTTTTACAAAGGTTTTCATAATGTTTTCAATAATTGTACTAATGAAATAAAGTTTAGCAACTTTTTTGCAATACTAGCAGTGTTTTATTTTGCATTTACGTACCTACCCATATTTTGTGATAAATTTCCCACTGAAACTAAGTAATTTAAAAAAGGAATTTTCCAAATAACCTCTTTCTTTCATACTGGGATTCAGAAACTTCGGAATCTTATATTAAAGGTATAAATTTGTAATTCTGAAATTCAAGATTCAGAATTAATCCAATATGTTAAAAGGATTTCAGACGAAAAACAATTAAATCCAACAAGCAATGTGATTAATTTTTTTTTTATTGTAGCATATTTCTTGTAGCCTATTATTTCCATTCCTAGGAAAAAATTCTGATACAAAAAAAAATATTGTATTATTTTCATACATTGTTGTTAGGTTTTAACCTCTACACCACTGGCGAGCAAAACCAAGGGACGGTTTACAATGTTGCCTTCGGGTCAAGGAGATCTGCCTTTCTTTCTCGCACTCGCCAATTATTTTAAAACAATAATAGTCGATATTTTTATGGGAATTATGAATGAATCGTTTCGTCTAGTAGTTCTAATGTCTTTGGTACCAACCATGTTATAGAATTGCGTGTGTCTAAGAGAGCACGAATATCAGCATACATTATACAGGGTGTCTTTAAACGGTCTGACCGAAATGCAAGCACAAATCTGTCATGCTTAAATTTGATAAGAATATGAATCTTCAAAAAGTCGTTACCTGACTAAATCTCAATTGACTTTATAACTGACCTCTAGGTGAGGAGATTCATATTTCGCTACACTTTAGATATAGAAACGACTGGACAATCAAAAGTGTAAACGATGTTTATTATCTGGGAATTCCAACTGACATGCATCTCAAATGGAATTAGTATATACAAGCGTTAACAAGGAATATAAGAGCACTATTATATTTCTTGAAAGAAATAAACACATATCAGGCTTTTAAAGGGCTTAATCACAATATATTTTACATATGCGAGATGTTCCACGTGGTGACATCTCGTGGCAATCGAGCAATCCACCTAACCAGACCAGCGAGGACTTGGAGAAGACCAAATGCTGGAATGGAACCCGCATAAGCAGGTATGAAATGTCAGGCGGCGCTGAAAGCCAATTGACGGTTTTTGCGAACCGAAAACGCGATGTAAAAGAAAGAAGTTTGTCCGTTTTCTTTTCGTCAGGCCAAATCCTTGGACGCGTTTCGCCGTATTACGGCTCATCGGCAAGTCTACAGATTCTGACGATAAGGAAAGTGACCTTACAGCACATTTCTTTCATCACATAATGTAACAATACATAGGCGAGATGTTCCACGTGGCGAGGATTGGGTCTGACGGAAAAAAAAAGGAACAAACTTCTTTCTTTGACAGTATATTTCGCTTAATGTACGGAGTATCCAGTTGGGGTGGTGCTTACACTAAAACCTTTTAAAATAGCACAAAAGTAACCTCTAAAATAATATAATATGCTTTAAATTCACGCTATCCGCTATTTCAACAACTGAATATTAGAAATCCTTTTTACAATATCTCTCTATTGCACCTCAAAAAACTGAAAACGTTTGCTTTTCCTAATAAATAAACGAAAATAAATTAATACCAATAATGTATTGGAAAAAGATAATAAATTCGTTAAATCTATGCCTATAGAAACTTTTTTTTTTATTTTTTATTGGAAAATCATCCCTAAAAGTTTGTCAAGAGAGGTACTGGACACCCTGTATATACGCAAAATATAAAAATAATCAAAAATGAATAAAAAGAAAGAAGCTAATAAATAAGAATAAAATATAGTACAAACAGAGTGAAGTCTTTTGATAGGTTGTGCTATATGAAGTCAAAACTGTCTTACCTTGGGAGATAATTAGTAATTTATTTCTTGTTACTTTGTCTTGTTATACAGGGTGTTTCCTAACTACGGTACGAAACTTCAGAGGGTAATACGTAAGGTCGTTTTAAGAAAAAAAGTTCCTATGAACATATGTCCGGAGTTGCTTCTTTTCTGAGATACAGGGCGTTGTTGTTGCGTTAAAAAAAAACGGTCATAAATATCCTTAAACTGATTTGGTTGAAATTTGGTTCAGTTATTTAAAGTATTATGGTGCTTATTTAGCCCTAACTAGATTGAAAATATTAGATCCAGTGGCGTCTTATAATCTTGCATGTAGCGTTCTAAATGTTTTAGTACATGGGATTACTCTGTTAGGATATTTGTCCTGGTAAATTCTCCGTGCTTCTTCCGCATATCCATTTGCTAATCCATAGATAAAGTGCATGCCAGCCATTTCAGCGTTAGTAAAATTGTTCATGATGGAATCACTGCTAATTGACAACTCTGAATTTTACTGATAATATGACACTGTCAGCTGCTCTCCAAAGCAGGTAGGTAGGTACTTCATTTGACCTTGGCAATAATTTGTTATAAATAGCAGATGTGACAAGCCAAAAATGTGATAATAACCAAATCAAATCAAATCAAAATATGCTTTATTGTCATAAAGTATTATTTTTATCGACAAAGCCTTTTTTAAAATTATATTAACAATAAAATATTATAATAATATAGTAAAACTTAAAATACCGGAATAAAAAAAAAATGCAAATAATTATGATAGAGTATCACCAAAATATTCATCCAGAGTATAATAAGCTTTTTCCAATAATAAATATTTAACATATTTTAAAATTTGACATTTTCTAAAATCTGGAAGATAATTAAAAAATTTTTTACAATCATAAATTGTGGATTTTTTTACAAGACTTTTACAAGAAGAAGGAATAGATAAACATATATTAAAGGTTTGTCCTGTATTATAAGTATGTGAATTAATACTATTTCTACGTTTTTATAAATCAAACAAACTTCTTCCAATATAAAAATTGAAGTTAGTGTTAAAATTTTTTGTGAGATGAATATAGATTCCTAAAAGTTTTATAAATTTGGGGTTATTAATTATGAGATTGTCAAAAATTACATTATTAAGTGAACATTTAAAAGTTAATATATTTGTTTTAGTAATATTAAATGAGAGTGGATTAGAGTTACACCACTTTTTAATATTTATTAAATCTTTATTAATTATTTTAATTAATTCAATACAATATTTACTATGCCAAAGTTTTGTTGTATCATCAGCAAATATGGTAAATTTACCATTTATAAAAATTGACACAAGGTCATTTTTATATATTAAAAATAGTAATGGACCGAGAACTGAACCCTGAGGTACTCCACAATCAATTTTATTACTTTTTGATTTCTTACCGTTTAACAATACTACTTGAGATCTTTCAGATATATATGATTTAAACTATTTAAATGATATACCTCTAAAGCCATAAAACTCAAGCTTCTTTAATAATATATCATGGTTAATACAATCAAAAGCTTTAGAAATATCACAAAATATTGCTGCAGCAAAACCTTCTTCATTTAATTTGAAATAAAGATGTTCAAGAAATCAAAAATAGCATCACTAGTATTGGTTTGTATTTAAAATATTGTTTTCATTTAAAAAGGAAATCATTCTATTTTTAACAAGTTTTTCAATAATTTTAAAAAGTGTTGGATGTAAAGAAATTGGTCGAAAGTTAGAAGTAGATTAACAATCACCTCCTTTATGAATTGGAATAACAATAGCTGATTTAAGGCATTGTGGAAATATTCCATTTTCAAAAGAAACATTTATTGCCTTCGCTAAAGCTTCTAAAGCAGGAATAGATAGTTGAGAAAGAAATTTTATTGGTAAATCTATTGAAACCATTCGTCAAGGTTTAAAACTAAATCTGTTAGTGTCTATGACCCTCTTTACCTATTTCCGTAAAATCCCATCACCTACTTTATTATTATTATTATAATTAAACTACCACCCTTTGGATTTTTCCATAATTGTAACCCTCTCACTGTTTATTTATATCTTTAATCATCTGAACCTTATTGTACATTTTATTTAATTTTACCATCACTATACCATTGTCATCTGACGAAGCTACAGCAAAACATGTCATATAAGTTTTAATATAGTCGAAATTTACAGTTCAATTTGTGTTTTTTACTGTACCTCATAAGTCAAATATTAATTTTGTTCATAGTAAGCTTGGAAAAACCAGCAAACAAACAAAAATAAAATGTCAGAATTGACACCAGTGCAAGTAAATTCTTTCAATAAACGTAAATATAATGGTAAGGTGAATTAGCAATATTGTCGATATTGGTCGAAAGGAGATCGATGATGGATTCAAGAAGCTTGTAGGCAATCACCCGAGAAAATAATATATGAAGAGGCATATCAAAAGATAAATTGGTAGAGCCATTTCCTTTGAAGGAAACCTTACAGGTGAACATTGCATTTGGACCCTTTACCAGCATTAGTTACTCTCTATATACTGTCCCCAGTAATCCCGATTTGCCTAGTCCAGAAATTTGGTTACAACTAGATAGGGCCCCACCGCACTATGCAAGACAAATTTGGGAATATCTTAATTTGAAGTATTCGAGAAAATTGATTAGTCGACTAGACGAGGTCCCGTTGAATAGCCAGTCAGGTCGCCTGATATGACCCCTCCGGATTTTTTTTGTGAGGGTTTATTGAAATCCGAAGTGCTTTTAAATTATCCAAGAAATATTGATGAACTGAAGTACCGTATAAGAATGGAAATAAGAAACATCTCACCCAAAATAATACACAATGTGCAAGAACAGTTTATTTTAAGACTTGGGCATTATTAAGTAGCCAACGGACATTACTCAAGTTATTTATATATCCCAGATCATCCTTATTTTATAATTATTTTTCAATATTTATTTGTTTAATGCTATGTGCTGCTACTGGTGCCCGCTGCAAGGTACATCAGAACTGGATTTTGAATCCTAGAAAAAGCTTTAATACCAAACTTCGGGCAAATTCTGCCATTGGAAATCTCGGGAATTTGTGCTCGCAGTTAGTACAGACCTTTTTCTATATTGTCGCTTGCCTTTTTCTAATAGTAAAATTTCCTATGGTAGAAATACACGACAAGCCAATAACATAATTGAAAAATTTTTTGATTTCAATTATGCCCTCGCCGTGAAATGGCCTTTATGTTCTCAAGTGAATATAACAACCAAAGATAACAACAACCGCGTTCGATTGCCGCCTACCCAAAGTCCTAGAAACCCTACTTTAATTACAAGACAGCTAGTTATCTTATTTTCGCCGAAATCTTAGAACCCGCCCTTCTTTCCTTGTAACCTACATTTACTCTCATCAAGAATATAGCAATTAAAGGAGGATCGAGAGCTTCTAATGAACACTTCTGGTAATTAGACATTAATAACGTTGCATTCTGCGCCATTGTGCTACGGTAGATGCAATAATTAGGTCACAGCAAATAGTCTAATCCGGGGGGAATACCCAAGTTCGGAGTAAGTTAATATACGAGTATAGCATAAACGCATTAATAAATGGCTTTGTATAATAATTTATCTTGCATAAAGGAATTATCTAACTGAATGTATCCCTAATGATTATAAAGTACATATTTTCTCAGCGATCTGAAGCATTGGTATACTATATCACTTATTGACAGTTAAAAAAAAAAGTTTCAAAATTAGAAATTCAAATAGCGAAATGAGAGGTATAATTTGTATTTATGCTCAAGAAAATTTTATTGAACGTACAAGACGATATCGACAAATATAACCAAACTGGAGGCACCCAGACAGAAATATTTTTCAAAGACTATATGGTTGTTCGGCCGAAACTGGGCCATTTCGTCATCAGACTCCTAAGGTTATCACTGTCGTTCAAGTTCCAGTGCGAGTTGGTAAAAACTCGAAAATATGTACCAGATATTTAGTGAGTGTTACTGATGTTAAAGAAACGTAAGTTTTAAATGTTTTACACGCAGAAAAATTATATCTATATCATTTTAACCCTGTTCAAAATTTACCACCAAATGGCTTACAAGCAATACTCCAGTTCTGTCAGTTTCTACTTCATAAACAATGTCAAGGTCCAATGTTCATCAATAAAATCCTTTTTACAGACGCAGCGACCTTTAACAAACGTGGTGAGTTTAAACTGGAGAAGCAACCCTTCTTGGGAACTGGAAAATCCACACTTAACGAGAGAACGCCATTTTCAATATTAGTTTTCTGTAAACATTTGATGCGGTATAATAGGCAATTTGTACCTTTTGAATTACCTGCCAGACTGAATGGTGAACAGCATTTGTAGTTTCTGAACAGTGATTTAGTAAATCTACTTCATGATATTCCTTTAAATTTAAGAGTATATATTATGTTCTTTATGCATGATGGTGCACCGCCATATTTCCCACTTGCAGTTAGTAATTGTCTTAAGCGGTTTCCTAATAGATGGTTTGGCCGTGGTAGCAATTTTCCAGCCCTGATCTTAATGCTTTTTCTTTTGGGATTATATAAAATATTTAGTGCATAAGTGGAGATTCAGACACGCGAACAACTGTTGTAAAGGATTCAGGAGGCATCCAACATAATTCAATATAACGAAAGAACTTTTTTCAAAGTAAGGCGCTATTTAGTAAAAGGTTCAAGGAAATGCATAGAATTTACATTTGTTGAAACAATTTTAATTCATATTACATTGTTATCTAAGTTCTGGTCAAAACTGAATAATAATTGTTGTCGAAATTAAAAAGTTCCATGCAATGGTGTTAGCTCTGATCCTAAACAAACTGAGACTACTGAGTTTCAATCAAAAAAGCAATTTGAATGATTGGCGACGATAATCTGCTCATCATCCTTGAAATATTGGAGCAGAACATCGAATACAGGATGGTGATTTGAGCCTCTTGTATAGATATTTTAATGGCAATTGGTCCAACCAATATTTCCCGCTTGATTCCGCCCAGAGAGGTACGTAGTAGAAATACTCGACTCCGGCTCACCCGTTCATGGTTTAGTGTCGTGTTGCTTAAACGATATTGCTCGAAAGTTGCTTCATCTGGAGAACGATGTCAGTCTGACACGACCTTTCTTAGATCGTATTTCTCAGCGAGTATAATCTTCAAAGATTTAAAATCTATCTGAATCGCTTCCTTCGTATACGCACCGCTGGTAGGTCGATACAAAGGACATAGCCTGCAGTGTTGATCATTAAAACCAAATAATTCTTGTGAATTAGAGAGAAAACTTTTTTTTTTGGGGCTGGGGGAGGTTTGAAATGGAAAGCCTTGTATATACAGTATACTAGTACTTTAAATTTAAAGTTTAGTTACCTTAAAAGCGATATATTTTTTACCCTTTAAAAATTTTGGGTCACTACAATATTTAGCAAACATTTCAAAATTCATAATAAGTCTTCTGTGACAAAGCCTGTATTATTTTTAAGCTTCACCGGTTTCACAGCAATATATTTTAGAATCAACGAACTTCTAAAATTTCTTATCACGTTCCTCAGGAAACGTGGAAAATTTATTTCTTTTGGCTTTGTCCCATGTTGCCGTTTTTCCACAAGCCCGTATCAATTATTTTTATGAAGAATGGGTAAAGTTTTTGGCTTCGTTTAATTAATTTCTCGTAACAGAACAACTGTTTTGTGTATTTGTAGTTTGAAAAACTTTAAGGTTGCGCTTAGAATATTTTAAAAGTAGGTGTTCACTGTGAATCTTTCCTGGATTTACTATCAGCAAAGTAATTCAAGAGTATACCTACAAATAAAACTTAATTGTGCGATTCAACATAATGTCTCACCCCATTCTCTTTGTTTTCAGGGTAGGTAAAAGAAAAAATATTGGCATGTAGGTTGTTTGAAATATTTTTTGCCGAGGTGTTCACAAACTTCATAGATATAATATCGCACAAATTTATACAGGGTGTCCGGGAAAATGTGAGAAATCCCTCGGATTCAGATAGAACATGAAAAAATAAGATGACAAGTTCCTATAACCTTTTTTCTTACAGGCCCTCGTTGCGGAGATTTGTGCCCCTGAAGGACGCCTCTGGAAATCGGCTTTTTTTTTAATTTAATATAATTTAATAAAAACTTAATGTGATGAACACTAGTAAGGACCTCTTAGAATAGTGTCCTTGAAACATATTTAGCATTTTTAGATACCAGGGGCGGACTCAGCCTTACAACTTAATGCTTAAATTTTTAACACTGTATGATAAATAGGAGGCACCATAAAGGAATTACTGAAAACTTCATAAGAGGGTTTAACATGGGCTCTGTAAAGTCTGATACACTCGCGGGCACGACGAATTGGGGACTGCTGTACCCGCCACAATAACCCAGCCTCAGTCCTTATCACATCATGATGAAACGTGATTCCCTGTGGAGGTTCTTCCCTAGTGCAGACCGGAGTCGAATACACCAAGTTTTTCAGGTGTCCCCACAGGTAAAAATCTAACGGCGTTAGGTCGGGAGATCGAGGAGGCCAGGCAAAAGGTCCTCCTCTACCTATCCAACGATCTGGACAGATGTTATTCAGGTGCTCCCGCACACCAACGCTAAAATCATGTGGTGCCTCATCGTGCATCCTGAAATGCGTTCTTGAGAAACTCTAACTTGTAAATAAATTTACATTTATTTTTGCCCATGTATTGATATATATTTATGCCCAGATATTAATTGATTGAAACTGATACTAATGATGCGAAACAAAAGTGGCATGATGATTTTCATCAGCCCATATATGTGTGTTGTGTAAATTGGTGATACCATTTTTGGTAAACCTTGCTTCATCCGTAAAAAGAGTAATGCTAATGAAGTCTTACATGATTTCGTTGCTGATCCAAAAGCCGGTTTGCAAACTGCATTTTACGACAAAAATCTTCAGGAATCAGTTCATGTATTTTTTGCAAATGATATGGATATAACAGCTGTTCTTGAAGAAGTTCATAAACTCAATTAAGATGATCCAGACAGAAGAGTCCGATTTTGCGAGATAATGATGAATGTACAATAATCATCCACAGTTCTCGAAACGAATTGTATTTTCGGATGAGGCAACGTTTTGTTTGAATGGAAGTGTAAACAAACGAAACTGTTAATATTGGGCTATAGAATATCCACGCTGGATTATGAAATGTCACGCCCAATATCCTCAAAAAGTTATTGTTTGGACCAGCATTATTTTAAATAGAATTTTGGGACCCTTTTTTATTGACGGAAATTTGACAGGTGAAACATATTCAGAATTTTTAGAAAATGATCTAGTACCATGCCTTGCCACGTTATACCCTAATCCAGAACATTCTGATGCACCGAACGATTATTTGTGGTATCAGCAAGACGGAACTCCGGTCCATTACACCAGCCGTGTGCATCAGTACCTTAATACAGATTTTCCCGAACGATGGATTGGCCGACGAGGTACAATTAAATGGCCGGTCAGATCTCCAGATTATATCCCTTAAGATTTTTTTTGTGGGGTTATCTTAAGTCTAAGGTATAATATGTTAACCGACCAAACAATATTAGAGACTTAAATAACAGAATAAGAGGCGAAATAAGATTGATATAACCTTACGTCGTTAATAACGTTCTGCAAGAATTTAAAGATCGTCTCGGGTACTAGTGGAGGTCGTTTCCAACATTTGATAAAGTAACTTTTAGTTTCTTTTGAATTTTCTTCTCTTTTTGCTAGTAAATAATGTGTTGTTTTAAGTTAAAACGCGGTTTTCACGCAAACGGCTGAATTGAAGTATATGACATGTTTCGCGAAATATGTATAGAATTTTATGCAGAATCCAAAAAAGTATTGTAAAATAGAGGTACAATGACCGAAATAAAATTTCGTACACTTACTTTTTTCTGATGTGATGTCGACTTTTGTATACCTAGATCACCTGGAAATGCACTTCACTTTTTGACAAATTGTTATCGGTGTGATCAGATTTAAAAATTTTATTATTTCATTTTAACAAATTTTGTGAACATGAATCAACTTGAGAAGGCGAGACTAATTGCTTTATTCGAAGACGGTGTTTCTCTACGAAGAATAGCTGAGCAACTTGGGAAACCAAGAAGCACTATACAAAGCCTCAGAACTAAATGGGAAAATACACGATAATTGGAAAGAAGGGCTGGAAGTGGCAGAAGAAAAATTTCAAACGAAAATCAAGATAATGATCTAATAGATTTTTTTGCGAAACAATCCATTTCAGACGGCTGTAGAAGCACTCAACCAAACTAATTTTCCTGGGACAGTAAGAACGGCGAAAAATCGTATAAGGAAAACTTTGGAATTGAGAAATAAGGTAGCAACTGCTAAAAAACCGTTTTTGACCGATATGAATAAAGAGCAAAGAATGGGGTTTGCGCTGGAATATTAACCTCAAGGTATGGATTTTTGGGAAAAGGTAGTACCTATTTACCGACGAGAAAACTTTTCAGTCTTATTATAACGGGCGGATTAGAGTGTATAGGCCGCCAAATACACAGTACGAAGAAACATATACCCAACAGGTTAAAACAAGTGGAAGATTTTCAGTTAATGTATGGGGGTATATGACTTCCAGAGGGCTAGGAATATGCCATCGAGTTCAAGGAAGATTTAATACTCAAGCTTATATACACATCCTTCAAAATGTTATGTTGCCATCGGTAAACAATATTTTTCAACAAGAAAATTTTATATGCCAGCATGACAACAGCCGCGTCCATACAGCAAGGGAGTTTTGGACTGGATACGGGAAAATAACATTTCATTGTTACCCTGGCTCTCAAGAAGCCCTAATATCAATCCAATCGAAAACGTTTGGGGATATCGTAAAAGAAATTAACAAGAACAATGATTTCCATCCTCGAAACAGTAATTATTTGTGGAATAAAATTGAAGAAACCTGGAATACCTACAATTTTCATCACGCTCAAATGCTGGTGGCATCAATGCCCAGACGTTTAAACTTATTAGTGGAAAAAAATGGTGCCGCTTTAAAATATTAAACCAATGTTTTTTTTTTTTAATATTTGACTAATCTTTTTTATATTTAATTTTGAAGTCATGTATTGTAAATTATTATCTTGATTTTCGATTGAAATTTTTCTTCTGCCACTTCCAGCCCTTCTATCCAATGATCCTGTATTTTTGCAATTGGTTCTGAAGCCTTGTATATTGCTTCTTGGTTTCCCAACTTGCTTAACTATCTAGAAATAGTTTCGTCGAATAAATAATTTTATAAATAGCCTTTTTCCTATCATTACTGAAATAAGAAACGCAAGGTATAGATGTGAGATAATTGTAAAAAGCCCAGTTTACCAAAATATTCAAAAATGGCATAAAATGTTAAACTCAGTGTACGAAATTTTATTTCCGTCACTGTACCTATTTAAGAAAACAAAGTAAACAGTTTTAACTTATTTTTGGGACAACCTGTATACATGAAATAAGTTTCAAGAAACGCACAATAAAAATAAAAACTTGACGGGTCCGAGCGTTTTTTTGAATAAAGAACACATGCATTTTAAATGAATTTGTCCAACCTTCACGTTCTAACTGTATATTCTGGCCGAATTATCATGTGCAGTTTAACATGCCATTCATCGCTATTAATGGCTATATTAAAACTCTCTTGCAATTAGGGATGTAGGTAGGTGCACATACGAAAAGTATTTCAATGACCTAATTTTGACTTGGAAAAGCTTCGGAAGTATTTATTGTTATGAAAATATTCAAGACAGACCTTTGCTGAGTATCATTTAAGATACTGTAGCCTTTGAATGTTTCCGGGTATAAGATAAAAATTCGGAACTCCTGGGAAAAAGTTGCAGTTTCGTAGTTTTATCTTTTTATTCCTATTTGCAACCTAAAAGCTTCTCGGTGTCTTATCGCCTTTAATATGTATTTTACCCCACTTTAAAACTGGGATGTTTAGGTTATTTGTTTTATTCTACGCCGTTGTCTTGATTGTTAAAAATGATTATTTTGTTTGTTGTCAAAAGAAGCTTGGTTTTAGATTATTTCGATTAATGACAAGATTCAGTCTGCTCTAGATTAATTTATGTGATCTATTCAGAGTAGATTAAATGCGTATTAAAGAATGTGGGTCCATTACTATTCCGTTTCACATTAAGGCATGTATGTGAATATGTTTGTTTTCTGTAATAAACGAGTATTTACACGTTTAATTGTTTTTTTTTTAACACAAACAGTTCTTTTAGAAATTGAAAGTTATTTTCGTAAAGCGTGGGCATTTTTAAATTTAGTATATATTTTACTTTGATTTCGAAACACCCTATAGAGTCATTTGGGTTAAGTGTTACGCACTGGGTAAGTGTGCGCATTGTTGATTTTGGAGGAGACACGAATGTATCGCGCGAATTGTTGCTGACATTTTAGTATTCCCCATAAACCCTTTTCTACAGTGATAAAATTAATTATTTGAATCAAAAAAATTTACCATTGATCAAATAAATATTTGTTTCCTATTAGCCAAACAAATATGTATTTGAAAAATACCAAGGAATTATTTGCCTAAATTAGTATTATCTGATTTGATACAAATTACTTTTTATTTGGAGTTAATCACTAAATACAAAATTCAAGCAATTATTTATTTCCTTAACAGTAATCTAACTTAAATAAGCCGCTTCAATGACTTAAGGTAAATAGGTTAAAAGTTAAGTTAACAAAATGTTTATTTGATTGATATTTATATATATTTTATCAAGTACATATTTATTTTACTTTTGTTTTACATGTATTTGCCGTAACAACAACGTTATTTAATTAAACAATTTAAGTGATTTGATTTAAATAAACCGGTAATTTCCATCAAAGTGATTGTTTTTTTATTCAAGTACATAATTGTTTAACTTGTCTTTTATATTTATTTAGATCAAATATAAATTTATTTGGTTTAAATACCTTTCAAGTACGTGTTTGTACAGACGTCACATAAAAATAAGAAATATTGAAATGTTGCTATTGAATATGGTTTAATCAGTACCTATACCATAATAATCACAAACCTTATCAAATTGTTTATAGTGTTCAAATAATAGGGCAAACCAACAGAAAAAAACACATTTTTGCCGAAAATAATGGTTATGACAAATTACGCGCACGCGCACAACGATTTTTACATGAAAATAACAAAAAATTTAAAAGATAACCATCTCTTATTTTATTTCTTATTTTTTGTTATGTTATGTGTTTCTAAACGTCTTATGGCAGATCTGTAGATTCAACTCTTATTTTATTTGTATGTTATGTTATCTTGCTGTATAAACCGACCATTAGTTGTTGTTCCCCTTATAATATACGTCAATAAAACATTATAGAGAAGGTAATAACTTTGATAAAAAATTAAATGAAGGCAAATTTGCAAATATTAGGTACAATAATTATTAATATTATATTAATTATATTATATTTTTTACGTTAGGAGGTTTGATAGGTATTGAATTATGGTGAAAATTGAGAAAAACTGTCTTATTTGTAACCTAGGTAGCCATGATTTATAAATACCTGGCTACCAAAAAGATTTTTTGTTCGAAATTTCAAATTAGGTATTACAAGTATCTTTTCTTTGCCTCTTATCTTACTTTTTAACTCGTTTTATGCGTACCTAACTAAAATATTCAAATATAGTTTCCTACCTTGAAAAGTATCTAACATATGGGATATACCCCAATCTTCTAAATAATTATTCATATTACGTTTATTCCCCATATCTTCGTTTTAATTTTTGATGGAACCACTAACTTCTGTGCCACTAACAAAGAAGATTTCACTCTCACTCATAAATTTCTACAAGACAAAATCGAACACAACTGACCCAAAACGCGATGATCAGGCCACTTTTGTATAACCAATCAAACTACTCAAATCCCAAAGTAGGCGACAGGAGTTTTAAATACTTAATTATTTGTTTGGATGACCAAATTATTTGAAAAGTTCGGCAATGAATGATTTAAATTAAAGTTAAAGGTATTTAGTTCTTAACTTGAAATGTACTTCGATTAAATAATTAGTTATTTGTAAATATTTGGTTGTTTTATATTAAGGATTTAATGTAAATACATAATTATTTAGTTTAAATGACCTAGACATTTAAATAGTACTCTATTGGATGATTTAACTAGCGATTAACGGGATTTAGTTCCTAAATAAAAATTAGTTCGATTAAATAATTAGTTATTTAGATTTTGTTATTTTAGTGGTTTTTTTGGTAAGATATTTGTTTGAAGGGTTCTATTATTTGACACAAATCAACCAACAGTCAAATAATTTTGCAAATAAAACGAAATACTCTCATTTATTTCAGTTAAATAAAATTTAGTTAATTAAAATCACATTTATTTATTACCAATAATTATTCACCAAATAAATCGGATTATTTGATTAAGGGAGCACAGTTTTATCAGTGTATGACTATTGCCTTAGCGGCTATTTGATGCAGATCTCCCGCTTCGCACTTATAACTCGTGCAAGAGAAATATTTTAAAAAGGCGAAAAAGTGCTAGTTTACTAAATATTATCGGCCTCGTGGATAAGCGTGTTATAACCGAACCTCAAATAATTTTATTGTAAGTATTTTGTTTACCTATACGCGGGTAAGTGTGCGAGTGCGTTCACTTACCCGCAGTTACTATTTTGCTAAATTTTATTTATTGTTTTATTTTAATTTTTTTTTCAGAACGTAAAAATATACAAAATGCCTCGAAATTACATAAGGAAGAGAAGCCTGAGACAAAACCAGTTACTCAGGAACAAATAGCCGCTGCTAAAAGACTGATAGAACAAGGATCAAGTAAAAGAAGTGCAGCCGATAAGGTTGGCATCAGTGAGGCTGCTCTAAGAAAGCGATTGAAACTGGGAAGTACTTCAGTGTCGTTTCAAACCCACTTTTAATGCAGACCAAGAGCTCGAATTTGCCGATCATTGTCGAAAAATGGATTAGATGTTTTTTCGTTTAGGAATTAACGATCTTCGGAGATTGGTATATGAGTTTGCCGAGGCAAATCGAATATTGCATCGCTTTGACAACTCTACTAGAATGGCTGGCCGTGATTGGGTCGAGTGTTTTTTTAAACAAAATTTCACGCTACGACTATCTAAGTCTGCTCCTACAAGTTTAGCAAAAGAAATTGGATTCAACAAAGTTCAAGTTAGCAGAGCTCAATCAAAAATATTATTTTAGACCTATTCGTATATGCAACATGGACGAGACGGGTATGAGTACCGTTCCCAAATGGTTCCAAAAATTCATCAGTTAGGGGGAAGAAAATAACAGGAAAACTTGTCTCCGCAGAGCAAGGCATCACAGTAACAGCAATATATTGCATGAGTGCAACTGGCCATTGTATTCCTCCAGCTTTTATCTATCCTAAAAAGAGACCGAAAGCCAAACTGTTGGAAGATGGACCCATCGGATCTGTTTGCATGGTTTCCGACAGTGGCTATATAAACACGAATTTATATTTAAAAACTGGTTATATCAGTTTAAAGACTACGGTCATCCAAGTAAAGAAGATCCAGTTTTGCTCATCATAGATAATCACTATGCTTGAGACCAAGACATTATTATTCTTACACTGCCTCCCCATAGTAGCCACAAAATGCAACCCTTAGATAGATCATTTTCAGCCCACTAAAGACAGAATATGCCATCGAATGTGATAAATGGATGACCCAGCATCCCGGAAAAGGAATAACTGAATTTCAAGTAGCTCGATTGTTTAATATAGCTTATAAGCAAGTAGCTACAGTGTCCAATGCTGAGTCAGGGTTTAAAGCGTCTGGTATTTTCCCTTTCGACGATAACTTATTCAAGGAGTCTGATTTTGCTCCAGCTTCTGTTACAGATCAGATATCGAACCACCCAGATGAAGAAATTAACGAATCCTTGGTGGCTCCAGTTCCTACTATAGAAGAGGAAGAAGATGCTACAAATCAGCCTCCATCAGCCAAGATTACAGAACAAAATTCGGTTAATCAGTCTTTACCAGTTCCTAGAGTAACAGAACAGTGCACTTCACATAATGAGAAAAATGTGTCTGTTTCTCAACTTAGTCCTCTACCATAAATGTCTGAGTGAAAACGTAAAACTAAAGTAAGTGCAAAATTAGAAGTAATAACTTCTGGTCCGTTTAAAGGACAATTGGAAGAAAGGGCAAAATCTGAGAAAGGTAAACTATAACAAATAGGCTTCCCAAAACCAATTGTGTTATTTAAATTTGCCCAGTTTTAAAATTTTCACAATTTGTTAAGTATGAAAGTGCGAACACTTAACCCGAATGACTCTACATTATTTCAATTTTTACTAAATCTGCTGTTAGTATGAACAGTATGTTAAACAGTGGCTTGTCCTTGTGTGCACGATTTTCTCTTAATTGCCACACATTTACTCATATCTCAAATATGCAAATCTGGTGTCTGTCTATGATTGCATTAATTCAACGTAGGCAGGGGAGGTTACCGAAATTAGAGTTTATGTGTTCAATATCTATAGATCAGGGATTTTCGAAAATGTTTTTATTATTTTAACAAAATTTAACCAAAAAATGCATAGAGACACAAAAAATCAACGTTTAGCCATATAGACACAATTTAGATACACATTTTCAATAATACGGTGGTATATTTTACTAAAATATGCCCATACGGATAGACGACTTAATTTAGAAAATATACTAGGCCCCCAAAGCCACATATATTAGAAATGTTTTTGCCCAAAGGTTACCCTGTGTGAATTTGACCTGTGGGCAATGGGTCATTATATTATATTATCAAATATCGCAAGGTAGTAACATAAATATCTAAATGAATTGCAAATTTTAAGGTTCTGGCTGTCCTAGCAGTTCCGGGATTTTCTTCTGAAGCTGATAATGTCGTGACTACTTCTATGTAATCTGGTTCACATTATTGGCCCAACGCAGTGGGAGTAATAAAATAAATAAAAAGTCTACATTCTTCTCAAGAAAGATAATAACAACCTTAACTATATCTTACTTTCTACAATTCCAAATTTTTAAAGTACAAAGCGTCATGAGCTAAACCTGACAAATCATTCTGCAGCATCTTCAGTGATACTCTTGTCAGAATCTGAATCAGATTCAATCATTTTTAGTTTTATTTAACACTTTTCAAACTCTTTTGATCTTTGGCGTTCTCATTTCAATTATTTCATTTTTTTCAGGCTTATCTTGTTAGTCTTCTAGATTAATTCCTCTAGCTTTAACATTTCTCTTATTTGACTTTTTGAGCGCCTGGCGATATAATGATATGATCTATTTGCTATGCTGTTTCTCAAACTTTTTCTTATCCCACGTACCGCTTCCTATTGTGTAGCAATCGTTCGAACTGCTTTCTATAAAATACATATTATTATACCGGGTGATACATGGCTTAGTTGAACATTTGAAATCCCATGTAAATTTTGAGGTGGCTAAATATTAAATCCCCTCTACATTTTAGAGAAAAATTGTATTATAATTTTTTGAAGAGGCCGATATAATAAACCCATGTGTCAAGTTTGAATAAATATTAATAAGCCAATTCTAGTAGTAGTAGTAGTAGTAGTAGTGGACGGGGAGGCTTTGACGCAAAGCAAGTAGGCTAGTTTTGACCCTTTTTGCCAACCCCGTTTTTAACGTGTGGGTAATGCCAGCCAGACGGGACCTACAGTTTAACGTGGGTTCCGAACCACAATATAACCAACAGATGTTATTCTCGGCACAGTATTTTACGGTCTTGTTATTATTGACGTCCCTTTGCTTACCACAAATGTCGACGAGCCGGCCCTTAAACGTCCTTGTGTGCAGCTAAGAGAGTAATATATGTCGCGGGGACCCTCAAATCATCCGGGACAGCATCAGACCCGTGCCCTCGAGAACCCGCCGCCAATTCTCTGGTCAAGGTTTCATTTGGCTCAAGGGTCCCTCCTTCGACAACATGCCGTTTCTAGAGTACCTACTAGACTAAAGTGCCATTGAGAAATTGTCGGTGAATGTTGCATACGCAACACTACATAGTATATGGTAATCTGGGCCCTGCAAATTGAAATAGTCTGCTGGGCCAGCCCGGGCTTGAACCATGTACCTGTAGCATGGGAAGCGAGAATGCTGCCACGCGACCAGGCCGTCACCAAGCCAATCCTAACTTATTCAATTAAATGTGATGGCAAAATTACGAAATTATCATAGTGTAGGTAAAACAGCAAACGCCAGCAAATAATTTCTATGACGCTATTTCCAAAAATTGACATAAAGCTGGACATAACGAATAAAGATTATTTCATATTAAAAACACATTTTCGTTTCAGCATTTCGGCCATCACACATCCAAAATAAACGACACCATTATGTACCGGGTGTCCAAATAATAAAGGACGCCGGCTATATCTCAGGAACTATACATGTAAAAATTTTTTGTACAAAATAGGTCATAAAAAATTGCTGGAAATAATTTTTAAGTTTGGTAGTCGTCCGCTAGGGGGCGCAACGAACACTCGAAAACATAATTCTGTGCTATCTCCAAAAAGACATGCTAAAGGTATCCTAAAAACACAATAGTTAAAATCTTGATGAGATTATGAAAAAATTTATTATGGGACTTTTTGTTACTACTCTTCAAATAAGGGGTGGGGGAAGGTTCAAACATGCTATTAACAAACGTCATACAACTTTTTTGTTTTTTAACCGATTTCAATTATTTTGGCATCAACTAAGAGAGCTTTTCCTGTTTAATAAAATTCATAGTAAAAATAACAAAAATAAATGATTTTGTCGCCGCTAGGGGGCGCTATTTCAAGAAGTCGAAAATTTTCCCATTTTCTAGAAAATTTCAAATATATAGAGGTATTTTTTTACATTTAGATAGAAAGAGGATGAAAAAATAAGGAATTTAGTAAAAACCGCAAGTCGATATCTTAATCCTATCCCAAGATATACAAAATATACAAGAATATTTTGGGATAAAACTTTTTGCCTTGCGTTTTGGGTAAGTAGACCTGATAATGCAAAAATTAAACAAAACACCTGTAGTTGTCACTAAGGCTTATTTATCCGACGCCATGCTTTGTCGTTGTTGTGGTATTGCAATTAAGTTTAAAACAATGAGAATTCCCAATGAAATAATATTTAATATGTTAGCCGTTTATTTTGAATGCTACCAGAACTCAACAATAGCATCAAGAATATACGCGATGAGGTATCCTGGACAGAGACGATATAATAACAAAACCTTTACAAGTAAGAAAAATATTTATGTTTTTTTAAAGTGCGCAACACTGTGGTTTGATGTTCTCCTACGGCTTGCCCAAGAATCCTCGTGCTAAAGTCCGTTTCGTTGCCGTTGTTAGCTCGATACCCTCATTAAAGATTCAAAACAAGGCTCGGGTGCCTTAAAATATTTTATCTATAAAATGGTCTTTTTACGTACATCTAGCATAAGGATGAAGAAATTTTGACCTATTCCACCCGGTAACAGATAAAGTAACAATAGAGCCATAAAATGAAATGAAAGGATAATGATTAAAACGGCCCACCATAGTCGGAGAGTTGGGTTTTAATATAATCTAACCGCTTATTATTTTATTTAAATATAATAGATTTTGATTTTATGAATTTTGGTAAATTATAACCATTGATTGATTTAATCTAGAATAAATACAATGTTTTACAAGAAAACTAATTTATTTACAGATCAAGAAATATTGACAATTTTAATAATTATAACTCGATAAAATCGTCCTCAGAAAAATCTGAAGAGTCATCATGTCCTACGCTTATTACTAAAGGCTCAATTTCCATAGTTGTGTCAATTACGTTGTCAAGTTCCCACATTTTTTGTTCCTCTACTATAACATGTTTTATGGCGTTTTGCCAATTTTCTGATGACACATTTGCTAAAGAATTAAGCAAGAGTTGTCGCACTTCTTGTATTTTAAAAGTTTTGTTATTTCTAGCAACATATCCTTTTACTTGAGCCCATATTAATTCTATAGGATTTAGCTCATAATGATAAGGTGGTAAACGGAGCAGTATAATACCTCGATCTCTTGCCAATTCGTCAATAACATACTTTTTATACTGCGATTTATGTAGCCTAACAATACCCAAAAGTTCTTTTTTTACCATGGTATTATCGTAACTCAATTCCTTCCGTTGTAACCAGTTTACGATTTCCGCCTTTTTCCATGAAGTTGTGGGAAGATTCTCTTTTAGCCTAGAGTGATAGCTGGCATTATCCATCACTATTACAGAATTAGCGGGAATGTATTCTATCATTTGCTTAAAATATTCCTCGAAAACATCAGCAGTCATTTCTTCATGGTAGTCTTTTGTAGAATTCGACTGAAATTCTAATAATCCTTGATCCAAAAAGCCATTTGAACTTTTTATATGAGTTATATTAAGTGTGCGCCTCTTTCCAGATGGTGGTCTAAGTCCTGTTGACCAGCCTTCCATGACAGCTTGTCGAGAACTTAGGATATTTTCATCTTGCCAGAGTTCAGATACGGTGTGCCCTTCGTTCAGCCAAGTTTCATCCAAACAGAAAATGTTTTTGCCTTCGCTGCGGTATTTTCGGATGGACCTTAAGTATTGACGTCTCCAGCAAATAATATCTGCTCTATCAATAAGAAAATATTTTCTGTTTTGCTTCTCCCAACGAAAGTTCATATCATGAAGTATTTTCCATAGTTTCGTTCGTGATAGCTATGGTAAGTCCTCGACATAGTTAATGGCTTGTAAAATTTTGTCTATAGATGGTATTTCCTTGGCAAAATAAAAACTATGTACTTTTCTTCTAATTCCATTTTTAATGAAATCGTCAATTTCTAACGGTTTCTTTCCTGGGAGTGGTTTTGGCTCCCTGAGGTTCTTAGATTTTCTTTCACGCAAGAACCTATAAATAGTAGCCTCTCCAACTCCTACCATATTGGCACACTCTGCAATGATGCTACGAACATCACTTGCAGGTTTCTGGTGCACTAGAGCATCATGCACGTTAAATATTAATGTCTTTTCTCGGAGAGAATATGCACTTCATCATTTTATTTTCCTCCACGTGCAGTGAAATATCAAGATCTTTATTATGTCATTTATTACAGTTAAAGTGCCTTAGGACCCAAATTTACTAATGATAAGTTTAATTAATGAAATGGAAGGGATATTGTTATCAGAGAATTGAACTGAAAACATTTAAGAGACTGTTCTTAAACTGTTTTCTGTATAATACCACTCAATCATTTTTTCCTTAATAAAATAGCTCATATTAAGCTATAGAGAAAGCGCCATTATTGAAAATGTTGTCACTGACGCTGCTTTTCGTTTTGTCAATGCCAAATAATAATTTGCTGATGTTTGCTGTATTACTTAAACTTTGAAAATTTCGTAATTTTGCCATCACATTTAATTGAATAAGTAAGGATTCATTTAAATTTATTCAAACACATGGGTTTACTATATCGGCCTCTTCATAAAATTATAATACAATTTTTCTTCAAAATGTACAGGGGAGCCAATATTTCGCCACCTCAAAATTTACATGGGATTTCCTATATTCAACTAAGCCATGCATCACTAGGTATGTACATAATTATGTGATAGTAGGCAGAGGACCAGCCTACGCCTTTTAAAGAAGTAATACGGAAAATCTTTAATAAAAGCTTCGTTTATTGACAACTGCCACATGAATGGCTTCACACATTCATATCACTCACGAAAATTAAAAATGCTTCATCATTTCTTTAATTCTTTAATTTTTAGTATTTCTTGAATATTTCTACCCTCATCAGGACGCATTTTAATTAATTTTCTTAATACAATCAATTAAAATTCAGTTAAATGCTATTTTCTCGTAAAAATAACTATAATACTAAAAATAAAGGAACATCAAATTTCCCGCATTGCTTTTATCCTCCTCCCCCGCTTCCGACAACAGAAATTTGTTTCGCCAGTCACCAGCTAACCTTTGTTGTTCTGTGGATACCAGCAAATGGCGGTGTAAAACTGTGGTTCGAAATGTCTTTATGCTGTATTTCTCTTTATGTGGGAACCTCTCTTCTTAAGTTTTTGATTTCTATGCTCCACATACTCACCTACCTATTTTAAATTCTTACGCTTACTTAAAGTAAAAACAAAAATAACTTAGGAGAGCAACGGAATCTATCTGTAAGCGAACCAGAAAATGTCTAGAAGTCCGGGGACATACATTTGAACATTTTGTAAAAAACGTAAGGTATGGAATATATTCAAAACATTGCAACTTGAGAACAAATAACACAAATAAGATTGGAACTTCTGGGTTTTTCAACTTATGTTTACAGCAAAGAAAAATAAATTGGTGCCTTCCCCGAATTATCCTGTATAATAAATATTATTTTAGCGACAAAACTTTATATTTTCTCTAGGATAAGGTTGGTATCGATGAACATTTCCTAGTTTCTACTCATGTATGCAAACCTTTCCCTAAATTGTTAACTTTGAAGAGAAATGTTAGAATTGTGTAGATTGACAAGAGCTTTATTAAGTTTTAAACCTTTTAATAATTATTAATCACTTAATTTTCTTTTAAGTGAAATTTTAATAAATTAAAAATTATAATGCAATGTTTACAATGATTGATTAAAATAAATAAAAACTTTTGAAGTTTATAGGTTTAAAAAAGTGCTTTTAATTGGAAGCTTAGGAAACATCTGGATCTGATTCATAAATAATAAACTGCTTTCATTGAAAATATAAAAGTATGGTCTTCCTTGGTTTATTTATTTTGCTGCTTTTTGTCTAATTTCTGTGTTGTGTTAATATCCGATAATCATTAAAACCATTAGCAACATAATGTTATTTTTAAGACACGCGGATCAAATTAATTGATTATTTTTATTCTTTGCGAAATATTTGATGAAATGTATTCGACAGTTTAGATTATTAAGATATTTGGAGCAATGCTAACCTTAAATAACTTTTTTAAATCAGCATATTGTACACAGAAAAACATATTCTGAAACAGAACATTTTGATATTTTCAAATATATTTACTTATATTTAAACTAGAAAACCTTAATTAAAGGAAATAAGTTTAAGTTAAACATTTGAAAATATTTATAGGAAGATTTTCAAATCTTCAATATATATTTTCACTTTAAGATAGTTACTTTAAAACAAATATTTGCAAATTTCTCTATGATTCGTTCATTTCTGTACTTCAAGGTTTTGTACATTTTTACTGTGACTAAAAGTTATTTGTAAAATAAAGATTAGTAGCTTCAAAATAAAGTATAATATTCTCCAAACAAGGCATCGTAACCATTTGGTTTGAAATTTTGAAATACTAAATTTGAGCTGATATTTGAGAGTATTATCTAAATATGATAGTTCTAATAACCCAAAATACTTGTTCCTAGCTTTACGATTTCCGTCGTACTACGAAAGCAACCGAAATTTTCCCGAACAGCATCTCGGGCGGGAGTCGCGAGACAATCCAGTTATTGTGGTCCATCGTTTTGGTGGGTCGTGTCCTTACGCCTCCTTAGTATTTGTTTAAACTTGTTTCAGTTAAAAACCTACGGAAGTTTTGTGCGTGTCAAACTGTTACATAAATTTTCGACGTTTCACCAATAACGATTGCACGTGGAATTTGTAGGGATTTTTTTACCTATATGGCTGATTAGATAACTGACTGAATTATTTTAATGTTCACCAAATCGATTCATTCATTCATTGCTCTAATTCCTTATAGTTACAATCCTTGAAGATGACACGTGGAATCGTTTGTGAAACGTCGGAAAATTATGTAACAGTCTGAGACCGTCTAATTTCAAGAACCATAACTTTCTCATTACAGGCTTTATTTGAATTTATGGTATTTTAATATTGGCAACAGAGTGCCTCAAATTGAATATTCCAACATGTTTAAAATGAACATATGATATGGGTATTTTGAAGGGTAGATTTTTACAGCTTAAAACTATAAATGACTATTTTTAAAATAATATCTATTCGTCCTTATTAAACCGACAATATAAATGCTCAATTTTAGTATAATATCCTTTCAAAATAACAAAATGACGCTTTGCTTTTAAAAAATAGTCTCTTATTTTAGATAGGTCGCAGGTTTAAAACTAAGATTTAATTTTTTGTGAAATCTTCAAAATAATGAGGCCAAATACTTCTTTTAAAAAACTCATCATATTCCAGCTAAGTAACCTATGATCTCATTTTAATGTTACATAACCGCAAATTAATTAAAATGCATGTCTCAATATAAATTCGTAAATGTTATGATTGAAGATATATATATTTAATTTATTTCCTATTCTCTTTTTGAAACGATATCTTCTTGAGTATATACAAAGCTAACTTACATGTTCGGACACGGATTTTGATATTTTAAGGTCTGGTCTTTTTTTATTTAGAAAAAATTCTGCATCCAGATCTTCACGGACAGCACTTTCACAATGAGAAGGCGCACCATCTTGTTGAAACCAGATGTTTCTATTCGAGACATCGAAGTCGACAGGATCAGCAACTAGAAGAGCCAAATTCGGAACTAGTTCTTCCTGCAAGAATTCCAAATATCTTGCCCCATTACGATTTTCTTCAACGTTCTGTAACTCGATCACCAACAATACCTGCCCAAACATTAACATTTCCTAGGTGTTGAGTGTGGCTTCCCTCATCCAGTGTGGATTGTCGTCTATCCAATGCAACAATTTTGTCAATTAACGTTACCATTTAACATGAGCGTTGATTAGTTAGAAAAAATAATGTTTTCTGTATTTAGATTATTGCTGTCTAGTAGGTCCATAGTTAGCATTATGTAAGGATGAAATTTAGGCGCATGAATAATTTTTACTACTGCAGATTGACTTATTTATTTATTTGTTTGTTTATCCATTACGTATTACAATATCACATTCACTGCACTACATGGCAACAATTGTGAGGTAGTTAGAAATACTTTAAATCCTTTGTGGGCACTATAGACTAAAGTCTGTGTGTGCACACAGTCACTGAATTACACCACGTCCAGTCGTCCATACCTAATACTTATGCAAAATCCATTATCCTAAACTTATTATTGAATTGTATACCCATTTTTACAATTCTTACAATTTTTACAATTTTTAAAATTCATAGAAGCATAACAGCATTTTTAATTATTTGAGTGTTATTCATAATCCATATATTAAGGTCCTTTTTTATGTGCTGAATTTTTTTTCTTTTAAAATGCTCTGGTAATAAATTCCAAATTTTTAGAGCCACATAAGAAATGAATGGTTGTGTAGCAGTAAAGTGTTTAATCGGCACAGCTAAGTTACGATTTGCATTTGCTCTCGTCAGGATATTATTACTTATGTAATTGTGAAAGATATAATTTGTAGTAAGCGAAAATCTAAGCACATTTTTATATACAGGGTGTCAATTTGAAAACTTCCCACCCTTACTATCTTTCTTGCAGTTAAAAATAAGAAAAGTCCGAAAGACACGTCAATATTATTTATAAGGGGGACACTTTAAAGCTACAAGGAGACCCAATGCAATAATTTTTATGTAAACACTAACCTGAAATCTAAAATCTCAATGCAGGCAAGCTTAATTGTTTCTGCAACTTTGAAACGCGATTACTTGGACACCTCTGGACAAAAAGCAACAAAGTAGGATACCATTGAAAAGAGAATTGAACGTCCTTTAAAACGATGTGCCACTTGACCCCCATTCCTATTTAAGATTCTAAAGGTGACATCTACCCCTCCTAGGGGGTTAAAACAAGAAGGCTAAAACTAATGATTAGAAGTTTAGGCGGCACCGTTAAAATCGTTGAATAACAGGCAGAAAATTTAGTGTAAATAATTGATTTCTTATTTATTGATTATTTTACTTCGACAAAAATAACTTTTTATGGCGGAAGAGAAATTTCTACAATAAAACACATGGGATCTACTTACGCACTATTTTATAAGTTGTTCAAATTGTTGTCCATTTTCCTGTAAACAATAATATAGTCTGTTTTCGAACTTCTCCCTAACATTTCGGAAAACTTCACCGGGAATTTACCTGCATTCTGCTGTAAATTCGCCGTTTAAGATCATCAATATCAGCAGGTTGTGTTCTATAAAGAATGGATTTAAGATGTCCCCAAGAAGTCTAAGGGTGTTAAATCCGGTGATCTTGGAGGCCATTCAATTGGTCCTCTTCTGCCAATCCATCTATCCGGGAATCTCTCGTTTAACCACTGTCGGACCGGAAGAAAATAATGAGGTGAAGCACCGTCCTGCTAGAATGTTATCAAATAATCCTGTAAAACTGAATTACCCTCTGCATCAACTTGAGTTTCTAGCTCATGGCTCATAAAGCGTTTAAAATATAATAAACCGAAAACGCTTAATGGTTTACAATATAATAAAGCGAAACGTCACAAAAAACAAACATTGTTTTTAATTTTGAAATTGACCGAAAACCCAAGAAATAAAAATAATAATTAAGCTTCTTCATAACACTAAATAACAGTTCATTATTATCATTTATCACTTGCATGTCTTCAGGGCATGAAATTTCAATTTTCTTAGAATATCTTATAAAAAATAAAGATTAAAACTAAGCACACTTTTTTAGAGATGCTACTCTACTGTTTACCATACAAAAATAATAAAAAATCTCTAAAAGTGTGGATTCCAATTTTATGAAACACATTATTCCAAAAACAATGAATTTTCATGCCCTAAACACATATAGGTACAAATTGACAAATAATCTCATTACCACAAAAAAAAGGAGGAATAAAAGATAAGACATGTTGACATTTTTTTATTAAATTTATTGTCTAATAATAATAAACCCTCTTGATTTCAAAAGCATGTTACAACCAAAGTTTAACACATAAAACGAAATAATGTGAACAATAAAACATGACCTGTATTGTTTCTAACAAATTCAAAATATTCATATCATAAGGTTTCATAGTTGACAGCAATTAAATGTTTTCCTTTTTAACTTCTTAAACGCATTTATACTAGGAGGCAAATGATACAAGAACTTTATACAATAAATAAATATCATGTCCCTCTCTGTTTGTCATTGTTAGTTTGTGTTTGGAATAATTATAATAATTGTTAATATGCCTAGATGGGTACCTATGCAAAGTATACATTTTGCGGAGGGCTATTCTTAAATATACAGCGTGTTTCATAATTAAATGTTAATATTGAAGGGGGTTCATACGTATGCATGATTTTAAGAAAAGAAGTTCCTTTAAACCCATGTCTGCAAATGCTCGAATTTTATAACATACAAAAAAATGTTATTCCACTTGCGAACTCTATACCTATTTGTGGACACACGTTGGGGGGGGGGGGGGCGGAGATATTTTGTAAATCACTAATAAATGAGCAATAGGATGATGTTACAATCTTTATAAATTTTAGGTCATTAAGTATTATCAATGGTCAAGAAATTTGAATATGGCAGGTAGGTATAACAAATGGGACTTTTTTTTATGTTATAAAATTAGGTTTCTCTTTAAAATGAATTTATGACCCATTCAATATTTTGGTATTTCCTTAATCTATAAATTGATGCATGGCTATTTAGGAGATTGGCCTTTCTCTCCATTGTGTGCACAAATTTTAATATTTCCTAGTATCTAGGTATACACAGGTATAATATAAGCAAAAAGTAATTTAGGTATACAAAAATGTTTATAAAATGCTAAATATACTGTAACAAATCACTTACCCACCAAAATACTTGCTTTTGATAGGGCTGACCTACTTTCTTGTCCTGATATGTTTGGCAACATCCATATTGTTGTGCCCTTAAGGGAACTGCTGAAAAATGCCATGCAATATATTAATTATTTATACATTACTAGAAACTTCTACAGAGCCATCCATATAATATTACTTATAATAAATCAGTTAAAGTTTACTGCAATAGGCACCTATTTATATAATAAACTCAACCCTTATAGAAGTTATAATAAATATGTCAATAGGTATTTATTATAGGTATATAACGAAAAGAGAAATACACCAAAACTATTGTTTTTCTTTAAAAAATTGAACAAACAACAGCAGGTATACATCTAAATCTTTTAAGGTACTATACCTACACTAGATTGTATGTAGTTACTACAATAATTACTCTACAAATTTTCCATTAATTAAAAGTTAGAGGGAGTTTATTAAACTATTGATTTTCTTCTGCATAGAAATGTATATAAAATAACATACCTTTGATATATCCACCATTAATCGACAATCAGGCAAGCTCCTTTTCCTGCGACTCCTTCCAAATTAAAATCAGTAAATACTGGAATACAAAAAAAAATTAGGTAAGTATAATATATATAGGCACCTCAAGTCAATTATCCTAATTATAAGTATAGGTAGATATAGATAAATTAAAAGTAGGTACCTATATTCTGCCTCTAAAACTATTGCAATATTATTATAGGCACAATATATTTTAGTTCGGTTATTTAAAAAGTAAGTGGTACCACTGCTAGGAAAAAAAACCGACAAAAACATTTTATCTATACTATTCTAGATCTTATAGACTATCATAAAAAAAATAAAACATGGAATCGATGCTCTACTAATCAACAGACAAAAGACCTATTTTAAACATCAAAGCTGATATTTTTTTTTATAGGCTCTCTAGAACAGCAGGTAGAAGCAAAAATGCGTGTCTCAGTTTTCTTTGCTCGCAATGGTACTTTAATTCTGTAACTTACCTGGGCACGTTAAGTGTAGGAACTGCATTAACCTTAGGACCGCTCCGGAATTGATGACGCATTAGGGGTCAACATTTTCTTCACATACACAATATTTCTTATTAATTTCTTCTACACTCAAAGTTTAATAACTTGCAGGCTTTACAAGTTGAAACCAAATGTTATACGTACAACTCCGGATTATGTTTTGGAAATCTTTGTTATGCCTATTTGTGCAGTTTTACACACAACACTTTGTTGGGCGTACTGCAGGTACATAGTACTTATTCATTGCTCAAAAGGAAACACACTTCACCACTTCACAGTTTTAGTCAAATACAAATTAATATAAAACTCGCACAGATTCAAACTCGATGCCTCTTACCACTATGGATGCGCGAAAGCAAAAAAATTAAAAACTAAGCCGTTACTAAAACTGACAAGATGACAAAGCAACAGTCGACAGGAATCTGCACCCACTCTGCACCGCGGCGAGCACCATCCCTCGGGATATTTCTGGTAAGTGGCGCCATCCGACGATTGCACGTCGAAATTATCAGTCAGAATAATGCTCCATTTAAGTTTTTATTCTAAACTTTGTTTCTTTTTTCTATGGTCTTATATCGGGTTCGGTAGCTAGCGGCCTGGTGGAAATATTAGGGTTTTCTTTAATATCCAATAGTACATTTACTTTGACCTCTTTACTAAGCGCACTCTATCGAAATATATCTGTCTTTCTAACATGCCCGTTTTCTCGAAACTGGGGATTGATTTTCGAAGGATTATTTCATATTTCGAGTGCACAATTTAGTGTTACTATAGTGATATCTTCCTTTTTCGAGTCACATATTCAGTGGCATTTCTTATTTCTATTCTTTGGACATTTATAACCCCATTTTTAAACAAATTTTACAATTTAATCATTCGTTGATAGATGTCTTTAGTGTGGTCACTCCTCAGGTACTTTAAGCGTCCAGTGATCACAAGTGATATTTTTTTTTTCATAAATAATTGACAGATCCTCTCGGATCTTGTAAACCCAATATCGAGTTTTCTACAAACCTCAAAAATTTCATGGCAGCGGTCATTTCTGATGATGTCACATCCGCTTTCTAAGTAGGCTTTACTCCAAGACACGTGTGTGTAGAGTTAACACGGTGGTGATTAGCACTTTTAATTTAACTTTTCAAACATTTTTTTAAATTTCTCTTTTACGAAAATGTATTCGAAGTTTCAGTTTTGGTTGCCATGGGGCATATACCCATTTTCTAATCCTTAATTTCCAAATTTCCGTTTATTCGAAGTATGTCTCTAAAAATGAAAAAAATTTTCTTTCTTTACAATTTAATTTAAAAAACCATCATATAATTTATAATCAATAAAATTTAGAATGTCTTAATTTAAAAATCTTTATTTACACTAAAATATTTTTACAATTCACATAAAATCTTCATACAATCAACATGACAATTTTCACAATTTAATTTACAAGTGCACTACGGTTTCTTAAAAATTTTTTGAAGCTCCTACTCACTTCCGGTTGAACTAATTAATTTGAGGAAACTCGAACCAATTTTATTTAACTCGATTTTGGGTTAGTTAAGTCATTATTTATTCCAATTTAATTGGTCGTTTTACCATTTTCAATACCTTTTAGTATCCCCTGAAGATGGTCGTCTAGACGTCCGAAACATGTAGGGAACAATACTAACATTTTACATTAAAAGATTTTGTGGAGGAAGACTTGATTGTTTTATTTGCATAAATATATTAGTTATTGTCCATATTTTGCTTTAACCCGGTCTACGTCGGCGATTTTCGCAACGGGAGGAAGCTTTATAAGGGCTCAACTTATTTCAGCCACGAATTTACAAGTAACAAGCGCCAGATTGTGCGGCGTCGGTCACGCTCGCTGCGCATCGCAATATGCAATTTTAATGCCGCTGAAGGCTGCGGAAATTTCAGCCGGCAGTCGGCTGAGACGCTTGAAAAGATAAGGGCTGTGAGTGTCGGTCGCTTGTTTTGCGCTATTTACGTATAATAATGGTATTTGTATTTTTTTTGCATAAATAAGGAAATGTTTTATTTGATTTGATTACTTTGCTGGCCACTCGCAATAATTTTAAAAACTGTGCTAATTTAAACCATTTAAAAATAAGAATGCCTTTACACAATATCTTAGGTACATTAATTATAGAAAGAAACAACCGATATCAAGTTAAAATATACCTAATTATAACAAAACGGTCTTGCAAAAATGCTTGGATAAGTTTAAAAAATTTAATATGCCTATTTTATCGACATAATAGCCTTCGGTAGCCCTCCTGTGGAATAGGCCACGAGCCGCCACTGCTTACTGTATTCTGGGATATGAGTCTCATTTATAGGTTTTTGGGGTACTGGAGACGAGACGGGTTACGGGGCCTTAGGTCTTCAGTACCCCAAAAAAAAAATATTTTTTAAACCTTTATAAATGAGATTTTAACAAAATGTAAATCGTACTTAAATTCTAACAAAATCTTTCTTCCATTCCATTAAACAAATATCATTATATGGATCAGAATGTCCCAGAATTCTATTTATATATCCCTTCTTAAAACATTGATACGAAGAACATCATTTTTCTTTATAACCTACTAGATGTGACAAACCTTTCACAAGTACTTTTGAATTAAAAATTTTTATTTAACATTTCAGTATGCTGATTACGTTCACTGCCTAATACATTTTTAAATTTTAAAGCTCCATCAACGTCACCTTCCACCAATAATTTCTCTCTACTGCTAATACTAACATCAACACTTATTTTGTCTCCTGAGGATGAAGGTCACTACCTTCGAAACATGTAGACCTTTTAGTATAAAATTTAGCCTTTGATTGCTCTTTATTAAATCAGTGGAGAAAGATTTTTTGACTTTCTTTCCTTTCCCTATATTCCTCTTTGAGAATGGACTATTTCTTTAAATATATATATTATACACGTGTAGAAATGTCGTAGCAAAATGACATTTAAATATATATTTATGTTAGTTTGCGCGCTATAAAAACAGAACAAGTCGATTCGCGGAAAATGAACATAAAACTAAATGCCAACGAGCTAAACGAGCAACTTAAAAAAAAATGAATAAGAATGCCAGTCCTGTTTAGCAAATAAAGCTTATTTAATAATTTAAATTTCATGAACCTAAAGTAGACAATTATCCACTAGATAAATGCAATGGACATTTATTGTTGGGTACAAAAGCCACGCCTGGAATCATTTGTTAGGTTCTTAGTGTCAAGAAAGAGCAAAATAATCTCTTCACGTTCCTTGGCGAACGTGATAAGAAAATTGTATAAGTTCGTTGGGTTTGAAATGTATGGCCGCAAAAACCACCGAAGCTTAAAATTGATACAAGCTTTTTAACGCGAGAGGTTTATTGATATCCGGTAGCATCACGATTATGAATTTCCAAGCTATGTAAAAGTACTTGTAAGTTAAAGAACAATTATTTGATTTTAAAGTAACTAACAAACGAATAAACGGGGTGAGGTTTACTGACTGAATTTATCGGATAATAAAATCTATAGAATAGTACTATTTTCAGTCCTGTATTGTATACTCCGTCTATTTATCCTACAAACTCATTATAAATGCCTAATGCCGATAAGACCCTATCGGGTGATCGAATGAAAGCAGGGACGCACTCGTTGCTGATAGAATGAAAGGTTGCGCTGCTTTGCTTTAAGATAAAAGCATAAAAAAAATATTTTTTTTATGTACAGGGTTATTGGTTATAAATGTCACCCCACTCTAGCCTCTTCATTTTTTAAGATAGAAAGCTGATTTTTTTACTGAATTGTAGGGCATCGACTGAATTTTTTTAACGATAATAGAAATATAGTTCCGCAAAAACGCACAGAATCAAATTTATATATTTTTTAATAGAACGCCCTATATATTATTGTCCCAGCTTTTGTTTCGAATATTTTGGAATTTAGAATTTAAGGTTGACGAAACATTATTCCTCCTTACCGATATTTTCAGTTTGTGCCACATATGTTCAATTGAGTTGATCATGCAATGATAAAGACGAAGTCTTAACGCGGTATGACCCATTTCTGCCGTTAAAGTGTCACAATAATATTGCTTTTTTATTGAAAATGATTTTGAAATTTTGAGCAATTGCTTTTTTGTGTAATTTTCCTCAAAATACATATTATTTTCCATCATATAGTCCTGGATGGTAACTTTTGTGTCATTGGAATACGGAACTCTATTTAACCTACGACTGTGGTAGCTCGCATCATCCATCACTATCACACTATTTGGTGGTATATTTGGTAATAATTTGTTTTTAAACCAGTCTTTAAATAGTTCTGCCGTAGTATCCTCGTGATAATCAACAAGGGAGTCATATATATTTTTGGCTGATAAGGCCAAAGCGTTTGCTATAAATCCGTTTTTTGTCCCAGCATCAATCTGTCAGAAATCAATTCTAGTTTAACATTTATTTTTCCTTAAACTTCTCACTCAATTAGCGTGACATGCTTGTACTGGAGGGATAGTATCTTAAGTCACACTGTATAAACAATTTCTCTTTTACCGTATCTTGAACTTATCTTGTTCGTATCTTACCTTGGGTGCCATAATTAGGACATTAGTCTGGTACGCCAATATCATGTGGTAACGAATCTCTATAGCTCGTTAAACCACATTTATCTTGCAAATGATTGCCTTTTGCTCGTGTTGTATATCGTACCTGCACAAAAGTTGGAAATACTTTTGAATGCATTTATCTCTCTAGCAAACGATTGCCTTTTTGCTTGTTTATGCTATCGAATCTGCACAAAGTTGTGGATGCTTTGAATGCAGTATTTTCTTCTAGTTTAGACATTAGTGTTATATATTTGTACATTTTGTAGTATATAAATTACTTAATTTTTATCTTGTTGGCACAATATATGCTTCTTTTGGATTAACTTAAAACTTAGATTCATTTTGAGTCAATCAAATCATTTATTTTTCTTACTACTTAAACACGAAAGAAAATTTGTTTTTGACCTTATGTAATTAAACATGGTTATTTCATTTCTTAATTTAAACCTTTATGCATATTCACTTGAGTAACACGGAGTAAAAACATCCTGTGACTATAGAATAGAAATTTAAGTTACAACTGGTACTGTTTACCATAAGTATTCATTTTTAAACCTTTATTGCAATTATATTCGTTGGTCTAATGCCACTTTTCTAACATTACATGTAAACGAGTAAACCTGAGGCTGACAAACTGACAAGCTCATCTGATGTCATTACTCCTATCAATCGCTGTCACAAGAATTCAAGTCTAATCAAGTCCTGACGTCTTCCTCATCGTCTCCATTACTGAAGTCTATGCATGGAACACCTTCTCCGTTGCTGAAGTATATGCATGGAACACCGAACACCTCATCGAGACAACTTACAGGTGAAGAGGACTGAATCTTGGACACACCTCATGGATGGCAAGCAGAGCTAAGTATTTGTCAATCAGAAGGATAACTTTGTAAAGACCAGCAGACCATTGCTATATTTTCATTTTCATTTTCACCTTTTCATGTCAAAACTGTTTCTTCGGAAACCATTAATAACAACCATCATTATACAAGTATAGTTTAAGAAACTACTAAGTGTTTGTAAGATTTTGTATCATTTCTGGTAGGATGGCGCCCTAAAAAAAATTGTCAGATAATAAGACAAACCCACACCTAACAAACTAAAAAAAAGTCTTTTTGGCCGAGGCAACTCAACATCATTTGAATGATTATCAATAACGTTACATCTTTAAATTGATCCGTATCTTAAGTCTCTAGGTCAGGTGGCCGAATTTTACACCTCACACAATAGGTTATTATGACGGTAAGGGATTAGCCTTTATAATGAGTTTGTAAGATAGATACACTGACCATACGTAAGATGACCTATTTTTCGATTTCAAAATCTATAACGCAGTACAAAAAAAAGGTAAATACAAAAGTTATTTGGATTGACATATATTTTTAAAGTATTTTGTTTTCATGTTTACAATGTTTTTCGTTTCTCCCGACCAAGTACCGACTTTCTTATTTTAAATGAAACACTCTATATTTTTTTATTTTTGAATTGTATGTTCAATTCCAAGCAATGTTTATTGCAACATATTATTTATTATAATATTCTTGTCTATTATTCAATTTATGTTATTTCCTAAATTAAACCCGTAATAGCATACAAGGTGTTTTGAACGCTGATTTAAATGAAACACCCTGCATCTAAATATTATAAATTACGCAAACTTTAGGTTTATATCTTTTGACTAGCATACTTTACACCCGAAATTAACAGTTTTCCTGAGATTGGCATATTTCCGAAAACTATGGTAATGAGCATTTTGACTGACTTCTAGCATAGCAACAGATGGATTATTGTGGTTGGTTCAACAAATCGCTAGACGGCGCGATGGTTGGCTTAAATCTGACAGCGATTTCAATGTGAAAGAAGCAAAGAGACCAAATAGTAGTAGGGTCCAAGACTTGAGACGAGAAGCTGCTGCACGTGGCCAGGTAGCGGGATCCAGGTGTGTTTCTGACACAAGGTTCTAGTTCGATCACAGTAAACTGATATTTTTCTAAAAGGTTTTCTTCTGGCCAAGAAGGACAATTACCATCAACCGCGGCTATTTTGTCTTTCCTGGGTAAGTTTGTCACCTCGGGCGCAACCATTTTGTTTTGTGTTTATTTTTTTTCGGAGCATTTTCTATTTTATTTTATCGACGATTCTCGTTTGTTACTACTACCTACTAACTAAACTAAAATGGTTAAAAATTATAAGAAAACCCCGAGGTCCCAGAATTATCAGAATTATTTTAAAGAGGACGTCTAACAAACGGTGGATGCATGCTGTCAAAAATGGCATGTCCAAAAAGGGAGCAGTTAAATTGTTTAAAATTCGAGGAGCATCTCTTGTAAATAGATGTTTTGAAAGATATAACAAAAAATGCGGTAACCCTACTGTTACGTCCCAGCATGAGATCGCAGATACGCTTGGGCAAGTGACCAACTAGGGCTTCCGGTTGACTAAGATTGACATTCGCACCGTAGTTAAAAAATACTTGGATAAACAGGGTAGATCAGTGAGTGTATTTAAAGATTCCGGTAATCCAAGTGAAGATTTTGTTGATAATTTCATTAAAAAGAACAACTTCTCAGTGCGCATGGCCATAAACATAAAGCAGACGCGGTCATCCGTAGACAAGGACGATGTACTGAATTTTTTTAACAATATAAAAGACATTCTTATAAATTGCAGTTTAACAAACATTTACAACTACCTGCACTAGTGTAATGGTGTCAGGAAGTGTTGCTGGTCAATTATTGCCACTAATAGTTTTGTACAGAACAGTAACTTATATGAAAATTGGTGTATACGTAATAAAGTCGTTAAATTAAAGTTTTCTTTTAATGAGTTCTTTAGTTTATAGTTGTTTTTTAAAGATACCATGGCAGTTACCATTAAGTGTCTTAAGTTTTGAATAATAGTTTATTTTTTACTGATACCCTTGTTTTTTGCTGTAAACGAAACAAAATAAAATAGTACAATGTAGTATTTTCCATGCCTGATTTTCTACCGGGGCTACTTTCTCACAAAACCAAACAGACCGCGATTTAAATCAAATTTCCGTTAGGTGACAAGTAGCCCCAAACCCGGGATAGAAAATTACTTAATTTATGAAAATTCTAACTACAACAGTTTAGTTCGCAATAGCCCACTTACTTTGTCAAAATGTATTTGAAATATTGAAACCATCATTATAACAAATAAGATGGACATAGCAAAAAAAGTCCCAAAAACATGACAAAGTTGTGTCTTTGAGTATGCAACGAGCTTGCATACCATTATTCTTTCTTAAAGGGTTTCTGTACGGGAATTGCGTTTTCCCGGCGTGATTAGTTTGGTATCTTAGTAAAAGAAAGATGTTGTTGTAGAGACAATAATACAGATCAAAGTAATAAAACAGATTCAATAATTTATAAGAAATTCTAAGAACATACTATGAAGATAATAAATAGGCAACCACGCGTCTCGCCGTCTCGCTTCTACTAGTAGCGTTTCAGCAAATGCCGCAGGCGCCGGCGAGCCCGGCACAAATTTTTCTTAAAAATTGCATTTGGCATAGGTATATGAAAATGGTAAATATTAGCTGCATCTCTGTCGCTCATATACGATGTGAATTAAATTTCTCTCTTATCCTTGCGCCAGATAATAAAATGGCAAAAGCAGGTTAATATGACTGTGCTGTTCCTTACGCGCTATTGCCGGACTTCATATAATTTATGGAGAAACTCTGTTGGCGCCGCCTTTATATGCTGAGGCCAAACATAAATTATTTACTCTTTTTCTCATTCGTTGCGGAGGTCAAAATTCCTAGTGGAAAAGATATTCCTAATTCACGGCGCACCAAGGACCTTGTTGAGTGACAAAGGCAAAACTTTTTAATCTGAACTTCTACAAGAAATCACAAAACTTATGGGAGTACAAAGGCAGTTCACCACAGCCTACCACCCAAGCTGCAACGGATTGACAGAAAGATTGAATAAAACAATACCAGACATGCTCGCTATGTATTGTAACACTCAGCAAACAGATTGGTGCAGCTACCTACCATTCATAACATTTGCATACAACACAGCTGTGCAAGGCACCACAAGGTTCAGCTCTTTCATGCTGACATACGCACGGGAACCAACCCTACCCTCGGAGGCGATGCTAACGAATACGGATTGCAAACAAACTGTGGAAATTAGAAAACGGACACTAATCATGAGAAGCATAGCGGTGTAGCTCGGAAAGAAAGCATTCGGGAACCTATGCTAAGATGAGCTTCTTGACGCTATATCATCATTTCTCCAAATATCCTAATGCATTTTCCGAACAGCCTGTAGGTATAGCAAAACAGTAATACAGGGTTGTTGGTATGTATGGAAACGGTCAATTATTTCTTAAAGTATAACAGTTAGCAAAAAATATTTTAGACAAAAATTTTAGGGTTTTTTAAGGTGTATTAGAATTTTAAAATAATAAGTATACAGGATGAGTCAGAAAACCGTAGGGAAGCAAAGTTACCTTTTTTTAAATAGAACACCCTATATCTTCGAATATCTTTGGATTTAGCATGACATAGCAATTATTTTTTAATAAGTGCATTATTAGTCTTAACCTAATAGTTTCCGAGATATCGACTTTTGAAAAATGACATTTTTCAACTTTGACAGCTTCTAGCTTTCTAACGGTACGGTTTAGAGTAAAACGGCTAACATGTCCCTATCTTACTTTTTTATGATCTTCCCAAAAACATCATCTTCCGGTTAAACCCGAAGTACTGTATTTCCGGCTTTTGAGCTACATCCGGTTTAACCGGAAGTTGATGTTTTTGGGAAGATAGTAAAAAAGTAAGATATGGACATGCAAGCCGTTTTATTCTAAAAGGTACCGTTAGAAAGCTAGAAGCTCTCAAATTTCAAAAATGTCATATTTCAAAAGTCGATATCTCGGAAACTATTTGGTTTAGACTTATAATGCGCGTATTAAAAAATAATTGTTATATAATGTAAAATCCAAAAATATTCGAAGACATAGGGTGTTCGATTTAAAAAAAAGTAACTTTGTTTCTCTACGGCTTTCCTACCCAACCTGTATACTTATTTTTTTTTTAATTCTAATACACCTTAAAAAACCCTAAAATTCTTATCTAAAATATTTTTTGCTGACTGTTTTACTTTAAGATATAATCGACCGTTTCCATACATACCAACGACCCTGTATGTATTTTATGTCATCTTGAGAAACTAAATTTACACAAACAAGAAATATTTGATTTTCAATAACACTCTATTTCGGTAATCAAATTAATTAAAATATTAGAGCCTATTTTAGCGCTTTGACGTCATCGAGAGAATCTTCGCAAATTCAAGACCTTTTCAATTAAATAAACGCTGTTTCTTTAAGAGCTAATTGAATTTTTGTCAAACGACGTCGGATATAAGTTCGGAAATATATTATGTTTCCTTGAGACTTAGGAATAAGTCACTAATAATAGAATAAATTGTGAGTAATAAGGTGGGGATGCTTTTGCTTTCCTTTCAGCCATTTGTTTCGACATATTTCTTTGGAAAAAATTAAGTAATTTGCTATACATATATTATTTTTATTGCATAGTAGAGGAAATTAAAGTAGTACTTGTTATATTTCACAATTTATTTTATTTCAGTTTCCTGACACGTATTTCAACCCTTGCGGGTCATTATCAAAGGCATTGTAAGACAATAAATTTTACATGTCATTAAAATAAAAATTGACAGATGGTTCTTTCTGTACTGTTGGCTTCTTAAGTTAGGCTTCTTAAGTTAGCCTTTCTTGGCTTTTACTTCTATTTGCTGCAGACTTTTCTTTTCGAATAGATTTTTGAAGCTTTTTTGTTTGTTCTTTTTTCATTGCTGTTTTCTTTTTTCATTCTTTCTTCTCTTGAGAGTCGTTGTTCTTTTCCAGTTTTTTATGTTAGTTTTTTGATATTTTTCATGATAATTTAGCATTCAGGGTGGGAGCCAGTCTTTCGGCATTTTGTATGTGTGCTGTGGCTGTGATCTTATGTGTGAATTTGTTATTAGATTATTTGTTGATACGTCTGTCCGTCTGTGGTAGTTCGTAATTTTCTTTGTTATGTATTGTTCAATCATTTCAATTTTCGTTTCGTCATGTAGTATTCTAACTGGTACGTGTCTTTGTACGTTTAGTGCGATTCTAATTGTCCTGTTTTGAAAGATTTGTAGTTTTTTGAGTCTTGTCTTGTCTGCTGTACACCATGATGGTATTCCGTATGTTAGTACTGGTCTGATAATTGACCTGTATATTGACATTTTCGTCTTGTTTGTGATATTGCTGTTTTAACAAATTAACGGGTACACTGCACTCAATTGTCTCTGTGCATTTGCGACTCTTTCGTCAACGTTTTCGTTCCAGGTAAGTTTCTTATCGAAGACAAGACCAAGATACTTTACTTTGTTTGACCATATAATTGGTTTATTATTAACTCTAACGCTTGTTTCAGGTAGTCTTAGCCTTGCCTTCGAGAAGAATATTGCCTGCGTTTTCTCCCCATTGAGCCTTAATCTCCAGGCTTCAAGCCATTTTTGCAGCACATATACATGCTGTTGCAAACTTTCGACCACTCTCCAGGGCACTCCTGAGGTAGCAGTTATTGCAGTATCGTCCGCAAACAGATATAGTTCTGTCTGATTGCTGTGCGGAATGTCTGCTGTGTAAATATTATAAAGAATCGCCGCTATAGGGGTGACCCTTGTGGGACCCCTGCTTTGATTTTTCTAATCGTTGAAATTGTATTTTCAGACGATACTGCAAAGGTCCTGTCCTCAAGGTATGATACAATTAGCCTGATAAGGTAATCAGACATGCCTGCCCTTATTAATTTTAGTACTACTCCGTAGTGCCAGACTTTGTCAAAAGCTTTAGCAACGTCAAAAAAAACTGCTCCTGTTGACATGCGACGATTAAATCCTCTTAGGATTGTTGGAGGCCAGTCGTGTTGTCTGGTGCACCGTGCAATGAGCAGCTCGAAAACCAAACTGCTCTGGTGGTAATACGTCGTTGTTTAATACAAAATCGGTTATCCGATTTAATATCAATTTTTCGACAACCTTGCCTAAACATGATAGCAGACTTATTGGTCTGTAGCTGGCAGCCAACGTCAGATCTTTCCCAGTTTTCGGAATTAATGCCACCTTGGCCCTTTTCCAAGTGTCTGGAAAGCAACCTCTTTCGAGTGTAGCTTGGGCTATGTTTACCAGGTCCTTGCTGTTTTCTCTGGCAAATTTTTGAGCGTCTTGTTCCTTATGCCGTCGAAGCCGGGTGCCTTTTTTGCACCAATATCGTGCAGTATGGAGCGAACTTCCTCAACGGATATACGTGGAAAATCCATCACGTTTCTAGGTGTGTTTTTATAGATTTCTATTGTCCTGGAGACTCGCGCATCTCTTTCAGGGTCCGTTGACGGAAACAAGCTGAACTGTTCACTTAGACTATTAGCAAACAGTTCAGCTTTTATTCTAGGATCTGTTGCAGGTTGATTGGTTTGAGGATCTCTGATGTATGACATAGATTTACGTCCTCCCTTTGTCAGGGATCTTGTAAACTTAAAAATTGTGTTATCCTCAACTTTCAGGTTTTCAGTCTTTCTCTGCCATACATCAGATTCCTTTTGTTTCAATAAAGCCCTTATTTCGGCGGTTGCCCTATTTGCCTGAACTTTGATGCGCAAGTCGCCAGTCCTGTATGCTTGCCTTAGTAGCTTATTTTTATCTTTGATTCGTTGAGCGATTTCGCCTCCAATGACGCCCCACTTCGAAAATCTGGATGTAGTTGTCATCGAGGATTCAGTCATTGCCGAGTCCATATTCGCAGTGACTTTTCTAACGGCTTCTTTCACGTCTAAGTCAGACTGAATTGGCGCTATGCTTTCGAATTCTTCGAGCTTTCGCCTAAAGACCAACCAGTTTGTTCTGGTCTTAGAACTGAAGCCATGGCTTCTGGGTCTAGGACATTTAGCCGTCGCCGTTTCGCCGTCGCCGTTTCGCCGTAAAAATTGTAATAATTATAGACTTATATTGGTTAAACAGCGCTAACACGGCATCTAATCCACCTTTTTGGGTCCAATTCGGTATATGCTAGATATAAAAAAATTGTAATAATTATAGACTTATATTCTATTTGACGGCGAAACGGCCCACGGCGAATCGGCTGCCGGCGAATTGTCGCGACGGCGAAACGGCGACGGCGAAACGGCGACGGCGAAACGGCGACGGCGAATAGTCCCATCCCCATGGCTTCTTTCGGCCTGATTACCGTACTCAACAATAACTGGCCTGTGATCAGAGGTCAACTCTGACAGCACAATTGGCTGTAAGAGCTGACCTGTGTTCTTAATGATAAAAATATCCAGTAATTCCGGCAATTAACCTATTTGATGGTGTGTGGGTTCCTCCGGCGGCAAAATATGGTAGTTTAAATTAAGTGAATTGTTAAATAGGTGGAGACCTCTTTTATTTTGAGCTCGACAGCCCCAAATTTTATGTTTCGCGTTGAGGTCCCCCCCTATTATTATTGGATCATTACGCTCAAAAATTTTTGCTAGACAGCCTTGATCAAAATTGACTGCAGGACCGCAGCAAACAGAACCCAATTTTATCCAATTATGCCTGGTTTTAATTCTTATGAATGTACCTTCTATGTGAGCACAACCTGACTAGTCTGGCACGGCTTGTGCAATGATATTTTTCTTGACAAGAACCATGGTTCCGCCTAAATTTCGGCCTTGTCGATCATCTCTAAAGATGTTGTAGTTAGGGAATGTAAGCCGTTCTCCTTTGAGCCATGTTTCTTGTACAAGAAGTATATCAATGTTATACCTTTGTACCAAATCAATAATTTCAAGCTTTTTGCCTTTAATCCCGTTTATATTGATTGTCGCCAAGCTGAAGAAAGCGGTTTCAGTTTGCGTCGTCATTAATGAATATTATTCATTAAAGTCGACATCATGTTTTGTACGTGTTCCTGCATTATAACTTGAAACTCAGAGAGCAAGGACTGCATTGATTTCTGCATTATTGTTTGCCATGCCTCTGTACCTTTCATGTTTAAATTCGAATTTTGATTTTGATTGTTATTTTGGTTTTTATTTTTAATAGAATTGTTGTTTTGGGTGCCCCATATAAAAGTTGATTTGGGTGCTTCTATAAAATTGGTTTTATTATTAAATTTTGCTTTAATTTGATCTGGATGATCCTTGTATTCCCTTGAGTTGGAGGCGTGGGCTTCGCCGCAGTTAGAACATTTAAGTGCCTGCGGGTTCGGGCACTCTGGCGACATATGATTTTTCGCGCGGGTGTGCCCGAACAGCTGGCATCTATGGCATTGTGTTACTTGAGGTTTAGTCCTCTGTGCTTCTACTTTAATACGAATATGATCAATTGATTTTAAGTCGTAAATTCTCTTTTCTTCCCTAGGCAGAATGACGAGTACCAAAGGCATGGCAGACCCGTCTGCACGTTTCCATCTGATTACCCTCGAGGGAGTGAGGCCCAACTCTTCCAGGTCGGCTTTAACTTTGTCCTCAGACCAGGTCTCAAGTACCCCTCTGAGGACGACATGGAGTTCTTTCTCCTCTGCAAATTTGAACGAATAGTGCAGAAAATTTTGCTCCTTAAAGAAGGAAATAATTTTACTATAGTCATTTGGTGTTGGAGGGTGGAGCTTCACTCCCTCTGTTAATGCATTTCCGAAATCGATTTTCCTTTCTTTTAAATGTTTAGAGACGTTTGTGTATAGTTCTTTATTGCGAAGTATAATTGGCGGTACTCTTATTTTGTATATGTCCCTTGTCTCTTTATTTGTTCAATGTCCTTTGTCTGTTCTTTATTTATTTCGTTTTGTATTGTCCGTTTTGTTTTTGGCTTTCGTCTAATTACTTCAAGAAATTCGCTCTCATCAATTTCATTTACTGCCGGCAATGCCGGAAATTCATCGTTTTGTTTTGTGTTTTCCTTTTGGCGTCTGAGTTAGTGAGCTTGTTAGTCGACTGTCGCTTCCTTTGCTCGTTTATTGTTTTGTAGGTTTGTTGGTCATCGTCTTCGCTGTCCACATTGATTTCTTGTCTCGTTTCAGTCAATTCTATGTCTTCACAAATGTCTATTTTGTCTAAATCTGCATGTCTTTTGTTGTTAGTCATTTTTGTTTGTTTTATAATTGTTTTTGTCGCGTTTGTCATATCTGTAATACTGTTGTCGTGTATTAAAGCATTTGTAAAGGTGTCACTGAGTTTTGGTTGTGCTGTTTGTATGTTTGTGTGTGTTTTAGACTGGCTCTCATACCTTCGTATTATCTCTGCCAGCTTCTCATTCCGTTCCATTAAATCTGCCATTGCAGCGTGTTTCTCAGCATTTAGTTTTACAATAGTGTCGTCCAATCTCTTATGCTGCTCCTTGAGGGCTGCTGCCCACTTCAGCTCTTGATTTGGCGCGCGTTCTTCCATTTTCCGCCTTAAATCACTGGGTAGTGGAGGATTTGCCAGGTGAATGTCATCCTCGTCAGAGGAGAAGTAGTGAATTTCGCAGTCTTCCGGGGGATAGGTGGTTTGGCCGGCTTCGTAGGTAAAGGATTCATCCTTCCTACTATAAACTACTTCTCTAAAACTTATTTTCTGTTTTATCACAATTTTCTTACGTACGTTGTCACTCTTGTCAGGGTGACGTTTTTTTAGATGATAGGTTATTTTGGTCCTTAATTTACAGGTATTGGCTAAAGGTACAACTAAATTACAGGTGTGATTATAGAGGTATTTACATCTAAGTAATAAAATTAAGAAAATTATACTGTGTATAATAATTATGGGTTTTTTCGTTGGTAATTATTGACAGTGTTTATTGCATATTTATCTTAAGTAATTAGGCTATTAAGTATTAGATTAGCACCTGAAGGTATTTTAATTTGATTGTTAACAACATTACATCGATTTTTTAAAGCTTTTTTGATTGCTAATGTCTCTAATAGGTTGAGTTTTCTAAACCGGAGTACCCTGCTTTTCTTTTAAGTCAGTCGCTCCATCTATAGTATGCTTTAGGAATTTACTCATCACGCATGTATATCAGTTTTCTACTAGCTACAGCTGTTTTATTGGGCACATGTGCGTGTTTAGTAAATACAGTTGTAAAATTGCTCCAGATTGAATTCATAGTAAGTATTAGTAAACCAATCTATTATAAATAATATTACCAACAAATAGTATACAATTTATCTCACACTTAATTGTAATTGTTTTAAAAAAATAAACATTTGTAAAAAATATTAATACTAACCTTAAAATCTGCTGTTTGGGCAAAATGGGGTACCAAAGGGTAGGGTAAAATAGGGTACCCCATTTTATCCGCTATATACGTAAATTTTAAGGAAATAATATTTGTTTTGTTATCAGATGGTGTTTAAGTACAAAAGAAAAACTGATAGACAAAGTTAGTCAATAGAAAGTATGCAACAGGCCGTAAATGCTGTAGTAAATGGTGAGATGGGTTACCACCGCGCATCTGTTCCGTTCGCTGTGCCTCACACTACTTTGGAACGTTACGTAAAGAAACAATGAGAAAATAGAAATGATTCTGTTTCAAAAGTGTTGGGTAGTAAAAAGCATGTGTTCAGTTCCCAACAAGAACAAGAATTTGTAAACTACCTTAAAGATATAGAGGCACGATTATTTAGACTAACCATGACAGAATGCAGACAACTTGCCTTTCACGTTGCTGACAAAAATTGGTATAAACACCCCTTTAACAAAGTAAATAGAATAGCTGGAAAAGGGTGGCTGCAGGGATTTTTCTTTTCTTGGTTTAAAAAGTTTGTCCAATTTTCTAATGCTTCAAAAACTACACCGGTATTACTTCTATTAGACGGTCACGCATCCTATACGAAAAATCTTAATGTTATCAACTATGCTACAGAAAATGGGGTGATAGTCCTATGTTTTCCACCTCACTGCACCCATCGCCTTCAGGCCTTTTATGTAGCATTTATGAAACCACTAAGTGCATATTATGGCGACGAAGTCAGAAAATGGCTTCGAACAAACCCTGGACTTGTGGTAACGTTTCATCAAATCACTTCATTATTTAGTACTGCATATTATGTTTTATTGCTGTAAGCTACAATGCTTACAGCAATAAACGGTTTTTAAAAAAAACGGGGATGTGGCCAGTCGATATGGACGCTTTTTTTGAAGCAGATTTATTGCTATCAGCGACGACTAACTTAGAAATAGAGGCCACTGTAAATGAGAGTAAACCTATTCAGCAAGAAGAAAACCGTCTTGATCATTCAGTAAGAGAAAAGACTCCCGAGCCGCAACCGGGAACACCAAAGGAAAGTGACACTAGTTTTGAGTTTGTAAGCCCCAAATCTCTCCTGCCAGTTCTTCAAGTTAATCAAACCAAGAAAAGGGTTTCAAGAAAAAGAGGCAAAACAGCCATCTTAATTCATCACCTTATAAAATAGAACTAGAACAGGCACAAGAAAAAGCTAAATTAACCAAGGCTAAATCAGTTAAAAGAAAAATAGCAGATTTTAAAGCCCAATCGAAGACAAGTAAAAAATTTAAATCATGCAAAACCAAAAAAGCTTTTCTGATTTTAGAATTATGTTTGTAAATACTTATTCTTGTAGCTTGGAGCATCATGCACAGAACATCATGTATAGATACTCTAATTTTATATAATATATCCCGTAAACCGTTGGAGATACGAAGATCGTTAAAATCGTTACGTAATCTGCTGCTTCGTAATAGTCCAGAAAGAAAATACTGACATTCCGAATACTTTCGGTGATAATATCCTAACTAAAACGGAAAAATTGTCAAATAAGATTTTTTCAGTTTAAGCTTTTAAATAAAAGAAAACTAATAAGACTTTATGAGGGAAACTAGTCATTCTCTTCTAGAATCGGTAATTAGTTTTGCTATGCAACGTTTTATCTGGAACCATTATATTAGTCACTGTTTTAAACGCAGAGCTGGATTTTTAAAATTGTTTAATATAATTGAGGCGTGTAAACGTAAAACGTTGTATGGCAAACCTAATTATTGTATATTCTAAATAAAATTCTTTTATGTCTTACATTATAGACGTAAACAACTTTTCGGTTTCCTTCGATTATCACCGGAAGTACTCGGAATCTAAGTGTTTTCTTTTCGGATTATTACTAAGCATTAAATTACGCAACTTTAAAAGCGTTTAACAAGTCGAAACGAATTTGTTACACACTGTAGGTACACTGTACGTATATAATGTCTAACCCTCCCTCTAGTTATCTTTCGATTAACAAATGTGGAGATAATGAAACTTTGGTACGTTCTTGAGAAACTAAAATGCTACTCCTTAACTATGCTAACTAGAAATTACCTATGATGAAAAAAATTTGGAGTTTTTCAAACTTGTTAAATTCGTTCTATACCGCTAGTCTTAGGTGTTGCGAAATGGCGACGAAATGGTGAGTTACGGCATAAAATTCAGATTTGTTTAGAATTTTGTTTTCTAGTACTTACCAATAATTATTGTGACAAACTGGATAATTGTTCCTGGTTAATTGTATTACGAGAATAAGTTATAACGCGTTTCAGATACGAAAATCCTCGCTCAATTGACAAAGATGTGGGTGCAATCGAGTCAAGTGGAATAGGTAAATATATGGAAATAAATACTTGGCTAACAAGACAGTTTAATTTTGGTTTCACCACAGATCTATTATAGCTACATAGATTTGTAGTTTCACTCCCCGTTAGCATATTTTTGATATTAATTTTCTGAAAATGACCTACAACTCCCCTTGTCTTTCTCCCATGTAGTAGTAGTAGTAGTAGTAGTAGATGAGGGGGGTACACGAACCTGACAAGTAGACCAAATGCGATCCTTTTTACCTACCTCTGGGTCTTCCCCCACCCAGGCTCTCGCCAAACCTACCCGACGTTCTCATGAAGGTCAGGACGTTACTCCAAGCAAGAGTCCTGACTTCCTCCTGTGGGATCACTACTGTCCCAAAGACTTGCCGTCTGAGTCCTCCCAGGGTTTCACAAGCGCACAGAAAGTGCAGTGGTATCACCTTGTCCTCCAAACATCCCGTACATATCGGGTCCTCCTCCATAGCCATCGTATGTAGGTGCTTCCTTAACCTGCAATGTCCTGTTAGAACTCCTATCAGAGGATTCAGGGCACGCCTACTCCTGTTATGGATCCATTCTAACTTCATCAGGCCAAGTTCTAAAATCTTTGACCTGCCTATAGCTCGGCGTCTGCCGCCATTTTCCTTGGAGAGGTTGGCGGCCCATTCCCTCAGGGCTGTAACTATCTGTTGTATTGATATGCCTATTGCTGGTTCAGGTCGTAGGCAGGGAACTCTAGCTCCAAGTCTAGCAAGATCGTTGGCCGTCTTGTTGTCATGCACTCCGAAAGGTCCAGAGACCCAGATCTAGAATACCTGCTTCCGTTCTGCGAGCCTCCCAAGTGCGTCCGCACACTCCTGCTTTAGAGTCGACTGCCTTTAGGGCGGCTTGGCTATCAGAGCAGATATATACGGTCCGCTCTTGACAGTCCATGACCTCCCTCATACTTATCACCGAAAGCGTAACATATACCTCTGCTTGGAATACCGTCGCGAGCTTTTCCAGTGGGTAACTTCTCCTTATATTGATGTTTTCCAAGTATACTCCTCCCCTGATGATTCATCGGTGTAGCATACCAAAGCATCACCAGAGAACTTCACCTGCTCTTCCTCCCACTGCTCCCTACTAGGGATCGTGAGCGTAAACTTCCTGTTCAGCCTCAGCACTTCTTAAACTGGCATTGCTCTGAAGGAAAGTATTGGGATTTCCCTTTCCACCTTTGGAGCTATCCTGGTGTAGCCTAAGTCGCCCACTCCTTTTCAGCATCCAGTGCCCGCATTTTTAGGTATGCCGCCATTGCATCCTTCTGAATCCAGATAGGAGGGCTCGGCAGCCCCAGCAGGACATCCAATGCAGCCGTGTGCGTGGTATGGCTCCGGTTATGTTAAGGCCTGCACGCCTCTACACCCTTGCCTTTCTCCCATGTTGATTAGATGCAACATTTTAGGGGTCACACGATCATTGTTTTTTAATTTAATACCAATAGCAACTGACACTTAGCAAGTGGTAATCATAATATGACATATAAATATGTATATATGTGAAAAACGTTGTGCTCTAGCCACTTGCTGAGGATTAACCAAATTATGCTACAACAGCTATTTTCTGGGCTATATGCCCCAACGAGCTCTGAATTATAAAACAATATTTAGCGTATTTTGACTAACACTATTGGTTCTAAAATACAAACTTAGATTACAGAAACTACCGGGTGCGTGATGTATTGTAAGACGTTTAATGAATAAACTTATTTTCTTGTGTATAAGCTGATAATGCCTTTATTTCGTGTATCCTTCACAACTCTATAAGTTATTGTCATTGCTTAAAATTCCCCCAAGCAAAAGATTAGTTATTCCTTTTGCAATTATTTTATTAGATTTTGTGTTATTTATATTATAAAATGTTATACATTGAAAGTAAAAAATATATTGTTACATCTCAAAAATATAAATGCGTTATTCTCTGATTAAACTTGAAACATATTATTCTTTAATTCAGTTATAAGGCAAGCGTCAGAAAATGTAACATAAAGACAGTTAAACAAAATCAACTCTTTAGATTTGTTTCCTTTTTACGAATTGGTTTTGAAGGAAATCCAACCCCCAAATGTTTCTTATTACAATTTTTGATTTAATAAATGCAAAATCAACCTTTTCTCCCACAAATTTCTCTGTATACATTGTAAGTTGAAGTAATGTGGAACTTTATGCCCACTTTCAGCTGATGAAAGTTTGCAAAGTTAGCGCACAACTTTGCCGTTTCCGGGTTATTCCGTGCCTTGCTTAATAATGCAGACAGTGCAATATTTTCTAGTAGAATACATTTTTAAAACAACGAGAAAAGAACTTTCATGTGCATCGCTGCAGTTTTACCAATATTGGTTTTGTGGGATTAAGAAAAGGTCGTATTAGTGTGGGTAATACAAGGTGTCTTCTATGGGTTAAAATATCTCTAGAATTTTAAAAACTTTCACTTGTAATACCACTAGAGGTTCAATTATTTCAGAAAATTTTTCTAAGGGGAATGAATATTTTATATTATCCCAAGCCGCAGGCGAGGGAGAATTTTGTTAAAATATTATCACGACTTAGTGCCGTATGGCCCTAGAGGGTTAATGGGGGTTGAAACTAAATAAAACTTGCAGAGCTAGAGAAACAAAATGCCCTTATATTTAGCGTTCGGTAATTATACCTTTAATATTTAGTCCGGAGGAAACCCAGCATGTCTCGTTAGGGACGGTCAAACTAACCGGCACTATAGGTGAGTTGGTGAGGGAGGCTTTTAGGGGGATGAAGCCTGAAGGGCTTCACTCGGTCTACGTTTCCGGGGAAGGTGGATAGGTAAAGGACTTAGGAGAGAGGCCTTGAGTCTATAAGACGTAGAAGCGCTCCTAATCGTAAGGGAGGTGACCAGTCGGAAAGATGAAGGTGCCGTGTCCACCCAGTGTTCGGATATTTATACACCGAAAGTGCTGACTATTGTTTAATTGATCTTGACATTGGGTTGCACAGTGATCCGCGACCTCAACGCACAATGGGCTAGAGGTTATAATGGTTTATTTTTAGTACTAGAGAGGAAAGCCTCTTCTTGTTACGTGTGCAAAATAATGATTAAATTAATAACATATTCTCTCAGAAAACTGTATTAGATGAAATAAAACAAACCAAAATCTATTTAGATGTTATTATTTATTATTACTACCTTTTTGTCAAGAATTTTGTTGACATTTCTCTATATTGCAATTTACAAAACTACTTATCATAACATCAGAATCTGTCTAGTAAAAATACAGGGCTGAATATATCACTTTTAACGTTGCACTGTTACATAACTCTCTCATCGCGCGTAGGAGAAGTTTTCCACTCTTGTAACACTTTTTGTGGTCCTGGCTCTCTGCGATCTTTTTCAAATAATCGTTTACCTCGATTAGCAGGCAAGGCTTGTGTTTTACCTAAAATAAGGGTACCAGTTTAAATCCTGTAACCTGAGACTGAGATTTTGTGGAATTTTGCTTTCTGGTGTACGTAAGCTTATTTATGTATTTATTGAGTGTTGAACTGTCTCTAGCTAGTAGATAGCAGGTTAATGGAGTGGAGTACTTACCTTATCTGACATTTCGATTCCATATCTCCCTTGGCTTAGGGGTCAAAACCCGATTTTCCTCCATTGTTGAGAACACCATGTGGTGGGCGTTTAACCTACAAACAAGACTGCTATAAACTGTGTAATTGTAATGAAATCTAATACTTACTGCCATGGGATGTGTTCCATACGTTTCCTGGGGAAATGGTGGATTTTTAGTAGTGGTTTTCTCTCTGTTTTTCTTAGATTGAATTGTTACCCGAGTGATTTGACGTATGACGTTTTGCTGAATTTTCGGTTGATTAACTGCCTTAGCAGTGGGCGATTTTTACCAGCCAAAAAGCATTGTATTGTAATTTTCATATCGTTATTAAGCTTAGAACTATCTGTGTATCTATTTAGGGCTGGTTTATTTACCTAATTATTTGAGCCTTCGGCCACTCCTTAAATTAAAAATTTTTTTTCTTCAAATATTGTTGCTAGGCTGACGCGCCTGTTTTGTTTTCGTATGGCTTTTACCTAGGGTGTACTTAGAGGCGCTACCACTTTTACCTAGGATGTACCTAGCGTCTACCACCAGTTCTGTAATAGAACACCTAGAGTCTCCCACCAGAACGTATAACCCTAGACGTATCGGTGAGACTATCCCGAAGGAGTATTCAGGTTTTAATTTTAAGTTGTCAAACGTAGCATTTTCTTTATTTATCGTTATTGATAGAATGTAACTGGTGTGATCACAACCATAGGGCGGATATACAAGTATATAGTTTTGTAATTTTCCGATTTAATTTACGTGAATTCATTTTCTTGAGGGTCAAACCCAATTATTTTTTTTTTTTTTAATAAATGTACTAAGTGTGTTCTTACAATTTTTACTTTTATTTGAGACGTCCCACAACACCCCTTACCTTTTTGTTTATTTTTTTTATTCGTTGCTAAGTTCAGCTGAGAATGAGGCCCAGCTCCATCTTGGAGGTTTTCGTTTTGGCCCGGCTGCAAAACGGTGGCGCCCTTTTTTAACCCCCCTACTCTCTGGCAATTGGAGCTAGCGCATTTGCTCGCACTCTCTAAGCATCTCACCCTCAGCTTGGCTTCCTTAATTAAAATTTAATTTTTTTTTGGTACTAGTAACTTTGATATAAATTTTCGGCGAATAAAAAGCAAAGCAAGGTGTAGTAAATATAATAATAATGTGGAGCCCGCCATTTTGTTGACAATATTCATGACCGAGACAGACTGGAAATATATTATTTGTTGTCACTTGTGGCAGCTTAGATACAGTGTTTTCAAAATGATTCGGTCGAAATTTCGGTCAAGAAAGTACCCAAGTCATTCGCCACGAAGTTCAGCACTTGACATCCATAAACACTACCGTAATAATAACGCTGACTAATTTATCTCTTGATATCTGTACTGAACCGCATTGTTCTCTTGATCTAATTTCTTTAAGACTTCAATAATTGATTTCTATATCTTAACTTGTTTTCTATCAATTCCCGAAGAAACGGTGATATTTAGAGACTTTTACAGAAAGTACCCTTTTGATGTAGAAGGCATAGGAAAAACATATTTGATGTCAATGGGGTCAAATTTACACTAATACCCCCTGACTCGCACGCCCCTGGTTAAAGTTAACATTGTCCAAAAGGCTCAAATAGATGAACTTACTAACAGTAATTTATGCCCCTAAATTGGTTGTGGTAGCTGAAGTAGTTCCGAAGCTACAAAACGAAAACTAGTTTATAAAGATCATCTTCAAAGGGCTAGCTCCCTGAGGAAGCGTTTCCGCATCCATGTTAATATAATCTTTATTTCTTTTTCACGCGTTCTATCTATCCTACAAGTTTGTAACATGATCACATTAGCACCCTGAATATTCCCTATTGGTACATAAGATGTAATATTGGTTTTTGGACCAGACGATACGAGATTCACGAGCATAATATTCACTAGTATCTAACAGGTCGGGTGCAGACAGTCGTTGTTGAGACCGCCTTAATATGCTGACTTCAAACATAAATTGTTTACTGTATTTCAATAGGTTTACGTTTAAAATATGGCAGTTGAAATAAAACGCTTTTCTCACACAAAAATATATCTATCTATTTACGTCTACTATCTCAAGCATTCATTTTACATTCGTTGAGAATCGAATCATCAATGCTGGTTACAACTTAGTCTGATAACTACTTACTGCATTATATCTTCTAGGTACACATTTCACATTTATCGCCTATACGAACTTGAAACTTTGCCTTTGAGGAATGGCACTGCAAATGACTAACTATTTACAGAACTTGAGAGTTGAGATGAATCAAACACATTAATCCACCTTCGGGTTACAAAACCGCAAACTTTGAACTTATCTTATGGCCCCTGTGCCACAAAATTCACTAAAACTGCACAAAATGCCGCGAGAGAACCCGTGTGTTCTCTCCAAGGCGTAGTGCAAGACGCTTGCCTTGGTCACGTGGGCCCGAAAATCACGCCCCTTTACGCGCTAGCAGTATCGAGAACCCTATCCATACTCCGGTCTAGAGTCCGTTAGAACGCCGGAAGGGGACGCTGCTAAAATGTTTAAGAACACTTTTGGTACAGTACACCCGTCGTTTTCTCATGTACGCCCAGACGTCGCGCTTTTCCCATTTGAATTGATGCGTGCCTTGTTCATGCAACCAGATTATTGAATCTTTTCCCAACAGTTGTGTTTATTAACAGTGGTCAGCTTAGCACTGACATGGGTATTCCACAAGGGTCAGTTATAGGCACCCCATTTTTATTGTCTGCTTTAACGACGTGCCTCATTTGCCAATATCTGGGAACTTCATTATTTTTGCTGATGATGCCACCATCCTGTGGCATGGAATAAATAGACCTTGGAAACCCTGAAATTGATATGAGTAATGGATTTGGACAAGATGACAAGGTCGTGCGATGCTAATCAGTTATCCTTTAATCTCTCAAAGATAAATGTAAAACATTTTACGAATCTTATAGATAGATTTCTATAGAGAATTAGAAAATTAACTTTTTGGAAATAAATTTTTAGGATTATCAATTGGCAACTCTCTTAAATTTGAAACTTACAGACAATAACGTACTTTTGAGTTTAAGTTTAAGAATACAATAAGCAAAAATAATTTTAACATCCATTCTACAAGCCTATACCTATTAGCCAACACTTCCCTCGTTACATATGATATTGTAATTAATACATGCGCTGACGAACTGACACCGGTATTCTGTAGGCTTTTTAACTTATCCTACAAAAAGGAATATTTCCTTCTAGCTGGAAAACTGCGCGAGTTCAGCCCATACCCAAAAAAGGCAAGAAGGCCTAGCCAAACCACTATCGTCCAGTCGCATTGCTTTCAGTTATATCAAAAGTTATCTAGAAAGCTATCAACGAAAAATTATTAAAATACCTGGAAGGCTTCAACATTATTAGTGAGCGCCAGTATCGATTCCGTAAGTCTAGATCAACACGTGGCATTCTCGCTTATGTTACTCACGTTTGGAACAACGCAATAGAACATCATGGGGAGTCCCGGGCGGTAGCACTCGACATTTCCAAGGCTTTTGACCGAGTATACCATGAGGGGCTCCTAAATAAAGTGAAAGAGCATACGGAATGCCGGTTCAATTTTGTTCATGGCTGTCGAGCTTTCTTAAAGACCGTTCTCTGCGAGTGGCGATGGACGGATTTCTTTCAGACACATTTGACATCAACACTGAAGTCCCTCAAGGTTCTATATTGTCACCCACGCTCTTCTTACTATACATTAACGATCTTTTGGAAAAAACTAAAAATGTATAGCTTCGCTGACGACAGCACACTTGTTTCATCTTTTACCTTTGATGCTCGGACATCGGCTGCAAATGCACATCTCTATAGGCAGCAAGAGATCTTACATCTCAACAAAGACCTGGAAGAAATTCTGTCTTGGGGTGACAGTACCCAAGTAGAATTTAACGCTAAAATAGTCATATGTCTTGGCGTAGTCACGTTGCGGCTATTGCTAAGGCAGACTCGCAGAAGCTTGAAGTACTTTTTCGAACTAAGAACCTCTATACACCCCAACAACTTTTGATGTTCTATAAAGCCCAAATTCGACCATCGCTGTAGTACTGTTCGCATATTAAGGGCTCTGCTCCTAAACATACCTTGAGATTGTTAGATTCCATTCAAAGAAGAGCCATTCGCTTGATCGGTGACCATAGTCTGACAAACAACCTGGAAAGCCTTGAACATCGAAGGCGGGTTGGCGACTTGAGTCTATTTTACAAATATTTTCATGGCAAGTGCTCAACTGAGGTTGCCCGCTTAATACCACCCAGAGCGGTGCATGGTAAAATTACACGACGAGCCACTGCAGCCCACGAGTACGTGGTTCAGTCTAGTATCAAAATTCTTTCATCTGGATAACGTCATCACTCTGGAACGACCTCCCTGAGATCGTGTTCCCCAACGAGTATAATCTCCAAAGATTCAAGACCAACGTGAATCGTTTCCTGCGCACACGCACCGCTCCCAGAGCGCCATAAAGGATTTATCCTGCAGTGCTGTGCCTTATCACAAAAAAAAGCCTATACCTATTGGCCAAAACTTCCCAAGCTACATATGACTTAAGTCTATGATATGGTCTTTGCCCTACCCTGAACGTTTAAACCGAAAATAAAATCGTTCCTTGTTGAAAAATGTTTTTACAGTGTAGATTTTTTTAAAAATGGAACACAGATACTGCCCCGTTTGGTACACATCATTAATAATGTTCTGAATTATAACGTTGATTGCAATCAACGAATATACGATTTATATTCTGTCGGTAAATTGTGTTATTCCTTTGTTGATCTATTTTATACCTTTTTTTTATAGATTCTTTAACTATTGAGATTAAAATGTATCAGTCGAATACGGGATTTGTCAATAAATATGAATTGGGAAACGGAAAGGTTATCATGTTTTTAATAAACAAAAAAGATGAATTTTCGCTATTGGGATTTGCATAATTAAATTAAATGAATATGTTTTTCCAGATTTTCGGAACCAATCTGAGAAAAACTTGAAAAAATACAAAAAAAAAATTTCATGGCTTTTTATTCTGAACAATTTTTCATAATTCAAATTTTCGATATTGATACAAATAAAGGTGCTTTACTCTTGGATCAAATGCATTTATGAGCAAATATTGTGCTATTTTAGGATTTAGACCATGGAAAATTGTAATGAAAAATAAACTTTTTTCCTAAATTAAAAACTCAAAAAGGTGCAGAAAGTAGTCCATTCTCTCAGTGGTTAAAGTGTAAATGGTAAGAATAAAACTCTGCCTAAACCATAAATACAATAGCAATAAAATAGTGGCAAGAAAGATCTTTACATAACAGTAACTAATCTAGGACATGTTTTGTTATTGAATTTTCGCTGTATTGTTTAGTAGACTTGGTAATAGGACTAAGGTCAACCTCTACAAGGTGTTAGTCAGGCCGGTTCTCACTTATGGTGCACCTTCATGGTGCAACATAAGCAGAACGGAGCTTAATAAGTTCCAGGTAATACAAAACAGGGCACTAAAAATTATTGCGGATGTTCCCAGGTACACGATGAATCGCATACTTCATCAAGACTTTCGTATGCAGACAATAAATGAATTTTTCACAAAAATTATTACAGACTATTACAGACGTACGGACGTATCGACAAACCCATTAATCACGGACTCCCACACGAGATCTAGACCAAACAGTACGTACAAACTACCGAAAGACTGGCTCCCTGTTGGTCCAATCCCATAGTAGAGAAGCACTAATAGTAGTGAGGCACTATCAATCAACCACCAATGACCCAATCAATTCACAATCAATGGAATAGGCGCCAAAATTTTGCAGTATAAAACTTTTTAAATCAAACAAGCAGAAATACGAATAATCAAGGCAAAAGTCAATTTCAAAATTTCTACAAGTGATAAAACCTAAACAGTTTGCGAAGATTCAATTGAAGTCGCAGGAGAATTCCTAACTTAAAAAAAAACAGAGATCCCAAGTAAGGATATTTGAAGATATAAAATAATATCAAGTTTTCCTTAAAATGTTTGAGACCGCTTTAGATACTATTTTGAATTGTAGTAGCTACTACATAGGCATTAAATAGCCATAAATGTAACAAGTTTCAAAAGGAGCTTGCGCTTTGGACTACTGACTCACGAGCGTAGCGAGTGGTCCAACACATGAGGGGCATAAAAGCAAAACGGATAAAATTCGCTTACCCCAATTTCTAGAAAATGTCAAAAAATTGTCGCGGCCTCAGATTAGCCTTTTTTATTATTTAATTATTTAAATAATGTTTTGCATATCATTAATGGATTTTGTTCCTTTTGCTTTTTTTTATGATTAAAAAATTCTTGTTAACGACCAATATTTATTTTATATTATATGGCTATTAAACTAGAATATTATAATAGTTATTTATCTATTAAGGGCATTATGAAGATGTTTATGCCTCCGAGGGCAATAATCTTCCAAAGTTCTAAAGCCGAGGGCCTTTGGCCCGAGGGTTTCTAAGTTGCCCGAGGGTAAAGACATCAAGTAATGCCCGTGGTAGATACAATACTTTATGTCCTACTTCAGATAATTCCAACTTAAATTAAAAGGAAATTCAAAATCACGAAAGGTTTTTTACCTACATAGTTGCTAAATAAACAAAGGTAATAAGTGTTCATTGTTGTGTTGTGTTGTGTCAAAGTCAAAACTGAAACTCATATAAAATAATGGATTTTCCGTTGATTCCGGTTAGAATTGCTCTGAATGCTGCCAAAGCTTTGGATAATCTTGTCCCAAAGAAGTCTAAAGACGCCTATGATAAGGAATATCAAAGGTTTGGGGATTGGATGAAAAATAATGATGTAAATATTATCAACGAGACGGTGCTACTCGGATATTTCCAGGGATTGGTATGTTAAAAATGCTGTTGTGAATTATATTAAGATACTAATTATGTATATTGATTATAGTCTGGAACATTCACTCCTAATTCTCTATGGACGAAATATTCAATGTTAAAGAAGACACTAATAGTTAATAAAAATATAGACATTGCAAAATATTGCAAGTTAGGCCAGTATCTAAAGCAAGCATTCAAAGGATATGAAGCGATGAAATCGAAAATTTTAACTCGAGAAGATGTGCTGAAATTCATCCGTGAAGCTCCCAATGAAACTTTTTTGATGTACAAAGTGGCTCTGTTATCTGGTGTATTTGGTGGGTGCCGCCGCCAAGAGCTAGTTAATATGTTGGTTGAACATATAGAAGATAGAGGATCCGTAAGACAAATTTACTGAAAGTTCATTAGAAAGTTTTAAGTGAAAATAATTATAGTTGGTGGTTGTTAAAAGCAATTAGGAAATCCTTGGCGTGTTGGCCTATTTTCTTGTTTTGGCTGGAAAGTCATTAAGACTTTTGTATTGATTTTGACAAATGAGGTGTTGTGGCTTAAGCAAAACAAATAATCTGAAAATATGTTCATGTAGTTTCTACTCCGTTGCATACTTCTCTCAGTCAGAAAATCGACCTAAGCAACAATAGTTAATGTTTCCGATACAAAGACCGATAAAAAGCGTGTCTTTACAATTATTGATGAGAAGGAGATGGGTTGTTTAAAGCTACTAAGAACTTATTGGTCTTTACGCCCGACGAACTGCAACATCAATAGATTATTTTTGTGTTACCGTAACGCTCGTTGTTTTTCACAGCCAGTTGGTATGAACACCATAGGCAAGATTCCTTCTATTATTTTAAAATACCTGGGTCTAAGCGATGCGTACAAATATACTGGTCATTGTTTGCGCAGAACCTCTGCAACCTTGTTGGCGGACGCGGGGGCAAACATTACCACATTGAAAATTCATGGCGGTTGGAAAAGTTCAGCTGTGGTTGAGGGATATTTAGAAGACACTATGTGAAATTGATAGCTGGAGTACCATCAACGAGACCATCAACATCAAAAAACGTTCAATCATCGTCAATTTATGTTAGTGAAAATCACAAAATAATAGAAAACATTGACTTATCAAAAGCCGGTAAATTCGTTTTTACTGGGTCTTTTCATAACTTTTCATTTAATAATAATAAGTTTTTTCGTTAATAAAATGTTGTTACTTTGATTTTTCCTATTTATTTCTCTTAATGCCCGAGGGCACTAGAAACTTCCTGAATGCCCTAGGGTATTATATACCATTTAAAGTGTCTGGTAACTATGGTATTATGAAACAATGATATTCGAGTAGGACATAAAACAAATTTATTACACATAATTCTGTAGCTTCTTCTGTCGGATTATACATATTTTTCACCGTTTCTGAAAGTTCTGCATCATCCGTACGACCACCTTCACTAGAAGTGAAAAAATCTACATACAATTTTAAGGAAGGATTCGCTTGCCACTCGGTTTCAAAATACAACTGAAGGAGCCACCGACGTCAGACACTTTTTTGAAAAGGAATGATCTCGTTTCGGGAAAATAATCGAAATTTCTTTTACACTATTAGGAGCTTGCAGCAGTTACCGTTGGAGCATGGTTTTGCTTTTATATTCTGTCCGGTACATCCGTCAGCTAATAGTTTTATACTCGTAATCTCAGTTAAATTAAAGTTCTGCAGACAATGGGAAGCACATGAAGCTACCTCGTTCAAACCTTCTGGGTAGGTTCCTTTAGTCCATACATAGCTGAAGCAATCTACCAACAACAATAGACAAACTAAACAAATAAAGTTGACGCCGGCAGTAAGCTTCTTCATCTGGAATTTTCAAGTTGGGTAAATTTTTCTGACAATCAAACAAGAGCGTTAGATATCCTGGTTCTTCCTCCCTCAGTAATGAGAAAATAGCTTAAGTCTTTTTCTTATGACCTGCTTGGCATGCTTGTAGTGACGACAATTTTCGAGTCTCGAAAAATATAAAAATGACAACTTTCGTAAAGGTCACTTTTTCGTATACGAGGTAATTCAAAAGTTACAGGCATTATGCGCGACTTTTTCGCCACTCTGTATATGAAATTTTAATTAGTTTTTATTAAGGATATTATCTACATCTAGTATTCTGCCTTGTTTTTTCTTTTTATCGTAAACTATTGTAGAAAATAAAGTTGAAAAACGTTGTTGCCCTTGGAAAACTCGTTGTGACAGTTTTTTTTTCAGGAGCATTGCACAAGTGGGAATTTGGAAAAATTGCCCTAACTTGGTGTTTAATTTTATTTGTGGGTCCTTTAAAATTTAATACCGTTGGAAAATTCCCCTTCAATTCTTATTCGCTGACCAGAAAAAGAAATTAATCTCTTTTTAGGATTTAAAGCTGTATAAAATTTTCATTATAAAATAAAAGTTTTAATTATACAATTGTAAGTTATATAACAATCGGGCACTTTTTTTAAAAGAAGAGTCTACTTAAATCATAAAGTTCAATTTTTCGCAATATTTAATTTAGCCTCCGCTACCCAGTATTTAGAGATCTAGTTATTTATAATTTTTCATCTTTAGTGACTATTGAAGAAGACATTTGTTAAATTGTCACTTATTTGTCCAAGGGAGTGGCTGGACGATACTGAAACATTTTCTAAATCAGAGAATGGATAATCTAGTGATATCTAATTCGAAAGTAAACTCCTGGACAAAATTAACGCAACATCATAAATTTTACACTTATTTGACGCCATTTTTTTTTTCTGAACCTATAATCCGATTTAAATGATTTTTTTTTTGAATTGTAGGTTGGTTCCTTAGAAATGTCATAGTTTTCGCTATTTGTGATAAAAAGTGGGTTTTCATATTATACCGGGTGTAATAAAAATGGTATGTTTTTTTCCGAAAATTTAAAACACCCTGTGGAGAATACTAGCAACAGTAACACATAGCAGTTACAATTACACTGTAGGTCCATCTTTTCCTAATATTCTGTTTTTTGGTTTATTCAATTTTCTCTGTTATTAGAGGAGATATACCGTTTTATAGCTCAACATGTTTTTAAAACCTTTATTATTCCATACGTTCATTGTTAACTGTTTTGCAAGCAGGCCGTGGACCTCCTGTGACGTTTCAAAGAATATGTCAACAAAATGTTGTGTTTTAAAGTTACAAAGGTGAAATAAAGTTTGCCCCACTGACAAAAATCTGTTCGAAAACTGCTTATTTATCATTTGTTTAGTGTACCCAGTTGCGATTGCCTGCATACGAGTATTTCAAATTGAAAAATGAATCGACCAAAAAATTTGTCGGTAGAAGAAGCAGTAAGAGCATTAACTTTGGTGGATGAGGGCTATTCAATGTGTCATGTTGCTAATGTGATCGGAAGACATCGTTCCACTATAAGTCGTCTGGTTGAACGATTTAACGAGTCTTACTCTCGAAGGCCAGGGCAAGGGCGAAAACGATGTACCGATCCAAGAGATGGACGTTTTCTTAGGCAAACTGCTCTAAGAAGTAGAAGGGTCACTAGTACTGTGTTAAAAAGTGAACTTAGGACGGCTCGTCATCATGTAATATCGTCTCGAACAGTCAGAAGACGTTTAAATGAAGCTGGTCTAAGCAATAGAAGACCGGCAAAGAAACCATTACTCACCAGACAGCACAGAGTTAACAGATTGCGTTTTGCCAGGAACCATCAACATTGGACTGTTAATGATTGGAAGAAGGTTTTATTTTCTGATGAAACAAGAGTTAGTCTCAGTTCTCCTGATGGGCGCGAACGTGTTTGGCGAAGGGCTGGAGAGAGATTTGCAAGTTGCAATATCTCTCCAAAAATCCCGTTTGGTGGAGGCTCTGTTATGTTTTGGGGGGGAATTTGTTTCAACGGGCGCACAGAACTAGTCCCTATACGTGTAAGATCAATGGATGCGAATTTTTATTTAGAAAACATTGTAATTGAACATGTAATGCCTTTTGTTCCTTTTTTGGAACCGAATAGTGTATTTATGCAGGATAATGCTCGTCCCCACGTGGCTAGGCAAGTCATAGACTACTTAAACCGTGTAGCTATTCCGTTAATGGAATGGCCACCTCTTAGTCCCGATTTAAATCCCATAGAGCATCTATGGGATGCTCTTAAGAGAAATGTTCGAAGCCGTAATCCCGCACCGGTTAACCACAATCAATTGGTGGATGCAGTAATTGAAGAATGGGAGGATATGCACCAGGATACAATTAAAAATTTAATTTCCAGTATGCCGAGGCGTATGAATGCTGTGATTCGAAGTAGAGGTGGACATACACGATATTAATGTCACATTTAAATGACCAATTTTATGTTTTCGATGATTTTTTTTTTCGTGTTTTCGTTTCCAAAAAAAAAGTTTGTATTTCATACATGTAATTTCAATTACAATTTTACAGTTTACAATTCAATTTATTTGTTATTAAGTTATCGTTATTAAATAAAGTTACTCGTTAATTTTATTTTTATTTATCAAAGCAAACAAAATATAAATAAAGGTTTTAAGAACATGTTGAGCTATAAAACGGTATATCTCCTCTAATAACAGAGAAAATTGAATAAACCAAAAAAGAGAATATTAGGAAAAGATGGACCTACAGTGTAATTGTAACTGCTATGTGTTACTGTTGCTAGTATACTCCACAGGGTGTTTTAAATTTTCGGAAAAAAACATAACATTTTTATTACACCCGGTATAATATGAAAACCCATTTTTTATCACAAATAGCGAAAACTATGATATTGCTAAGGAACCAACCTACAATTTAAAAAAAAATCATTCAAATCGGATTATAGGTTCAGAAAAAAAATGGCGTCAAATAAGTGTAAAATTTATGATGTTGCGTTAATTTTGTCCAGGAGTTTATTTTAAAATTTCTAAATAAACCTACTTTCCGCACTAAAAGTTGCACTTTTCCGCACAATTGCTTCTCAGTACTGGCAGTGGCGCTTTTTTAACACTAACGCGGGGTACAATACATCAACATTCACAAGACATACAAGGGGTCAAACGAAATTCGGGGGAAAGGCTCTACGCAAACTAAAGAACGCCGCCAAAATGTTTATGTATGTATTATAAATCAGGTGGTCTGTTTTGAAAATATTTTACATTATACAGGGGCGCGAAAAAGTAAGTCATATGCCTCCATTAAGTAAAAACATCAATTTCTAACGGTTGCTTCAAATTCTTAAAATTATTCCTCAAAATATTTGACGTAATAATAAGCTTTGTGTTGAACAAAAGTTAGGGGGAGGGGCAAATATTTTGACATAAAATGTAGGTATATAGGATGTTCCACAAAATTGTGGCAGAAAAAATATTTTTTCCTTAAATGGAAATCCCTGTATATTATTATTGCATTTTCACCGGAAAATTTTAGACATGCTTCATGTATAATATCCTAAACCTATCTTTAACTGTTCACTAAGTATTTACGTTCAAATATTAAAATAACACTTTATTGCAGCTAAATTACATTTTTTAAAATCTCAAAAAATATTTTAGCAAATGCTGGAGGTGTCCGCCATTAACAGCTCTGCAGTACCCCAGACGATCAATAAATTCCTGCTGTATTATTTTTTCTACGGTTTCCGGAGAAATATTCCTAATTTACGTTACGAATGATCTCTTTGAAAATATCAAGCGTGTGTGGCTTATCTTTATTTTTAACATAACCCCAAAGAAAGTAGTCCAGTGGAGTAAGGTCGGGTGACCTAGGTGGCCACTCTATTGATCCACGTCTGCCTATCAACCGGTTTAAGAAAACATTATCTAGGAATCTTCTAACAATCGCAGCATAGTGGGGCGGAGCTCCATCCTGTTGAAACCATAACGCTTGGTTTGGCATGTCTGGATTATTTTCATCAGGATATAGTGTCGCTAGTGATGGAATCAACGCGTTTTCTAAAAAGTCATGATAACGTTCCCCCGTCAAAGTTCCTTTAAATAAGTATGGTCCTATTACTCTGTTATTAATAATCCCTGCCCATAAATGTATTCATTATTCTGAGAATGACTCTCCCTAAACCAGTGTGGATTTATTGGAGCCCAGAGTCTTAAATTATGCCTATTTACTTCTCCATTCAAGCAAAACCTTGCTTCGTCTGAAAAGCATATCTGTTTTACTAGACTTGAATCATTATCAGTTCGATCGGTCATGGTCTGGCAAAACTCGTTTTTGCGGTCTGGATCATCTTCAAAGAGCTCTTGAACTAATCGAATTTTATATGGGTGCCACTTTTCCTTCTTTAAAAATTTTGTTACAGTCGACCCATGAATCGTGTTATCTAAAGTCAGCTGAGTACTTGAGAGGTTCGGATTTTCGTGTAATGAAACATAGATGTCCAGTTTTTTGTCATTAGGAACGCAGGCGTGCCAGTATCTTTAATAGTGCTAGTCTTTCTCCACTTAGTCTCAATTCTACTGATTGTAGATTGACTTACAGGTTCTCTATTCGGATATTTATTGTTGAACATTATGCGAACTTCGTTGTGCGTTCTAGTTTTCTCACCACAGCCAAGCATACTTAATATTTCGATTCTCTGAGTCTCGGGTAAACGCATTGTAAATATTTTCAATTACCAATACAGTGACACTTTGTCAAATATTTACAGACAGACGTGTAATTTATTTCTTGGAGAGTTGAAGATAGGTTTAGGACATTATTCATGAAACATGTCTAGAATTTTTCTGAGAATCCGAAAGTGCGATAAAATACAGGGATTTCCATTTAAGAAGAAAATATTTTTTCTGTCTCACTTTTTTAAGACATCCTGTATACCGTAAACTGGGGTTACTTTGCCCCTGCAAGGTTACTTTACGCCATTGTACAAAAAGAGTTTGATTTAATTTTATACTCCGACGATGTGCATATGTCACCACACAAACACCGATGTATTAGGGGTTATCTATGTTACTATCAATTACCGCTAATTCTTGCATTCCACGTGCAATCTGAGCCCGACAGCCGTTGAGTGAACTGCGGAAGAAAAAGTTGTGGTTATTTTTACCGGCAAAATTTGGTATATGTATCAGTGGTTGCTTATGACTCACGAGTAAGTATTTGCACATTAGTTAATGTATTATCTTGTCATCACATTACATTTTCTTTTTTTGTAAATAAACGAACAAAAACAAAAATACAATTTTTTCCTGTCTTGACATGCAAATTTTTGCCTATTTGGGGTTACTTTGCCCCGGGGTAAAGTATACCCATTTTTATTTTATTTTTTGCTTTCTAACAATTTTTTTTTGTTACAGAAATGCCCAGAAAGTATCAAAGAAAATTGGGATCTAGAAAATATGCCGATTATACAGAGGAAACCTTGCAAGCATGTCTCAATGAAATTAGAAGTGGGGAAATTTCACACAGGAAAGCAGAAAAAAAATACAAGATTCCTAGAAAAACAATTTTAAACAAACTAAAAGGCAGGCATAATAAAAAACCAGGAAAACAGCCAATATTTAGTTACGATGAAGAAAGACAATTTGTTGATTGCTTAGTTTCCTTGGGAGAGCATGGGTTCCCTGTAAACACTAGAGAATTGCGCCATATAATAAAAAATTATTTAAACCGATGTGGTAGGGAAGTAAAAATATTTGAAAACAACTTACCTGGTGCAGAGTGGGCAAATGCTTTTATAACAAGGCACCCAGAGCTGTCGGAGCGTTTTGCCGAAAATGTGAAACGCACACGAGCGGCAGTAGATGAACCGATGCTAAGAAGTTTCTTTGAAAACTTGGCCAACGAAATAAAGGACGTTCCTCCCACAAACATATGGAACTTTGACGAAACGAACCTCACTGACGACCCTGGGAAAAAAAAGGTCCTTGTCAGGAGAGGATGCAAGTACCCAGAGATTATTAGAAATGCTTCTAAAACATCTATATCTGTGATGTTTTGTGGAAATGCTTCAGGAGAACTCCTTCCTCCGTATGTGGTTTATCGAGCCGCTAAAATGTGGACCACATGGGCGGAAAACGGTCCTAAAGGATGCCGCTACAATGCTAGTAGTTCAGGATGGTTCGATGCAAACATATTCACAGACTGGCTGCAAGGTCAGATGATACCAAGATTGAAGAAATTGGAAGGGAAGAAAGTACTACTCTGTGATAATCTTTCATCCCATATAACTGTCCATGCACTTCAACTGTGCCGCGAAAACCAAGTAAACCTAATCTGCTTGCCCCCAAACAGCACACACCTAACTCAGCCACTGGATGTGGCATTTTTTCGACCCTTAAAAATAGCTTGGAGAAAGGTGCTATCCGAATGGAAGGACACTGATGAGGGCATTCGTAACACAAACATTCAAAAGCAAAATTTTCCGCCGTTATTGTCAAAAATGATGCTTATTATTGCACCAAATGTTGAAGATAATTTGAAGGCTGGTTTTCGAAAATGCGGCATAGTTCCTTTAAATGTAGACGAAGTTTTAAGCCGCATACCAACAACTACATGCAATCCGGATGGCATTCAGTCCGCGTTTCTAGAAACTCTTCAGATGAAAAGGTCAGATTTAACAAAACCTGTAAGTAGCCGCAGAAAGAAAATGAACGTTCCCCCCGGAAAAAGTGTCTGCGCTGATGAACTCATGGTTACCAAAGAAACTGTGGAAGACGAACCCACTACTTCTTTCTCTAGACCGGAAAACGAAATGGTTTTTGATGACCACTCGTCAGACGACATCGACTTTGATGAGCTTGCCAAAGAAGATCAAAAAGAAAAACAATTTATGGACTTTTTAGAAGGCAAAGCATCAGAGCCTAATTATTATAAGTTTGCAAGTGTTGTTCGGGAAATAGGAACCTTTGTAGTCTTTTTGTATGAAGGAGAGTTGTATCCTGGGCAAATCGTAGGGTTTGACGATAAAGAAGTCACCGTTAACTCGATGGAAAAATCCCTTAAAATGTGGAAATGGCCCTCGAAACGAGACGAGCTAACATATCCATGGACCGATGTTTTAGGCTCCATTCAACCTCCAAAGCAAGTTTCGAAAAGGGCCATCTTTTCTGTTCCCGAATTAACAAATGTTTATGATTAAAATTAAACTTTCTCCTTGTTTTTACTATAGCTGCTTATAGTGTATTTTAATTTTATTGAGATTTTTAAATGTCTTCATGGGTTTTTAATAATAAACGTTAAAAAAAGAGTTTTTTGCATTTTTCTTCGTACGGGCATGACTGTAGAGGTAAAGCTATTCAACGGCCGGTTTAACTTTGCTCCATCTATTGAAATACACGCGTCATAATATCATTTTCTAAGGTGGAGCAATGTAACCCCGACCTATGGGAGACTTTACTCCACTTTTCAGATTTTAAAAAAACGGTCATGGAATATTTTTAGACTGGATACTAATATACATATATGAGCACCAAGCCTACTTTTATATGTATTATCAAAAAAAAATAAATTATCGACTCTTTAAAGATTTTTTAAAATGGAATATTTAAATTTTGCCTTAAAAATGGGGCAAAGTAACCCCAGTTTACGGTACCTATATTTTATGTCAAAATTCTAGCGTTTTTCCGAACACGCCCGCATTTAATTTGAATTGAATTTATCCGTTATTAAATCACAACCCTGTATATTGAGTTACTAATTATTATCAGTGACAAGAGAAGCGTAAACAAATGGAAAACCTTTTCACTTCATCATGGCCTGTTAATATTCTGTTGTTTAGATTTTGTATGATTTACTTTACATCTTCCCTTGCAACAGGGGAGAAACCCATAGAATTGTTGTGAATCTGATAAATGGTGAATTGAACTGATCTACCATTTGAAAAGTGAGAGCTAAACTGGTCTTCTACTACATGGGAAAAATATCGGGAAAAAGAGTATCACCTATCAACTGCATTGCAAGACAGAAAGTGTGCAAGAAAACTTGTTCAGAATAGACGAAAAATGTAATTACAAATATTTTTAATATGCCTTATCAAGGCAAATTGTAAAATAATTCTATTTTTTCAATTTAGCGCCAATTTTACTCACTTAACAATAATTTTTAGCGTTTTCTCTTGACCGAATTTACTGGAAATTCTTGAATTTTTGAAGCTTTAGGCGAATGTATTACGAGATGAAGCCGCTTACTTCGCTTAATTGGCCACCTTGTATATTTATGTATAATTTCTGCCATTAGCCATTAGATTATTTAACTAAAGTCGCAGAGGAAATCATGCAGTTTCCTCGCTAGTTGTAAAAACAATAGAAAAATTATCCTTATCCAGTAACTTACCTATTACTGTAGCTAAAATGATTAATCCAAGAAGTACCGCCGTAACAATCATGGTGATCAGCTCGATGGTAACATTGAGGTCATTCAGCGATTGTTCAAACCCATAAGTCGCGTTCTTACTAGAGTTCGTGACCGAAAACAAAACCATTTCTTCCGGTACATCGAAATAGAAACTAGAATTTTTTTGAAATGTTACTGGATACCAATTGTCATCGTCGAATTCGGTAGTTGATGACGCAATTGGTACTGATGGTGAATATTTGTCCGATTTAAATGAAGAAAAGAAGTTACCGGGAGACGCTGTTTTCGGACTGCTGAAAACAACGGTAGCGGAAGTGAGGGAAGCGACATTTAAAATGGAAAAGTTATTTGAATCTTTCATAGACATTGAGGCGAGTGATCTCCACAAATTAGCGCTAGAGGCTTGATTCATTTTAAATTGTTTTATTTCACATGGTGCCTTTTACATTGTTTTCAATGTTCTTTTCTTTATTTTGCTTTTCATTGTTCACATCTGAAAGGAAAGAAAATTTTTCATTAGTATAATTAACTTCCTTGCTAGGTGTATGGATTAATCAAGTTATTTGTAGTATCTGTGTGGAGACAGTTTTACTGTTGTCCACACCGAGGAAAAACGCAATTATTGTGTTACATCTAGTGAAATATAATATGGCAGTTAAGATATTTTCCGAAAAACATTTAGTTGTTTGAAATTGCCGAATATTTTCTTAACTTCAACGAAATTATGTTGGGTCAATTAAATCTTATTAGTTCCTTCAAACATTAGATGGAAAATTAGGGTTAATGGGGACCATTTTTAAAAAATATTAGGTCACCCATATTGCAACCAGTGCAGTGGTTTCAAAAGGGTGATGGGTTATTTAAGGTCATATTCTTTGCCGAGTGTATTTTCGCTATTTTTTAAATAAACCATGCTTCCTTAAACACTTTTACCTAAAAGAGGTTGATGGCGCACTGGTTTAATTCCCTAGTGGTTATATTAATTTTTACTGCTCACTAGTTCGTTAATTTTGTGCTTCCTTTGATTAAAACCATTGTTTACTTAATGACTGTGTTTTTATTTCCTAATGCAGGTCATGGTAGCATATTACAATGATTTACGACAAAGACACTGGTCGATACGTAACTTTCACAATACTAACTGCTTTTCTACATTTTATCACTATCACTTACATCACAAAAATGCCCCGGTATCGTAGGGAGTTCAATTTTGTACGTCAGATAACGCGGCCTCACTAGCTGCTTAGTTCTACTTAAAAAGAAACCACTAATTGCCCATTACTTAAAATCGTAGAGCGGGCGTAAAAGCACTTGCTTCACGGAGCCATCTTGGAATGCATTATTCCCTCTCCACCGTAGCGCCGTGCTTCTTATCTCGACCGGCGTGCGATACGACCCAACCTATAGAGAGCTAGCGTCCCACAGAGATTAAAGTCGCACGTACACAGCTTTTACCAACATATTGTCTTTGACGTGTTGATACAGGTTTTCCCAACAGAGGTCCTCAGTGGGGAAATTGGAGAGTTAGAATCAAAGCCGTTGTCGTTATTACTTTTCTTAATTAAAATGTGTCCAAAAATATTATAAAATTTTGTAGGTATTTAAGGCTCAATAACGCGCAAATTTATAAAAAGATTTAAACGGTTTTGCTACTGTAAGATTCTGATAGGGTTATTTAAGATACGATTACGTGTCCGGTCAAATTAAATTCTAATTAAGGACTAGTGCATAGCCTTATTAAAAAAAAACTAAGGAAGTTAATGAAAATAGTGGAAGTACTCACTTTTTGACATTTTTCAAACATAATAAATTTTAAAAAGAGCTATGTATCTTCGAGCTCTTAAATCTTATCTTTACAGTCCCAAAAATTCAGACATAGCAATTTCGTAATAAGACTGTATTCTTGCAGAGCGCAAAGCATATTTTTGTCAAAATGTATTAGAAGTTGTCTGTCGACAACTATATTTATTCTCAGTTGACGTGAAACAATCGATACAGAGGCAAGATTATGGTATACTGAGAATAGCCTAGAAAAAATGGAACAACTTGACATCGGAATAATAAACAAGTGTTCAAAATGACCACCATTTTCTGCTGGAATGGCCGGAATTTCAGCACTAATTCTGACTTTTATTCTAAGTCATTTGGACGGTTAAAGTTTGTTCTTTAAATATCCCACAAAAAGAAGTCGAGCTTAAGTTCGGGGATCGCGCTGGATAGTCAATAGCACCTTTTCTGCCTATACAACGTCCTGCAAATTGTTCACTTATGTATTGTCTAACATTTGCCGCATAATGTGCAGGTTCTCCATCTTGCTGGAACCATACCTGTTCGTTTATGCCATTATTTACACCCGGTAAAACCATTCTGCGTGAATGAATTATGTGATTCCTGAGGAAGTCTAGATATTTTTCGCCATTGAAATTACCATCTATGAAAAAAGGTCCTACAATTTGTCTACCAACTATGCCCGCCCAAACATTAACTTTTTCGGGCTTCTGTGTATGACCTTCCTGGAACCAGCGAGTATTCTCAGCAGACCAATAACGATAATTGTGTCTAATAACAATGCCAGTTAAATGTTAAGTAGCTTCATCCGAGAAAATGATATTTGTTGCGAAGTTATCATCGTTATTGCATCTTTCCATCATCAGCTCACAAGATTCAACTCCTCTATCAATATCGTCCTCGTTTATCTGTGCACCAACTTTATCTTGTAGGGATGCAACTTCTCTTGCTTAAACAAATTTTTCACTGACTGATGAGTCATGATGAGACTTATTAAAATCCATTGGCATTGGCCTGGATGATTGTGTTGGATTTTTATGTATTGAGAGGATGATATCTAAAGCTTTTGTCTCCCCCGGTTGCTGTTTTAGGTACCTGATTTAGCAGCTTCCCTAACACTGCCTGTTTCTTGAAATTTCTTTAACACTCGACACACCGTTGACTAATTTATTGGGGGCCTATTTAGATAGAATTCAGTGAAAAGTTGAGAAGCTTCATATTTCCGTAACCACTCGTCATAAAAATTTCAGCTCGTTGTTTCTTATTCACATGAACCATAGTATAAACAAATTTGAAATCAGACAACAGAAAATTAGGTAGGAATAATTATAATTAGAAAGTTTTTCATTTTTGAGCAGTCATTATCTCGGAAACGCTTGCAAATAAGTTAAAATTTGAAATACAAAAAATTCAGAGTTTTCCCAGTAGAATCCAAATAGGCAATCATATGCAGTGCTAGTTAAAATAAGTAAGTTAGTCTCTATGGCAACCAAACCAAAAATGACAGAAAAAATTCATGCACGTAGAAATGTGGGGATTTATTTACTCAACAATTTTGATAAAAGTCAAATTTTCATATACGAGGTAATTCAAAAGTTACAGGTATTATTTCCCGACTTTTTTCCCACTCTGTATATTTCGTTATTATTATGTAATTTTAACGGAGCAGAATGAAAATTCAGAAAAGCAAGCAAAAAGCAGATCTCGACTAGCGAATAAACCGATATATTTATGATAGCCCAATTGGTTAGGACGTTGGTGTATAAAACAGAAGGTTATTGGTTCGAATCTGGCTCGTGGATCTACTTTTTTTCTGAGTTTTTATTTTTCATCTGATATGCCACTAACTTATTTGAAATTATAGAATTCTTACAGGCGCTGGTTATAGTTACTTTGGCTATGAAATAAATGATCAGTGATACTTCGCCTGACTGAAACTGCAATCGCAAAATGGCGGTGATGCTCTCGGCCAAGGGCAAAAAAGGGCTGCAATGGCCATTATTATTGGATGAGTTTCCCTTCCCCCTCTAACATTCGTACCACTCGTAACTGCAAGTTTTTGCTCGGAAAATTCGGTTCAAAGCAGATCTCGACAGCGATAAAAGCGATGTGCCTCTGATGGCTTAATTGGTTAGGACGCTGGCGTATACAACCTAAGGTTGTTAGTTCAAATCCGGCTCCTAGTTCAAGTATTTTTTGCATTAAATACAAATTTTTCTGCCGAAATTAAATCAAATTATCGTTAAATAACAACGCGAGACACGGACGGAACAAAAATTATTTCAAATCGCCGAATTCGATCGGCGCGGCCTTCGACACAACTTCGAACGTCTCGCAGTATGTAAGCGGTGTTTAGGGTGTAATTTGCAGTACGTTGTGATCAATGTGATCTCACCAATCTGTCCAGCCCAGTCACCGATAAACTATTTGCTGAACAAGGTGGACCCTTAACTGCTACTAATTTGTTTAACCATCTTACGTAATTCATAAGATTTACGTTTTGAGTAAACGCAAATAAAACCATTTAGCTAGCAATTTAAAAAAATTAAACCGAACAATGCCATGTTTCTTTTCTTAATGGATTTTTTTCCACAGTTAAATCACTGTTCAAATTGAAGGACTAATTAATCTAATTATACATTAAAGCAGGCATCTTTAAATTAGACAATGTTTGTGTTCAAAAGAAAATATAAACAGCTTAAAATAGTCTAAAATAACCTATTAATTTTTATTAGATATTTTTCAGGACTCATTAAATCTTGTTATGAGAAATCCTATCGTAACAAATATAAAAGATATTTTTACCCTAAAATTGTAAACACATTTTATCGAAGCCGTGTCGGTAAGTAAGGTTTATTTCGTATTGTGTTCGAAATTAGGGAGTTACTGGGTCATCTAGTATATCATATGCATTCTAAGTTAATTAGCTATGATTAGAAAATGCAGAAGAAGGTAATTAGAGGCGCAACATTTAAAAAAATCGCTCAAACAGACAAAGAGAGAGTAAGCATGAAATTTAACGCGCATCTACAACTAAGAAGAAGTATAAGAAATATACATATTTTTGAATTATTGTATATAAGGTTAAGACGATAAAACACACTCTTTAGCTAGCCAAAACAACTTGGTAATTTTAAATGAAACACTCTTCTAGACCAGGGGTCTCCAAACTTTCCAGCCTTAGGGCCACACTGATTACTCGAGTAAGTTCCAAGGGCCAACACCGTTTTAATTCCACTCACTTCTAGATGGCAGTAATTGGAGTATAGAAAGGCTAGCGGTGCGACCGCTAGTCAGTCCACCTAAGGAACGTGAAGGATTATAATTGGTACAAGTAAAATTGATCCACAACTACAAACTATTGTCAGTGGAAAATCACAATTACATAAATCTAAATAGTATTTTGTTTGTTATAATGTTTGTAAATGCTTATAATGTTAGTTCAATTAATTTCAATTATTTGTTAGTATTATGCTTAAGTTAAATTTTCTGCATATTGTACTTGTCATTAAGCTTTACATAGCAAGTAAATAAAGCCGAGTTATCATCATTCTGTGTTTTTTTATCCAGCTTATCACAACAACAATAACAACAATAAGCCATTAGCTATCGCGCGCCGTATTGATGACACTGGCGGGCCGGATTTTGCCCGCGGGCCGTAGCTTGGAGACCCCTGTTCTATACAGTGAGGACATGCAGTCTGGAAGAGTATTCTTTTCAGGTAAGCGAAGCATCTGAGTAAACAACGCTCGGACACGGCAATTTTTTTTTCATTTTCTCTCATCTTTAAGACTTCTTCTTATTTTTCTGTATGATAACCTTATCTATAATTTTTATTATTCTCTTAAAACATCCTTTATCATTAGGATTTGTAGTTCTTCTACAAACTATTATTATTTCATTAACTTCAGGTTTATTAAACCTAAATTTTTGATTTTCCTACATTTTATTTCTAATTATAATTGGTGGAATACTAGTTTTATTTATTTTTATAACAATTGCTTGAAATTAAAAAATTTTAATTTTTAAAAAACTATCAATCTTAATATTATTACCTTTATTTTTAATTTAGATAAATTCACTCCTACAATAAAATGTCTATTTGACATTTGCATTTTTATCACTTTGACATCGATAAAAAAGGTGCATCGAGTAGCTTTTCTTTTTCATTGCTCGGTAACCTGACACACATTGTTACAAATTAATTTGATGCCGTCAAACATTTTTTTAGTGGAGTATTATTTTTTTTAGTATCTATTCATGCCAAAATTCATGAATTTCTATAGCTAAAAATTACTCGATCTTTTTTTTAAGATGGGATAAACTTTTATTTTTTTAACTCAAACTAGATCACTTTTTAGCAATTTAAACTCGAACAAATGGTAATAGATAAAAACGCTCCAGCTTCGCATTTGTTTGTTCTCGTTGAATTTCTAAGCAATCTACTTTCCGTAAAAAATAAAAGTTTATCCGATAAAAAAAAACAGCTCTTGTGGTTTTACGTATGAGAGAAACCACGATGCAGCGTTAAATTCAGTAGAAATCTAGTTAGTATCTAGATTGTCACTTTGACTGGTTTGACCAGCGGCAACTGTGCCAATTTTAAAGATACTGTAGGAGAGTTATTTTATCTTATTAAAAATGCTTTCAGAGCAAAACAAAATCGAAATTCTTATGATGTTTGGCTGGGGAGGTCGCAAAAGACATTTATGCGAAGTCTGTGAACTTTTTAATAACACATATCCAAAGCGGGGACAAGCCATTACAATATCTACAGTCAGCAAAATTGTCGAAAAATTCCGTGAACATCGTTGTGTAAACGATCTTACTCAGGTATAACGAAAATCTACATTTACCTACAAGTCAAGTAGCATCAGGTTTGACCCTTCAATCATCAGTAAAAAATATTTTGAAGAAGGCAAAGTATGGCATGAGGGGCTCCTAACTAAAGTGAGAGCAAGTGGAATACCGGTTCAATTTTGTTCATGGCAGTCCAGCTTTCTTAAATTACGGTCTTGCGAGTGGCAATGGACGGATTTCTTTCAGACACATTTAACATCAACGCCAGAGTCCCTCAAGGTTCTATATTGTCGCCCACCCTCTTTTAACTATACATTAACGATCTCTTGGAAAAAACTAAAAATCCTATATATAGCTTCGCTGATGATAGCACACTTATTTCATCTTTTACTTTGGATCCCGAACATCGGCTGCCAATGCACATCTCTATAGACAGCAAGAGGTCTCACATCTCAACAAGGACCTGGAAAAAATTCTGTCTTGGGGTGGCTGTAACCAAGTAGAATTGAACGCTAAAAAACCCAGGCGGCAGTTTTCTTTAAAAAAGTTAATGTCGAAGAACCGGATATAGTCATAGCGGGACACTCTATTTCCTTGGCTTCATCAATTCATTTATTGGGCGTCACTGGATAGTTATATGTCTTGGCATAGTCACGTTGCGGCCATTGCTAAGGCAGCCTCGCAGAAGCTTGGTATACTTTTCCGAACTAAGAACCTCTATACACCCCAACAAATTCTGATGCTCTATAAAGCCCAAATTCGACCATCGCTGGAGTACTGTTTGCATATTTGGGGATATGCTCCTCAACATACCCTGAGATTGCTAGATTCCATTCAAAGAAGAGCCATTCGCTTGATCGATGACCATGATCTGACAAACAACCTGGAAAGCGTTAAACACCGAAGGTAGGTTGGCGACTTAAGTCTATTTTACAAATATTTTCATGGCAAGTGCTCAACTGAGGTTGCCCGCTTGATTCCAACCAGTGCGGTGCATGGTAGAAACATACGATGAGCCGCTGCCGCTCACCCGTACGTGGTTCAGCTTAGTATCCCTCGAACGACAGTGTTTAAACATTCTTTCATCTGGAGAACGTCATCACTCTGGAACGACCCTGAGGCTGTGTTCCCCAACGGGTATAATCTCCAAAGATTCAGGACCAACGTGAATCGTTCCCTGCGCACACGCACCGCTCGCAGAGCGCCATAAGGATTAATCCTGCAGTGCTGTGCCTTATCATAAAAAAAAAATTATCCACACAAAATAAGATTAATACATGAATTAAATGAAGACGACTATGACCTCCGACTTCAGATCTGCGAAAATATGCAATCAACCCAGACCCATTTTTGGTAGAAATATGTTATTTTCCGATGAAGCGACCTTTTTTCTTCGTAGTACTGTCAACTGACAAAACTGTAGATACTGGTCTACAGAGAATACTCATTGGACTCAAGTGGCTCATACGCAATATCAAGAGAAAATCAATGTTTGGGCTGGAATATTTCAAGACAAGTTTATAGGTTCGGAATTTTTCGACGTAAACTATAAACCCGCGAAATTTATCGTGACTTTTTGCAACTTACTCCTGCCTTAGCTCAACTGTATCCAGGTAACGAGCCCGATATACCCACCTCAACTTGAACTATGTGCCATGTGGTCTCAATGAGATACAGAACAAGTGGATAGGACGCCCGCCAGGTCTCCGGATTTGACTACCCTAGATTATTTTTTGTGGAGATGTTTAAAACCAAAGTTTATTTCAACAGACCTCCTAATATTGATGCATTAAAAAATCGTATAAGAGATGAAATTCGACAAATCCAACCTTCTTTCATTCGAAACGTGCAACAAGAGTTCATCGATCGATTAGGATATTGCCAGGAAATTAACGGACAACAGTTTCAGCATTTCTAACATTAAAATGTGTCATTTGGATTACTGTTATTAAAAATTCAGAGAGAACTAGTTAGGTTTGTTTTATTTTTCGGTCGTAATAAGTTTGTGTCAATTTTAACAATACCATCTGTATGTACCATTAAATAGATATTGAAATGTTAGGATAGGAAAGCAAAGTTGAATTTCTTTACCTTCAAAGGGTAATGAGGTAATTTAGTAAAATGTCCGATTTTCAATATTATTGTTCCTATAGTTTGAAAACATCCTATATGAAATCTGCTTAGAATTGCCCATAGAATCCAAAAATGCAATAACATACAGAATGTTCCATTTTTATTGAAGCATAGTTTTCAGAAGTTTTAAAAGATTTACTCAGGTGCCTCGCTTACCTGAAAAAGATACATTGCCAGACTTTTTGTCCTCACTGCATTATGACCAAACTAAACCCGTTTTAATATATGAAAAATCATTGCCGACAATTTTTGACCCTTATATTCTTATTAGATTATGTCATGCCAAAATTATTCTGGCACTAAGTCGACTTGTGGGTGTAGGCGAGAATTCAATTATGTACATATCTACTAATTGCATAACCCAATCATCCCCTTCAAACCGTTAGTCACGTTTCTGGAGAAGGCAGGGAAGTTGGGGGTTTCAACCCCGATAATATATATCTTATGAATAGAGATATTTTATTAATCCTGTTATTGTTTAGAAGTGATATAACAAAATACTTAATTTCTTTTAAATTCCAATGAGATTTAAACGATGGTGAAGAGTAAGGCGATGCTAAGAGTGTTTACATTTTTTAAGAAATTCTTTCAGAAGCTCTTTTAATTGCTAGAAATGAAAAATAAAGCAAGACGATGCGTCAAGCATACAGAACTGGCGACCCGCGATTCAAGGCGCAGGCGAAGAGAGAAGTGCTGGATATCCGACAACTCCTTATAAAAAGAGTCAGATCTCTGAAATAATGAAATAAAAGATTTGAAGATCGCTGACGGTTCTGTCTATAAGTTCACGAGGTCCCTGACGAAGGGAGGCAAGAAACCTGTATCCTTTTTCAGGGACCCGATGGACGGGGACAGAATAATTGTCACCGATCTAAATGAAAAAATCGAACTGTTTGCGGAGAGCCTTCATGAACAGTTTGATCAATCTCCGTCAAATGATCCTACTCGTGACTCGCGGGTCGCACGGACTCTACAAATTTTTAAAAATTCACCGTTTACTGTTAATGAAGCAACAATAATAACAGTTCAGGAAGTCCAGACCATTTTGCACAACATCAATGCAAAAAAAGCGCCTGGGTTCGACGGTATAAAGATTACAGCACTAAAGAGGCTGCTGGTTAGACATTGTAGACCTAGCCCAGGCTATTGTCAGAAAGGGCCACATCCCAGATGTTTGGTAACGGGTGTTAATCCCAAAAACTGGTAAAGATCTTCAGTTGGCTGTTAACTATAGGCCGATAAGTTTATTATCGTTCCTTGGCAAGATCATTGAAAAAACAATACTGAATCGGATTTCTGATTTTGTACTAAACAATGATATTTCACCACTGGAACAGTTCGGATTTCGAGCTGATCATTGGACGGTGCGCCAAGCAACATGGTTGACAACCAACATACTAAGAGGGTTCAAAAGACACCTGTCAGCAGGAGCAGTATTTTTTGATGTTTCTAAGGCATTCGATAAGGTCTGGCACAATAGTCTTATAATTAAGCTAATAAGAGCAGGTATGCCAAACGTTTTAATTCATACTATCATCTCATTCCTTGAGGACAGGTCTTGCGTGGTACCGTCTGAAGACATGCTATCAGGAGTAATCCAAATAAAAGCAGGAGTCGCTCAAAGGTCCCCGCTAGCTGCAATTTTGTACAATATATACACTAGTGATATTCCAACGCACCCACAAACAGAATTATATCTGTTTGCAGACGATACTGCGATTACCGCTACCTCAGGGACGTCCCGGATTGTAGTTTCAAGGCTTCAGCGCTATATAGCTCTCCTTTAGAGGTTGGATTCTTGGAAGCTCCGTCTCAACGCGGATAAAACCCAGGCCATTTTCTTTTCAAAAACCCGATTGAAGCTCCCAGAAATAACAGTAAAAGTTATTAATAGATCAATATCATGGTCACCTTAAATTAAGTATCCGGCTATAATTTTTCATAAGGAAATGACCTGGGAAAGCAATGCAAGTGATAGAATGCGAAAAGCGCAAAAGCGCAAAAGCAATTATTCGCCACCTACCCTTTAATAAATAAAAATAGCGCAATTAATCTGAGAGCAAAAGTTACTCTTCATAAAACAATAGTGAGACCTGCAATTACGTATACCAGCCTGGTGTACCGTAAGTAAGACAAATCAACTCAAAATACAAAGAGCGCAGAACAAAGCACTAAAAATAATCACAAATATGCCGAGATATTTTCCAACGGACTTATTGCATTCAGTCCTAAGAATGGAAACAATAAAAGAATTATTTGATAAAATAATTACTTAATACCATAAGCGCGCCGAAAACTCAACAAACAGACAAATTACCGAGAAACACATAAGATCTACAGATAGAAACAAACACAAATACCCGCTCCCACCCTGACAGCGACCGCGGTAGTAAAGATTCTATATAATTGATATGTGATGGGCTTACATGCTTGGTGAAATGGATATTCCATAGTAGAGGAAATTAGAGTAGTACTTGTTATATTTCACAGTTTATTTCAGTTTCCTGACACGTGTTTCAACCCTTGCGAGTCATTCTTAAAGGCATTATGAGACAATAATAAATTCTACATGTCATTAAAATAAAAATTGACAGATGATAGGTTATTTTGGTCCTTAATTTACAGATATTGGCCAAAGGTACAACTAAATTACAGGTGTGATTATAGATGTATTTACATCTAAGTAATACAATTAAGAAAATGATATTGTGTAAATAATTATGGGTTTTTTCGTTGGTAATTATTGACAGTGTTTATTGCATATTTATCTTAAGTTATTAGGCTATTAAGTATTAGATTGGCACCTGAAGGTATTTCAATTTGATTGTTAACAACATTACATCGATTTTTTAAGGCATGTATTAATAATTATAATATATAATATAATACATAATAATTACTTATATATTATAGATGTAATGTTGTTAACAATCAAATTGAAGTACCTTCAGGTGCCAATCTAATACTTACTAGCCTAATAACTTAAGATAAATATGCAATAAACACTGTCAATAATTACCAACGAAAAAACCCATAATTATTATACACAATATCATTATCTTAATTTTATTATTTAGATGTAAATGGCTATTTCCACAAATAGGGGACAATTTGGGACCAGAGAAAATCAAATTTATGTTGGAGAAAAAAATGACTTTTTGCACATTTATTTAATTGAATACATATTTAGTAATATTACTAAAATAGCAGCAGAGATCATTTGTGATTATTTCTCGAAAATTTAGAATAAAAAAAATATCGGCTGCTTCGGAGTTGAACACTTTTCTTCGGAGTTGACCAAGGGACTGAAATGCTGAATAATATCCACATTTTAAGCAATTTTATTTATAAATTTTGTCTTAGTTGATGTTTTATCAATATACAGTAATTCAAACAAACAATTATATTGTCTGGATTTTGGAAAAAATACAGAATGCTTCGGAGTTGACCAATTTGGGCAATGGCTATAAAATTGTACAAAAGATAATTCAAACTACAAAACATGGATACAAAAATCATGTTTATTCCAGTTATTTAAACAAATATATAAAATCATAGAAGAACTCAAGTAAAAAAAGACTTAAACTAGTCAATACAAACGTTTGAATTTTGAAATTAAGGATTTGTCAAAATAAATGTGACCTCTTTTATCAGTCGCGGAAGAGTCTAGCTTCATCTCTACGTCGGTTTTATCTACTGTAGCTATATCTTCAATACTTGGAAAAATGAAACATCTGCCCTGTGATTTTCTTAAAAATTTAACATCAAAAGTGTCTTCATTAATAACATGAGTTACTTGTCCTATATAATATTTTAGGTCTTTTTTCCCATAAATCTGACCAGCAATTAATCGCCTTCATTAATATTTTCTATCTTTTTTCTTGCATAGGTTGATAGAGGCATCAGGTCTTCATCATCTTCCGATTCAGAAGAACTGTAAATATCATTGTATGTGGTCTATGAAAAAGATAAGGAATTTAGTTCAGTTTAAATAATATCAAACTAAAAATATATACATCGGCGATGTGGTAGCCAAGAGGACAAACAGACAAAAAATTTCATTTTTCGAGAAAATGTAATTCTTTAAGCAATTTTTTTTATAAAGAATGCCTTTTCCTCGAAAAATGAAATCTTTGGTCTGTTTGTCCTCTTGTCTACCACATCGCCGGACATACTGTATATATAAAAAAATATTTAAAAAAGGATACGGTTGTAGACTTTTTCTGATAATGGCAAAGTTCCTAGTTCATAATGCTTACATTCTTCACAAGAATGGCATGATAATCTTCTAAAATGAATTTTGCTATGATGTTTCGCCCAAGTTACTTGATGTGTTTTCAATGCTCCTTTAAAACGCCTAATTTTCTCTGGCAAAGATATAGCGCAGTTATCTATTTTGTCAGAAGGGACATTAATGAGTTTAATGTTTTTGACAACAGTTTCCAAAGAGCTCACTAACCCGTTTACGTTTGGAATGTCTCCGCCAGAAGCAACTAAGTTGTCAGCTATTCTTTTCAAACATCCACCAACTCCATCAGGTGCACCTTTGCCATGCCCTTTTTCTGAATAATTCCATGTCATAGCGGTTACTGTATTTGGTAACGTAGATGGAAGTACTTCACCAAACAAATAAAACATTTTAAAGTTTCTATATTGGGTGGACGGCCCGTCACTAAGAAAATGAATTTTTTTTAAACAGGGTATACGAGAAATAAGTTCATTGAGGACTGGCTTCAAGTGAACTATAATAACCAATGGGTCTTTTCGTGGATTGTCAGATAATGTGCAAAAAGATTGGTGAATAGTTTTATCATCAAGTTTAAAGTAAGCTACTGATGTATGTAGGACAACTTGTTCTTTCGACCCACCAAAATGCAGACTTTGAATTTCTCTGTTGTATTTGCACATATAATTTTCCGAAATTAAGTACGGGCAATAGTTTACCTGCATTTATTTATTCATTCATTGTTTGATTATGGCCTTGGATAATCCCATTCAGGGCAAATTGTAACTTTCTTATATCTCTGGACAAGCTTTACCTATTTAAAAAATGCTGGCAATTTTTCGAACAAACCTTACGTTGTCTGTTGCTTTTCCTATATCTTAAAGTTAATTATATTGTCAAGTCTTGTATTTATGTTAAACTTTTTTAAGTCTGATGATGCCAGAAACGGCGAAACATGTATTGTTCTTGCAAAACAATTTCCGATGCACGTCATCAAATAGCTGATAATTGTAATTCCGTAAGGAAACATGAGGAAATTAAGTTGGGGCAAAAGACATTAAAATTTCATGTCATATTGAATATACTTGAAGCTTAAAGTATTCTTCTTTGATACGAACTCACTTATAGCAAATATTTTGTTTATTTAAGCTTGTAAAAATTATTATAATTTGAATTTTATTGACCGACAGTTGGCAACAGAGCTGTCAACGGTACGGTGGCGCCAGCTCGTTCGTTGGCCTGTCTTGACGTTTTGTTTACGTTTCGTGAAAAACTGACCTTTATTGCTCTGTAGTTTCGTGTTGTTGTTGTTGTGCGTTGTGCAGCAATTTTATTTTCCCGCGATTATTTTACTCATTCATATTTCAAATAATAATAGCAACGCATTTTGACGTAAAAAAATGTTTTATAATGGAAAAATTTGATAAGTTGTCAAACGAAATTTATTTATTAGTTTGACAGTAGTTTTCTTTACAAAAGATAATTTTGTTTGATGTTTTTGTCAGTAAATTTAATTATAGTTTTCTTTTTTTTTAATTCGAGAAATAATCTTACCCAATAACCTTTGTGCATCTAATTTTTCCTGTGGAAAAATCTGGAAACTTGTTTTAAAGCAATTTGTCAACTCGTTTTTCCAAATTTTTCCGGAGAAATTAGAAGAACTCGTGGTATTATCCCCGAATAAATTGCATAGTTTCTTGACCAAGAAATTGAGGAAAGATATCCCGTGTAATACAGGTTTAAGAGTAAAAATAAGTACAGGAAAGGGAATCATTTCATCCTAAAAAGCTTTCAACAGAACAAAATTGGTTCTGCGTGATACCTTTAAAGAACGTTAATAACAACTTTGCTGTATTTGTTTCTGCAAAGAGACCAATTAAAGAGCAAGTACAGAGCTATTTGCTGCATTAAAGCTGTTTATAGAACAAAAATACGTTTGAAAGATACATTTGAAGAACATTATCTAAAATAACTCTGCTTGCGGCCCCTACATGGTAAATAATCTCTTTCTAGGATAATTATACAGCAAAATTGAGTTTCCGAGAGACATTTAAAGAACCTTACGCGAGCCTGGTGTATTAGTGTACCTATTAACGTATTTATTTAGATGCATAAATTAAATTATTGATGCAGCAATATTCTCCTCGTTGAAATGTTTAAAATTGTCCCTTCAAGTTGGGAAAACCAGGGATCTATGTTTTGGCCCAAGACTATTGCCCTGAACTGACGCAATGGGGTCGTTTACACCAAAATTGTTATTGGGATTATTTGAAATTGAAGCATAGTTTTTTATATCTACAAACCTCTTCACTTTCCTCCAAGTGCACCTGATTTTTTAAATTTTTTCCACTTTGATATATCCATATTTTGATGAAGTTGCACCACTCATGCACCAAACAAAATACCAATTTTATTTTTTTATTCATTATAAGAATATAAAGCTGTGTTGTCGCTTCTTATAAACCGAAATGCTCGATAAAAAAACCTTTTGCCTCCATTAAACCTTGTTGCCTTAAAAACGCTGTATCATGTTTTTTAATGAGTATCTTGGCTGTACTAACGTTGCACAATATTACCCATATAACACTTTCTCGTATTTATCTCAAAACGGTGGTTTAAAGCTTGTCCCTTTCGCTTGCTTCTAAAGCTTTTTCGCTCAATAAGAAATACTCTGTAGATGCTTTTTAAAGCCCCATATAACACTTCCTATTATTTGTATTATAAGAGTGGTGTAAAGCTTGTGAGTTTTGCAAGTTGCAGTTTTGCTAAGTACTCTTAACGAGAACATAAATAGAGCAAAAATTCTTATATAATTTTTTTGCTATTTAAGAAATACTCTGTAGATGTTCTTGGAAAGCGCTTAAAAAGCAGATTTATTGAGAACGTTTTAGAAATGTTCTTACAACCAAAAACTGTGGGTAATTTGCTAGAGCAAAATTGTGATGACGAAGAGCTTAATACAACAATTTTGAACATTTAGAACCCTTACACACTGTTTATGAGATAAAAATGCTGTATAGGCAGGAACTTATAAGGGAACTTTGCTAGTTGGGCATTAAGAACAACAAGAGTGCACATACATATCTCTGTCAATTACGTTGTTTACTATTTCCGAAAAATGCCGAAGCGTTTAAGTAGCCGGTGCAAAGAGCGAATAGCGTCTCTAATATGCTTTCAGAAAGAATTTAACAACAATGGCCTGTTGTTCCTTGACAGCAGTTAGAGAAGTAACTTAAAGAGTATGTTATGGTCTGCATATTTTGTTTCTACTCTACTAATTCTTAGCGTGTAGCAGCTGCCCGGCAGTGGAATTCCCTCACTCGGTTATTTTGGTCACAAGCTGGCAACACTGCCGATAACTGACGTCACTCGAAGTGTATGGCGTGCAAAGGAAATTGTTTTGCAAAGAGTATAGTCTTAGTTTTTTGATTTACTGTATTTTTTGAATAAGTTGAAACTGGTCTCTTCGAGAATATGGACTGTTTCATTAAATTAAGTTTTAATACTCTTAAGTGACATATTATGTTATTGATACCTCGCTCCTCCGGCAACAAAAACTTAAGCTACGCCGTTGTGTCGAAACCAGATACAAAAATCCAATAAAAGAACAAATTCAAGAACAGTCATTTGGTGGCCCTAAATGTTTTGGAAGAATCCATTAACAACAAAATAGGTTTCGGATCCAATTCCCCATCAGCGGAGTTGTTTTATATAAGATATCTTTAAAGAGAAAATAATTACATAATAAAAGTTAGAAAATGAGAAAACAGGCGACGCAGACCGCTCGTATAACGGTTTTCATTATTAACAAAGAAAAACATTTTTCGTTAAATAACTCAGTATAGGAATGATACCGAGGATCAAAAATCAATTTGTAATAATTAATTAATTGCTATACGTACAGTGAGGTGAGAAGGTATGAAATAAGTATTTAACATCAACCTGAAATTTATTTTTACTTCTTACGTGTTTTAAAATTACTATGTAGGTAATATACACAGGATATAATTAATATGCATACACATAGTGTGCCTCTAAAACGTCTTCACAAAATGTTACAAGAAATTTTTAAGCATATAAGATGATGATCTAGCCTAGGGGTCCGCAAGTAATTTCCAGTGGGGTTCGGATCCTTTTGAAAAATATTATCTAGGTCCAGTTGACATATTATTCGTTTTTCTACTTTTATTTGACTCTTAAAAATAATATAAGGTAGGTACTCTAGATATAATAAAGTTTAAAATCAATTTTTTTCAATGCATTTAATAAAATAATTTACCTTCCCTGGAAAAGCCTAGAGGTTTGATGGGTAGCTTCTCGAAGTTGATCAATATTGGCGTATTATCTCTTATGTAACTGACTTTCTATATTATTATACCCCATAAGAAAAAATCCAACACAGAAAGATTAGGTGATCTTAGAGGCCACCTCCAGGTCTATTGGTACCAACATATTTATCGAGAAATGTGGTTTCTAAGTATTCTGTCATTGTATGAGAATGGTGACTCGGAGTGCCATCTTGCTGGTGGTAATAAATATTATTTAAACTGGCCAAAGAAGTATCCTCCAATATTTCCATTAGTATATCCCGTATTATATCTAGGTGTCTATTTCCGGTTAAAGTACCTTTATAGATAAAATACTTATTTCTAGTGTCATAAATAAAGCATGACACGCTAAATCCAAACCAACTTTGACGTTCTCGTGGAAATATTACGTGCTGGTTCTCTTGAGAATCATGGGATGAATAATCCCCCGAATATATTTAATTACAGTGGTATGGAGGAAGCCGTAAAACTTTATGCCCGTATTGCTCAGTCAGGTTATCAACGAAATAAGATGACGTGCATCGGAAAGTGTTTTTCAAGAACTATACCACCTTTTGTGAATTTTGAATATAGATTTTCGTTGATATACGAATTTTGTCCGATAATTATTTACAGTAGGGGTCTCCAAACTACGGCCGGCGGGCCAAATCCGGCCCGCCAGTGTCATCAATCCGGCCCGCGACAGCTAATGGCTTATTGTTGTTATTGTTGTTGTTGTAATAAGTTGGATAAAAAATACAGAATGATAATAACTCGATTTCATTTACTTGCTAGGTAAAGCTTAATGACAAGTATATAATACGCAGAAAATTTAACTTAAGCATAATACTAACAAATAATTCAAATGAATCCAACTAACATTGTAAACATATATAAACATTATAACATTTAAAATACTAATGAGATTTATGTAGCTGAGATTTTCCACTGACAATAGTTTGTAGTTGTGAACCAATTTTACTTGTACCAATTATTAAAAGAGATTTAAGATGCACATCAAATTGTGCCAGTGGAAGACTCTTATAAAATTCCAAAAAAGATGAGTTTTGGTATTTGTTGTTAATTATATCACTGCACTGTAGATCAATAATTTTCATTTAAAGTTCTAGGGCTAGGGTTTCAATATCAGTATCAAAAGAATTTTAATTCATTCGCAATGACATCATAGTCTGAGAAACGAGTATCAAAATGTATATTCAAATCACTTAAAGCTTCGATTGCAAACTCAGTCTCAGTAGTGTGGCTGAATATTTCACAAGTTTTAATGTGTGAAACATTTTTTACGCAATTGTAATTGGAACAGTATGATTTTCTCCCTGAACGCTTTGATATTAGTATACGAATCAGGGAGAAGCTGGTTTTCTCCTTGTAACGTCAAATTCAGTTCGTTCATATGTTTTGTCAAATCGACGTAGAATGCTAACTTCCACAGCCATTCGCTATTTTGTAATTATTATGCTTTTTATTCGAAAATATTCCGATCACTGCTCGAGGTTCAAAGAAGCGCTGAAGGACTTTTCCGCAACTAAGCCAGCGTACGGACGTATGATATGGAACATCATTCTCTTCAATTTCTTTAGTAAACTCGCGGAATTCTCAGTGATTCAGCCCAGTAGATCTGATGAAATTAAGAATTGATGTGACTGATTTTAGAACTTTGCACAGAGACTGTTGATGAATGATACAATCTTCGGTTTTGCACCACCATCAATTTCTACAGCCTTTGACACAAGAGTGGCCACTCCTTTATTTTTACCACACATGGTTTTTCTTCCATCACTTGTAATAGATTTCAAGTTTTTCCATCTAAGGTTATTTTTGTGAATGGTATTTGCAACTACCTTAAAAATATCTTCACCAGTAGTCGTGCCACGAATACTATCAGCATCAAGAAGTTCTTCATACACTTTATAGCTTTTATCTACTCCTCGAATAAGAATCAATACCTGAGCAGTATCTGACACATCTGTTGCCAGAGAAAATCACTCAAGAGGTTCATTTTTGTCAGACAGTTGAGATGATATTTTCTGCGATGGCTTCTACCCTCCGAGCCACAGTGTTTGCTGACAAACTGACAGATTTAAAAGAATTTACCTTTTCGGGGCACTTTTCTTCGGCTACTAATTACGCATTCTTTGATCATTTCTGTGACTGGGTTTCTACGTTTCGCGATTTCAAGAGCCACACGAAAGCTGGCACGAGTTGCAGCCTCTTGTTCAGTATTGAGTTTCGTAAAGGAAGATTGCTGCGATTTCAATCCGCGTTACAAAACTTCAAATTTTTTTGTCCGCAAACTTCCATTATATTTTGAGTAATTTTTAAAATGTCTCGTTTCATAATGATGTTAATTGTTATATTCTTTAAGAACGGCTGTGGTTTCAGTGCAAATCAAACATAGCGCCTTCTTACTGGACTCAATTACGAAAGTTTCGTTGATCTTTGAATGTTCTAAATTCACTGTCTATTTTCGCATCTTTTCTATACTAGTAAATCAGACACAAAAGCAACAAATCAAATTAAAATACTGTTACGAAGATGTATTTTAAATACGCACAAACACATTTTAAGGACTTACGCACTACTTTATTTCACTACATACAGATTCGCTTCCTTCGCGTTCCCTAGGTGGACTGAGTCGCACCACTAGCCTTTTTATACCCCAATTACTGTCATCTAGAAGTGAGTGGAATACACCAGAACTTTCTTGAACCAACGAGGTTTGACTCGATTTGAGCGCTAGCTGTTAGCGATTGATAGAGGGTACACTAACTATTTCCGCGTGTAACCACCAGATGTAGTCAAGTGTCAACACAATAGTGATTGAACTAGCGAATTTATCAAGCGCATGCTCGGTCAGAGCGCGTACTCGGCGACTAGTCTAGAAATTATAGATAATGGCAAGAAAATTAAAACGGTGTTGGCCCTTGGATCTTACTGAAGAAATCAGTATGGCCCTAAAGCTGGAAAGTTGGGAGACCCCTGTTCTGCAGAAACGAGTTAAAATAATATACTTGTGGCCTTTTAAGGAACCATAAAACGAATAGGGGAAAGGGGAAAGAAAGTCAAAAAGTCTTTCTTTCCCCTTTCCCCTAAATTTCAACTCCACTTTGAGAACGGACTATTTCTTTAACTAAAACGAATAGTTTTGAGACAAGCTGCTTAAAAAGTCACTTCCACTAAAAATCGACTTACGATCTTGTAAGTGCAGACCACAGAATTGACACGACGCCACAAATTAATCTAAGTAAATCTTAGTGTCCTAATTCGGAAGAAAACATCATAATATCGTATATCAAATCGCCAAGAGAGTTCAAATCTTACCCCGCTCTGTTTCTTGAGTCTGTACGATGTAATAGGGATGTTGGGTATCCAGTAAAATTTTAAAGCAGTTTTCAACTGTAAATGGATACATTTACCCTCATCAAAATAATAAAATTATCTGCAACAACCCTAAACCCTTATTCCAAGTCAGTATTTTCTTAACTGAGCAATTATGCAGATTAGCAAGCAAAGTTCTTGAATTAAGGAGTCTTATAGCCCTGTGGTAATGACAATGATTGTATGTATTTTATTTTATAGCGAACTTGCCGAGGTATACTGTTAGTGGTCGGTTAACCGGGGTTTAATAAAATCGTATATACAGTATGTCCAAGGACAGACTGGTTAAAGTTTTTTTTTAATATTTTAATTGTAGCTTGGGATCATGGCCGGATTGGCTTAAAGACAAAATATACAAAAGTTCACTCCACTAGTTACACCGGGTGACGAACCCTATACGACGATGGTTTAAACGAAAGTTAACACTTTTGGGAAGATAATGAAAAAGCAAGATTGTAAGTGTGATATGTAAGTCGTATTGCTCTAAGACGTACCGTTATAAAGCTGTAGCGCTGTTAAAGCTCAATAATGTCATTATTAAAACGACGATAACTCGAAAATTGTTCAGTTCAGACCTATACTTTACAGTTAAGAAAATTATTAAAAAATGATTGTAATTTTATGTAGAATACAAAAACGTTGTAAGATTTAGGGTGTTTTATTTTAAAAAAATATGACTTTTATATGGTCGTTTCTTCGGGATATTTGGTATACAGGGTGTTTCAGAAGTACGGTACATAACCTAAAGGTGTGATTCCTTATGATATTCTAAGAGAAAAACTTTATATAAACATGTGTCTGGAGATGCCCTGTTTTTGATATACAGGATGATAAAGTTTAAAAAAAAATTATTTTTTATAATTACTTTAAATATCCTTTTTCCGAATTTATTGCAATCTGGTACCGATAGTCACAATGATAAGGGGTTTAATTAGTCCTGACTGGATTAAATATATTAGTCCAGGGGCGTCCCGGGGAGTACTTTAACAAATAATATTGACAAGAAAATGTACGCCACTGACTTTTCTCTAAATTTCATATATTTTTCGGATCTACAAACTAATAGTACAACTTCTTTCTTCCTTGAATAGTTTTCATATCTTGCTTCTTTTCCGAGAGAAAAAATAAAAACCACTTTACTGAATGTACACAAAATATACATATTATGACTTTTTATAACGAACATTTTTGGGCGGTGATGATGATCCTCATAAAATTAGAGGTCGTTTTCAGCAACAATTTTCGATGAATGGTACCAATCCACTGTAACCCTTGTTCCTAATTACTTTATTACTTATTTAGACCTGATAAACGGGACCTTGTTTGGGTTTTCATGTTAGGTAAAACCTTTGACATCGGTTGGGTCTTTGAAAACTTATTAGGTCTTTTCATTTAATTGGAAAATTTATATCAGCTTCTTGCCTTGATGGAGAAGTGCGGTGTGCCGAGGTTGATTTAAAGTTTTTAGGTGCAAAATAATTTGGCGCCTTTTCTCAACAATGTCTTGTTGTTGTAAATTTAGTGCCTCTCTACTATTCTTGGGGCCATTAGGGAGCCAGTCTTTAGGTAGTTTATAGGTTGCGTCTTGTCTAGCTCTCGTGTGTGAGTCCGTTATTAGTTGGTTTGTCGATACGTCCGTACGTTTGTAATAGTCCGTGATAATTTTAAAAAAGAATTCGTTAATTGTTGGTTCATTGTGTACCTGGGGACATCTGCGATTAGCTTCAGCGCCCTATTTTGAATCACCTGAAACTTATTTAGCTCCGCCCTGCTTATGTTACACCACGAGGGCGCACCATAAGTCAGAACTGGCCTGACCAGGACCTTGTAGAGGTTTACTTTCGTTCTGTTGCTAAGTCTACTTCGCCTAATATTAGAGTTTAGATAAATACCTTTGTAACAACATTTATAACTTAGTCTTTGTACTCCTTTAAAAATCCCTTCAAGCCCAGAACTTCACAATGTCTAGTATTCTGATCCACACAAGACCCAACGGCACAATCACTTTTCACTCCTGCTACAAACCCCCCCAAGACTAAAGGACACAACGAGACCTGACAACCATCATCCCTCTTGATAGTATGACGGTAGTGATGCGGGACTTCAACACAAGGCATCACTCCTGGGGCTGCCGGCGCGGCAACGCGAGTGGCAACACTCTAATCGCCGCCACGGGGGCTCTTGGGGCAGGCATAGCGCCCCCTCCCCCCCAATGCCAACTTTCTACCCAGGAAAAACAGACATTCCCCCCAGCACACTAGACCTAGCACTACGACAAAACATAATCTCACACTTCGAAATCACCTCCTTGCAGGAAGGATCCAGTAATCACAACCCCATCATTCTGAATCTAGGCAATTACCCCCCTCCAAACAATAGCCCCCAAGCTAAACTAGACTGAAACCAACTTAACAGACAGATGAAGCGACACCTCTCCCCTATTACCCCCATCTCCACTAAACATGAGCTGGATGAGGCCGTCCATAGACTTGAGAGCGACCTCACCCAGGCCATACAAGCCAGCACCATCCTTGAACCTCCCCTTAGACCCACTCCAAACCACACCACTATCCCTCCTCACCTGCGACAACTCATCCTTAACAAACACAGAACACGCAGACACTTCCAACATCCCCGAGAGAGACACGCTTACAATGTCCTAAACAGACGGACAACAACAGCCCTCTGTGAATTGAAACAAACTCAATGGGCCAGCAGACTCCGCGAACTTAACCCCCAAGACAATAGCATCTGGCGTTCTCCGTACTCAAACTACCCCCGATATTCCCCCTATTCACTTCGCACAGGGTCTCAAATACGCGGAACCAGACAAGGCGGAAGCCTTCGCTGACACATACAGGAGACACAGCAGACTCCATGATAATCATGACATTGACCCCGATCACGAACGACTGATAGAGCTCACCGCCAGAACAATCAGACGCTCCCTCGAAACAAGGGAAATCCTCAGACTGACACGCGAAGTCACTGACATCATTCGTTCGCGTAAATCGAAAAAAGCCCCAGGCCTCGACAAGATCTCATACAAAATCCGCAAACTCCTCCCCCGCAAAGGCTTGACTACCATAGCCAATGTCATACACCGCCTCACCTATTTCTCCAAAAAGTGGAAAGAAGCCACTGTAATAATGATCCCCAAGCCCAGAAAAGACCACACTTTTCTCCAAAATTATCGCCCCATCTCCCTTCTTAACTCCATGGCAACAATAATGGAAATTATCATTCTAGAACGCCTAAAGTAAAAACAGCCGAACTGGAAGTACTTCCAGACGAACAGTTCGCTTTCGCGAAAACCTAAATACTGAACTCGAAGCCCTTAGACTCACTTAGTTCATACCCAAGGGATTCAACTGGAATCAGTACGTCGGTATGATCTTCTTCGACATTTGACACCTTCTGGTACGAGGGGCCGATTCACAAATTGACAGCCCTTGGTTATCCCTCCAATCTCGTCAGTCTAATACAATCCTACTTAAGCCGGCGCAAAATTCGCGTCCGCATAGGCCACTCCCTTTCAACCCCCTGAACTCTAGAATCCAGCGTTCCTCACGGCGCAGTCCTCTCCTCACATCTCTTAACATATACATACTCAAAGCCCCCGATGACACCCTAGCCCTCTATTCTGATGATACCCCTTTCGTCGTAAGGTCACGGAGTGCACGTATAGTCACGCGAAAACTGCAAGAAGCAGCAAGGGAATTTTCCAGTTACTGCGTAAACTGGAAACTTCGTCTAAACCCCGATAAAACTCAAACCATCCAGTTTGCTCATAGAAGACAGCCACCCTTCGACGTGATCAACCTGGATGGATGCGACGTCGCCTGGCGCGACACAGTGAAATACCTCGGTATCACTCTTGACAAAACCCTCCATTGGCGCCGCCATATTCAGAACACCGCCAACAAATCCACGCTCTTCTATAGCCAATTATACACACTGATTAATCGACGCAGCGCCCTCAGTCATTAAAAGAAACTCCTCCTCATCAATTCAATCATCCGCCCCACCCTAAAATACGGTTCAACAGCTTGGGGTTACGCAGACCCAACCAACATCAACCGTCTCCAATCCCTTGAAAATCGTTACATTCGCACATTCATGGACATCCCATGGTTCATCCGTAACGTAGATCTACATCGAGATATCAAACATACCCCCCTCACCTCATACCTTGATAAAAGAGGAACTAAAATGCTCACTGCCAGCCTCACTCACCCCAACCCGCTAATCAGACAAGCCTCCGACTATGACATAGGTGCCTCGCACCGACACAAACTCCTGTAGCCACCCCCCGTGCCCCCCAGATATTTCTCCCAAAGCCTTCTAAAAACCCACATACCAGATTTCATGTGAACAGCGGAGCTTGCTGTTAATGGTAAGACCCTGCGAAATGGACCGCAGAGGGGGAGTAAGAGGAGATCAGAGCTCGTAACCCGATAAGTCTTTCAAGGTGGGCGCACTTTACTATTTTTGAAAATGACCTGAAAGGGCCGAAACATGCGTGTCAGGTAACTGAATATTAAAACTGTGAACAATAACAAGTAATTTTTATTTCTACCCATAATGGACATACGGTTTCATCAAGAATGTAGCCTAACACAAAAAAATTATATAACGTATAAATATATTTATTTCTTCTCACTCATTTAGTAAAATATTATTCATATAACATAGAATCCTTAAATTATATTTCGTATAGATTCAGTTTATAAACAGAAAGGGATATCGCTATCATTAGAGATCGCAAAAAATAAACTTGTTGTTGTACGTTTTTTCTCTTTTAAAAAGTTAGCCACGGGTTGAATTTTGCGTTGTCAAGTTGATGTGGTTTTGAAACATAAATATTACAAGACGGTTGCTAGCGCGTGTCTCATTTAACTATTTAATATTAAATAACAATTCAGAAGTGGTTAACATGGGTGTTGTGATAATTCAAGTGACAGTGAATAATGAGCGCGAATTGTATCACCGAAAGCATCTCGATATTATGCTTTATTTGCAATAAACCGGGGCATGCAGCAAAAAGTGTTGATATCGATCAGATAATGCGGAAGCTCCGGTTCCATCTACGAATAAGAACATTTCAATCAAGAGAAGTGATGGTTCCTGAACCCCGTTGCAGTGAAAGTGTTACAGAGGCAAGTCATAATTGATATTTATTACACTAAATAAATAATGTAGAGCGCCAAGGGTATCTGGACAGAGGGAGCCAAATAAGCGTGGCACAAGTAAAGTTAGTAGAGAAGCTTGGAATTAAAATTAACACCCTCGATACATACATATGTGGCTTTGGCAGTAAAATAATGTAACCTCCAGGGCGATTAAGGGTAAAACTAAGATCAAATTTGAATTTCTCATATTAAATAATCCCCAAATACCAATTTTCGTCTAAATATAGGCATTATTTCAAAAATTATTTACGAAAATCAAAAATTAAAATAAATTTTTAACACCCTGTATCCCTAAAATGAAGGGCTTGCTTATATGAACTTTTCACCTTATAAATAACTGAGGAATCGTCCTGTAAAATATCAAACACTTATTAAATAATACCCTGTATAAAGGTGTATGATATTAAGTTTATTGAGTAATTCAAGGACTCCATCGCTATTACAATTCAAAAAACAATTATGTATATACCTGTACCATTGGAGGATCTCAGGGTTGTGTTCCGAGATTATGTGATTATTTTACAAAGAATCCATAAAAACATCCGCAAAAAATGGAGACAAACAACTTCCCATGGCAAGTCCGTCTGGTTGTTGGTTAAATTTGTTGTTGAAGAAAAAATAATTTTTGGATAGACAAAAATTAAGTAAAGATAAAATGTTGACTACCAAGTCTTCATCTAAGTTTTTTGATCTAAGGAGATTTCCAACAATATCAACTGCCTCTGACTTGGGGACAGTAGTTAATAAGTTTGTCACCTCGAAGGAGACAAGTAGAAAATGTTGAGGTAAATTTAAATTCTTGAGGTTATTGCCCATATCTAGTGAAGATAGGAAGGTTGGAGACGGGAGTGTTAGTAATACTTACAACTGGTCTGATAGAAGTATCAATTTTATGGATCTTAGGTTTTTCGTATAAACGTGGCAAGATGGGATTGCTGGAAATGATTTTTCTTGGTGCCTCGTTATCTTCCAAAAATTCACTAAAATGTTTCAAAAATCTAATTGTTTTCCTGATGAATCTATCATGAGGATTATCTGTTAAGATTCTGAAATTGTTTTCCTTGACTTATTTATCTTTTTATAATAATTACATTTTCTAAAAATAAAAATTCTCAGTTAAACACCTCTACAAATTGGGTTTTTCCTCGCTTTTTAGGAAGCACCGATGAAGGCCGAAAGTGTTCTGCATTAAATTTAGAAGATTATACACTTAATACACAAAATCTACTTGTTCTCTTTCTTAATTTAAAAAGTGTACACAGCCATGCCCCCTCAATATTAAAGAAGTTCGCCCCTTCTACTTTCCGTTAAACTCATCAGCACAGTTAAAGGGTCTGACGAAATGGAAAAGAACCTCTGTGCTGTTTCACACAAAAATGCAAATGAACAATACAGGGTGGTCCAACGAAAACTTAACACCTCGATTTTCCTGCTTTAAAATGAAAATGTGGAAAATTGCTCGGACCCGTCGATTTCTGATTCGAGGGGGAATAACTTTTCCGCTTTTTTCATCTCCGTAACTTCAACCCCCTAACGGAGGTGAGCACAACCCCCTGATTTTGAATAGGGATGAGGGGTGTTATAATACCTCATTTTGAAGATCTTATCGAGTACTTTCTGACCCTAAAATTTCGCTTCAAAATTTTCATCTTTAACGAAATGATAGCTAACTTGCATGCAGTAAAGAACGCTGGTGTATGAGAAGAGAATGTGGAATTAACCTCGAGGATATTACTCTTATCAGACACATTTGAATTGTTTATTTATTTGTTAATTTTTTTGTCCAAAAAAGTAGACGGACCATGATTTACCTTAGTCTATTGTGAATTTTTAAGAACGTTACAACTGTGTCAAAGCGATTGTAACTTTGTAGTAGAATTAAAATGGTGTATTCCGTAGAAGGAAGGGTGGAAATGATAAAATTATTTTTTAGAAATAACGACTCTACGCGAGTAACAGCGGCTTTATTTAATGAACGACATCCTGAAAAAAATGTATCCGCTGCTTACGTTGTGCAACTGATTGCCAAATTTGACGCTACTGGTTTAGTCGGAAACAAAAAGAGGGTGTATGAAAGAGACAAAGCGAGGGAAGTGGCTGTCTTAGGTCAAGTAGCAATGGATCCGACCCTTAGTGCTAGGAAATTGTCCGATGAATCTGGTGTTTCACGCACAACAATCAAGAGAATCCTTAAACAACAGTTCCATCCTTTTAAGATACGACTGGTTCAGGAACTGAATGAGGATGATCTCGATCGCCGACTCCAGTTCTGTGAAGTGGTCAGTGGAATTATTAACAATAATCCTAACTACATGTTCAATATCTGTTTCTCGGATGAGTGTTCATTTTACCTTAATTTGTAAGCAGGCATAACTGTCGGTATTGACCAGATGAAAATCCAAGATTATTTCGTGAAGTGCATACTCAGCATCCCCAAAAGTTAAATGTTTGGGCGGGTATTTATGGAAATCACATAATCGACCTTTTTTATACCCGGTAATCTCACTGGCCAAATTTATTTAGAACTATTAGAGAACGCTATTTATCCAGCCCTCGTTCAAGTATTGCAGAATGAAGAAGACCATGTAACGATAATTTTTCAACAAGATGGCGCACCACCTCATTTCGCTCAACCTGTGCGTCAGTTCTTAGATGAAAATTTTCCTCAGGCCTGGATTGGAAGAAGGGGACATATTGAGTGGCCACCCAGATCACCTGATCTGGCTCCACTGGACTTTTTTCTATGGGGTCACCTGAAATCTAAGATTTACGTTACCCAGCCTGAGTCACTGGAGGATTTGCGAATTCGGATCATTAATGAATGCCGTCAAATTACACCAGAAATGTTAAGTAATGTACGTGAACGTTTTGAGCAAAATTTATTTTACTGCATGGAAGTGAATGGCGGCCATTTTCAGCATTTAATAAACCAATCACAAAAGTAAGTAGTCTTCCACTATTTTAGCTGTCATTTCGTTAAAGATAAAAATTTTGAAGCGAATTTTTAGGGTCAGATAGTACTCGATAAGATCTTCAAAATGAGGTATCGCAACATCCCTCATACCTATTCAAAATCAGGGAGTTGTGCTCACCCCCGTTAGGGAGTCAAAGTTACGGAGATGAAAAAAGCGGAAAAGTTATTCCCCCTCGAATCAGAAATCGACGGGTCCGGGCGATTTTCCACATTTTCATTCTAAAGCAGGAAAATCGAGGTGTTAAGTTTTTGTTGGACCACCCTGTATAAAAAGAAGACATGTGACGACACCTCGTGGCAATAGGGTGTATTACTCCAACCAAACCGACGAGAACCTATAGAAGTCCCAACCCGCAATATTATACAGGTCGTTAGGTTTATGAATACTGAAAACAATTTTAAACAACCTTATAGAAGTGCGTCAAAGTTTTTCTCTATACAGGGTGTTTCATTAAGGTCGAAGAGCGGCCATATCTCGGAAACTATTGGGCATAGAAATTCAGGAAAAAAAAATTAATGACTAAAGTGGCCATGAGAAAATCCTGGAAATAATTTTTAAGTTCCGCATTTTGCCGCAAGGGGGCGCAATTGAAAAGTAAATTTTTAAATTTTAGATATCTCCGAAAATTGTACGTTAAGGTATATTTTTGATAACACCATTAAAAAGCTTGGACAATTTTGCATAATTTTGGTTCCATGCTTATTGGCGTACCGACTTTAGTAAGAGTGGGGGAAGCTGTTGAATGTGTAATCATTTAAATCGCTGTAACTTATAAACCACTTATCCGATTTTAGCAAACTAAAACTTGTTTGGAAGAGAATTGTAAGTACTTTTAACTATCGTCTTGAGTGGTCCATGATACTTCTCAATAAAAATACAAGAGGGCGCAATTTGCAATAATAACACATTTCTTAACTTTATTCATTTATTTCAAATCATACGGTATAATTATGATACCATAATCGAAAAGTAGATGAAATTTGCTATACAAAATGTCAAAACCGCAGTTCGATATCTCCATCCGTTTCAGAGTTATTGCCAATAGAATAATTTTTAAAACTTTAAATGAAGAAGCGGTTGTTTTCATAGTTTTGTGATCAAGCATTCCATGACAAAAAATATTTTTAAACTTTATGGTTAGGTAGGTTTGTTTCTCATTATTCCAATGGCCCAGAAACCACTCTAGAATTAATGGCAATCATGGAAAACGTGTCATTTAGGCGTAACTGTAACAATAGTTAAAGTTTCCATGGAGATAAGACAAATAATGCAAATAGTTGTCAACTAGTTTCATTTTGAAAGGTGTTGACAAAAGTTTATCCGTAATTCATCTTAAACTTCTTGATAGAAAATTGTGATACGTACTTTTCAAAAATGGCTTATACCAATGCCGAAGCTTACGATATGCTGGCCGTATATTTTGAATGTTTTCAAAATGCGCCTATAGCGGAACGCGAATATGCTCTCAGATATCCTGAACGAAGGCACTATGGCAGAGCAGTATTTCAGCGACTGGCAATATGCGTAAGGCAAACGGGAAGTGTACGACGCATTTCAGTTGCTTTTAGAAGACGTCCAGTAAGAAATGAAGTCAACATTACAAACGTTCTTGCGTACGTAGAGGCCGATCCGCATTTAAGCATAAGAGCAATTTCTTTAGACCTAGGTATAAGTTGTACTGCAGTGTTCCGAATTCTAAGGGATTTTAAGCTGCATCCCTATCATATAGTTTTACATCAGGCGCTATCAGAAAGTGATTATGACAGACGGCTCGACTATTGCTATTGGCTAAGAGAGATGTGTAACGAGAATCCTCAATTCCTCTCCCACGTGTTATGGACTGATGAAGCCACTTTCAGTAGCTGTGGCAAAGTTAATTTACACAATGTGCACTATTGGTCACAGACAAATCCTCACTGGATGCGCGAAGTGGATCACCAAAACAGATGGAGTGTTAACGTGTGGTGCGGAGTATTAGGACACAGAATTATCGGACCGTTTATTTTTAATGATTATCTAAATGGTGAATCTTATTTAAACTTTTTACAAAATGACTTGCCTATCCTTTTAGAAGATGTTCCTATTGGCCTAAGAACATCCATGTGGTATCAACATGATGGATGCCCGGCACACTTTTCGCATATGGTCCGTGATTTTTTAGATATTGGATACCCAAATCGCTGGATTGGAAGGGGTAGTTTGTTTGCTTGGCCACCTAGATCCCCGGATTTAACTGTGTTAGATTTTTACTTGTGGGGGCGAATAAAAGACATTGTATATAAAACGCGACCAACCACACGAGACAACATGATTGAGCGAATTGAAAATGCACTAAATTCGATTTCACGAGCTGAAATTGAAACAGCTGTCTCTAGTTCTAGAAAAAGAATTAATCGTTGTATTTTGCACAACGGAGGTCATTTTGAACATTTATAAAGTCTCTCAATTGTTTTCCTAAGAAGCTTTCCATGAATATTGTTTCCTTCAATAGTTTCCGATAATTATTTCAATACTGTTTTATGGCCCGTTGGCCTTGAAACACGCTCCAAATTTTGTATTTTACATGATTTGGACTAGTCCTAAGCCTAGATAAAGTGTGAAGGAAGGCACGGAGTTTGACATTGGAATAATGAGAAACAAACCTACCTAACCATAAAGTTTAAAAATATTTTTTGTCATGGAATGCTTGATCACAAAACTATGAAAACAACCGCTTCTTCATTTAAAGTTTTAAAAATTATTCTATTGGCAATAACTCTGAAACGGATGGAGATATCGAACTGCGGTTTTAACATTTTTTATAGCAAATTTCATCTACTTTTCGATTATGGTATCATAATTATACCGTATGATTTGAAATAAATGAATAAAGTTAAGAAATGTGTTATTATTGCAAATTGCGCCCTCTTGTATTTTTATTGAGAAGTATCATGGACGATAGTTAAAAGTACTTACATTTCTCTTCCAAACAAGTTTTAGTTTGCTAAAATCGGATAAGTGGTTTATAAGTTACAGCGATTTAAATGATTACACATTCAACAGCTTCCCCCACTCTTACTAAACTCGGTACGCCAATAAGCATGAGACCAAAATTATGCAAAATTGTCCAAGCTTTTTAATGGTGTTATCAAAAATATACCTTAACGTGCAATTTTCGGAGATATCTAAAATTTAAAAATTTACTTTTCAATTGCGCCCCCTTGCGGCAAATGCGGAACTTAAAAATTATTTCCAGGATTTTCCCATGGCCACTTTAGTTATATATTTTTTTTTCCTGAATTTCTTTGCCCAATAGTTTCCGAGATATGGCCGCTCTTCGACCTTAATGAAACACCCTGTATAACAAGTTATTTTTACTTCTCTGGACATTATTTATGTGATAGTAATGGAATGAATACAAAAATCGATCTGTGCTTTTGATAAAAAAAAAATCGGAAGAAACTTAGATGTTATACTTCTTGGATAAACGTCAGAATATTTAACGCTTATCTTAATTGTCAACCACTTAACAAAAAGTACCTAAACGCATTTTTCAGTTATCTCCGCATCAACGCATTTTTCAGCTGTATGCTGTATTAATATATTTGTTCTCTTCTGCATTTTATGGAAAATAAGTTTGCCCCCGTCCCCGAACGTCCCTGGTTTCCATATGAAATTTTACGGATGCAAGATCCCGTGTTAGGTTTAAACCAATATAAAGATTTTTACATGCAAAGATCTATTTTTCCCGGATGTACTCTTTGGGTTTATTGCTCAATAAAATATTGCTTAATATGGGTAATAGAAAAATATTGTTATATTAAATACCATAAACTTTCGTATAAAGGATAAACGGAAAGCAGTTGAAAGATTCATAGCACTTACGGAGTCTGAAGTAAAAATATAAAAATAATGGCTGGCAACAATTTACCATTCATGAATAAGCGCAGTGGCGTAGGTATGATTGATAATTCACTGAAATTGACCTAGTTCTTGGTTTTGTTTACTAACAAATTTCGTAAACTTATACTGAGTTAGATCAGATTACGATTTTTTTTATGAGTGACATGATTTATGAGATTATTAATTTTTATTCTGGGGTGGGCCAGAAGGATTCTAAGGGGTGGGGGGGGGGGGCACCTGCTGTCATAAATGTTTAAAAATAAACGAAAATTTATTAGGTAGTTTACAGTTATAGTTAGAGCCGCGGTGACAAAAATGCCTTGGAACTCTCAAACGGATGAAAAGCACGTTTTTGTTTAGTTCGAGTATCGTTTTCGAAATCCGTGTGTCGAGGTGTCGCTCGGCGGTGAGCGGCTATATAATTTTTTCCAAATTTTGACCAGCGGTTTAAAAAAACATTTCCCAAACGGATGAAAATTACTGGAGGGCATTTGGTAACCCCCCAATTACCGGAAAAATATTTTCATCCGATTTGATCTTTGCAAAGAGCTCTTCCAGGAGCTCAAAAAAAAATGGAAGAAAGGGGGGAAAGAGAATTTGCTCATTTAAACTTGAAATTTGGCAGGGAGCTAGAGTTCGTGTCTGAGAATATGTAAAAAAATTTTTTTTTCTCCATGTGTCGCCATCGCTTTATAACAGTTTTTTAAAATTTAAATGGGCAAAATTTGATAAAGTAATTCCCACATGGATGAAAATTTGCACACAGGTTCTTTGACACCTACAGAACATCGAAAAATTATTTTCATCCAAATTTATTGCGGCCAAGACCAGATCTTCCAGAACATGCTCCGATATATTCATTATCACCGGAAACTCCAGGATCCGAATTTTCAAACTTTAAATTAGAAAGGCCGATTACAATTAAATTGTATATTATTGTCCTAAACATTGACAAGAATATTTTCGACTGATTTGACGATTATGAAGTGAAAACTCTGACTTTTAGACCGTATGAACGCGACAAGCGCATACTTCATCCACATTTTAGCTAGTATATCTTTAGTAGGGTTTGACTCGCTTTGCTTGTGGATGAAATTTGGTTATTATAGTCGCCTTATATTTTGTGTTAGAGATTCGGATTTTGACTAGATTAATATTAAAAGACGGTTCTTTCCCATCCTGGTGACTCCCCAAGCAAAAATCTGCTTCTGACGGCAGGATCATTGGAATTTCAGCTATCGTCCAAGCGTCTCGTTTTTCCGGTTGCTCCGATTGATACCAAAGTATATATATAGCCACATATTTTAGGATATCAAAGTAAGGTTATGATCCAGTTTGGTGCCATTCCGATGGAAACCCTGAAATCGGCAGCCGCAAAACGCGCTACTCAGCGCACAACCGATCGATCATAAATCGATGAAAAAAAATATCCTAACTAAAAACTGGTTGCTCCAATTGGCACCAACCTTGAGAATCTTGCTTCTGGATGTCAGAAAAAGGTTATGAGCCTGTTTGGTGCCATTCCGATGAAAACTCTGCTTCTGGCTGCAGGTTCATTGTAATTTCAGCTCTCGTCGCGCTTACATCCAAGCGCCTTTAGTTTTTCCTATTGCTCCGATTGCTACCAAAGTATATACAAATATTTCGGGATGTCAAAGGAAGGTTTTCTCCTAATTTGGCGATTAATGAATAAAAACTCTCCTCCTGGCAGCCGACATACATGCGCGCAGGACGTTTTTCGGCTGTCAAAAGGAGAGTTTTGATTTATTTATCACCAAACTGGTTCAGAAGCTTCCTCTGATAGCCCAAAATATGTGGTTACTGTATGCTTACTAGTGGGCAATGTTATTACACTCATATGGAAATAGGTTAAAAAAATTATTCGATTTGCAAAATCAAAAACCGCCCATAACTTTCTAACCAGTGATGGAAAATGAGTCGTGGGTTCATTATATTTATGGGTGATTAATGAAGGTTGCCCAGGGTTCAGGAACGATAAGGAAGACAGAAAAGCGGGAGCGGGCTTATAATCAGCCAATTTTCACGAAAATATACGTTTTCGTGCTTTCAATTACAAAATCTAAAAAAATTTTTACTTACTATTGAATAGTCACTCAACATTTTACTTTCTCGGGAGCATATTATTTTTTTAATATTTTTAAACCAGAGACAAATAAGTTTACGAAACTTCCATTTAAATCTAGCAGAAAATTTACGAAGAACTCCGGGATCAAAATTACGCGTGCTGGCAAGGTTTTTTGTTATTTGGCATAGTTTAGCCAGGCTCATTTTGGATGAACACTTTTTTTTAATAACATAAATAATAACGATTCATTTCAGTCCGGTTGCATGCATGCGGCTGATTTTTTTTTTTTAATTTCGGAGTTTGGGTCCATTTAATTGTACTGGTGGTTACGGCAAGGATCAAATCGGATGATAATATTTTTTTCGGTAATTGGGGGGTTGCCTAGATGCCCTCCAGTAATTTTCATCCGCTTGGAAAATGTTTATTTAAACCGCAGGTCAAAATTTGAAAAAAATATTATAGCCGCTCACCGCCGAGCGCCAGACCCCTTCTCGACAACACGGATTTCGAGAACGACACTCGAACTATACAAAAACGTGCTTTTCATACGTTTGGGAGTTCCGAGGCATTTTTGCCACCGCGGCTCTAACTATTACGGGTCATTAATCACGACGAATAATTTGAAAAACTATATATTGAATCTGTGCTAAATAGTAATTATTATTAACAAAAATATAAGTACATTTAAAAAAAATTTACATTTTTTTAACAAAAATGTCAAATTTTTTCGGAGGTCTACAAACTTTTCGTATTAATATCTTCAATTCCAGCAACAAGTACCTCAGTTGAGAGAAACTTTTCGTGTTTAAAACGCATTAAAACATATTGCAGAAATTGAATTCAATTCAATTGAAAAAGGAATTGTTTGGCTCTCTTCAGGAATCAGAAGATTTAATGGAAATTGTTATAAATAGATTTTTGTTATTAAAAGTTAGGCGCATTAACTCAATTTATAGGAATGAAATTTTTATCGCATTTGCATTGATTTAAATACACGCATTGTTAAAATCTTTGGTAATGTCTTGTACAATGTTTTAATTTTTATAAATCAATTTTTGATCTGGCGTTCTATAAGAATTATATTCTTATACTGGAATTGGTGTAGGAGAGAAAAAAGACCTTGTTTGCGATACTTAAATTCTGTGTTATTTATTGATGCCAAATTAGAAGAAAAATCCCGAGCACTTAAGCATTTACTAAATTACATGTACCTATATACATCAGCAGTAGATGTAAGAACTTGAGGAATAATGATGATGAATAATTAGATCCTGAACCCGACGAAACGTAAAATTACTTCCCAGGGTAACTTTTATTTGTGCATTGATATATCCGTAGTACCTCTAACTACTTTATATTATGTAAACATTAGATTATTCATTAGTCCGTAGTCAGCTTGAATATTGCTGCATAGTATGGTCCCCTTTCTATAAAACCCACTCTGCAAGAATTGAACGAGTGCAGTCCAAGTTTGCTAGCTTCTTGTTCAGGAAGCTTTGTATTGATCGAACAAGTCTGTCCTACTCCCAACGCCTTAGCATGCTTGGCTTGGATAGCTTGGAGACGCGACGGATCTTCTTAACTATATTGTTTGGTCATAAAATCATCAGCAACGAGATAGATTGTCCAGACCTATTAAGATCAATCAACTTCCGAGTACCATCACGTAACACCCGTCTAGCAATACCTTTCTCAACCCATAGGTATAGAACTGACATCGGACATAACAGTCCTTCCAAACGAATCATGAGTCACTTAAATACCCATGTTCCCAATGAGTTTCATTATGAATGGTCTATATCCAAGTTCAAAGCTAACTTAAAACGGCTCCTTCTGCATTGACTTACGGATCATATCATGTATATCCGCCGTACCATTAGCGCTACAGTTGGGAACGTTATTATTTTCACTTCATTATTTCTATTTGTAAGTAAGTATTGTCATTTGTATAAATATGCTTGTAGAACATGTATAAGCTCTCTATAATTGTTTCTTGGTTTTTTTACCTAGTACTATTTGGAATAATTCTGTAAGTACTGTTAAACGAATAAATAAATAAATGAACATTTTTCTATTTTTGAATTTGATTGGAGGCATCTAATTGTATAGCAAAATATACTCACTTGTTTTTTAATACTTCTATTACGTCTTTTAGAATTTTAGGCGCTAATACATTTATAAGAATAGCTTCAGCCTTCATTCCTCCACAGGATACTTTTGGCATAGTTTTGGAATCAGAAACTGCTTTACAATATAATTTCAACCCACAATCCAAAGAGTTGTATAATAAATTGTGCTTGCAGCAGTGGCAAACATTAGCGACTTCAAACGCTGTCACAAGACTCTCTTCAGGAGATTTTTTTTTTACAAAAAATATTTGTTAATAATGTTGATGAAAAACTGCTTCGAATTTTCAATCGAAAAATCAATCTGAAGTCTCATGAGTAGCAACAACTGAATAGCTTTTATATGCTACTGTACAAGATTTGTTGCGAATGTTACAGTATGCTTTTCCGTTAATACTTTTAAACCACGACCGATAAGCCTCTCATGATATTTTATAAGTTGCCATACGTTTTCCTTTTTTTCTAGGTGGTGTATTTAGTTTTGAGACAACATTTTCGTTGTCAGTGTCAGAATTTTCCGACACTTTTAATTTATACGAACTAACGTAACCAATGAACCGTAAAAGTAAGAACGATTTGTCAATTTTTATTAAAAAAATTAAAATACAGCACGTTGCCAACTTATGCGCCGTTAATATAATCTTACGATTATTATTTTTATATTGTATTTTGGTATTTTTGGAATTTTAGAACATTATAGTGAAAAGGAAGACGAATTGCGTCCTCCGGAGTAACTGCGAAGACATTTTAGTTGGAAGCTGGAGGACGGTTGGCAACCTTATCTGTGAAACTAATAAATTTATTTTTGAAGAATTAGCCCATATCTGAAAGTGGAGTGAATATTCATCTATAAGGCGGATATAATATGTAAATTGCATTTTAAGACAATTTCTCCATTATTTGGTAACATTGGAAAAACTTGCATATTATTGATACCTGGTGCATTGATTAGCATATTTTGTGGAGTTGACGGAAATTTTAGTCCCTGTTACTCCTTTATCTAGATTAATAATATTCTTCGAAATATTATCAATTAATAGGTCATTAACCCATTAACCCATTAACGCCTAACGCTACCAAGTGGTGACAGGGGGACCCACTGATTTCAAGGAGGCGCAACAAAGACGAGTGTCAACTTGCGTCTTAACACACATTGGAGTCGTATTCTAGATATCACATGAAATACCTGTAGCCGCTTTGTACTCTGTTTTTGCCCTATTAGCGTGACTGGTGATTTTTTAAAATTAGTGGTAATAAAATTAGTAAAGAATTATTGACGTCAGATTAGTGTAAGTTGTATTATAATTTATTTTCTAATATGTTTTATATCTTTTTGCTACGAATGATATTTAAACCTTAAGGCTATTAGATTCTACCACAAAAATGTTATATAGGTGTCCCCATATGGATATAGGCCTCTTAGGCAATTTGGCCAAAATTCATATTCTCATACAGTATATTTTATTTTAACGGAATTACGCTTTAAGAGACTCTGGACATTGCATATGATGTTTCAGAAATATTTATTGAGCCTCCGGACAGTAATGTACTCATCGACGAAGAATCTGGCGACGAAGATGGGGCTGGTATGGTCGATAACTTAAAGTTTAGACAACTTTGTGTTAGGGCGGAATTAGTTTTGAACAATAATGAAAGACTAGGAAGTGACGATCTAAACTTTTAGGAGCCGCTAATTTAAGAACCAATCATTCTTGAGGATTTAAGAAGATGAGTAATAGTACCAAGCCAATAAATCCTAAATATGTAACAGGCAAATTTGAGGCAACAAATCAAGATTTTTCTACAGAAGGCTCTGCTATGACATGTGTCCAACTATTTGAGTTATGTTTTACCGATGATCGTCTAGATAATATTGTAAAAGAAATATAAACTACGTTTATTAAAAAATAGTTCTGATAGTACTAAAAGAAGTTAGTGGTTTGATACAATGGCCAGCGCCTGTTTTGGAGTAGCTCCACTCAAACCCGTAGATCGCTTTTCCAGAAGACAAAAAAATCCTTTTTGTACAACTGCCATTAAAAGTGACACTTTTAATGACAGTCAATAGTGTTAAAAAGTGATTGTTTACGTGGAAGCGTGTTAAAAATATTTTTTACACTACATAGACAAAAATTGAATAAGAACGCAATTATTTAAATGACAGCATATTTTTTATTTGTAAACAAGCATTTGTTAGTAACCATAGCGTTGGCAACGTTTGTCATTCACAACAACCTTGTAAATATTTGAATATTAAAATGCATTTTGAAGTTTAATGTCATTCCAAATTCCCCAATTTTATTATCGAAATAGGGCAGTTATACAAAAACATTGTATGATATTTGTGTTAAAAGTAATTTTATTTTGTCCGTGAAATTCTTCAATTCGCTCCGCTCATTTCACAACTTCAACTTTTTCACTCACAAAATAAAACATCACTTTTAACACTCACATCATAAATAACTATTTTGTACCAGGACCAAATTGGTTTAGGTTTATGGAAAGCAATATTAGCATCAAGTATACCATTAAAAAAATTGAATAAAATAAATTTAAAATCCTTTTTTCAAAAGTATTGCACATTTAATTTTCCTACCTTAGGAAAGCTGTGTTGATTCTGTACATAACGCAACTATGCTTGAAATAAGCGAACTTGTTGGGAACAATTATTTTTATATTGGGGTTGATGACACAACGAATTAGTCGGCGTGTTGGAAGAAGAAAAATCGGGGATTTTTCATTTTTCATATTTAATATCATCAAAGCAGCTTGAGCATACAAACAACTTCACCATTAGCCGATTAATACAATAGATTCTTACACTTTCCACCCAATGTGTTTCCACCTAAAAAAAATTTAATTTTGTTGTCGGATGCTGCGCCCTATATGCCTAAAGCAGAAGAGAATTTAAAAATTTTTTACAAAGAAAACTTAATTAATGTAACTTGTTATGGACACGAAATTATAGAGTCGCAAAGCATATAAGGTGCGAGTTTTCATAAGTCAATGACTTAATTAGTAAGGTAAAAAAGATATTTCTTAAAGCTCCTTTGAGGCTACAGTTATATAGGGAATAGCTTCCAGGTTAGGTTATTAAAATACCTGGAAGGCTTTAACATTATTAGTGACTACCAGTAGGGATTCCGTAAGTCTAGATCTTCTCGCTTATGTTACTCGCGCTTAGAACAACGCAATAGAATACCATGGGGAGTCCCGGGTGGTAGCACTGGACATTTCCAAGGCTTTTGACCAAATATGGCATGAGGGGCTCCTGACTAAAGTGAGAGCATACGGGGTGGGGTGGTGCCTGTTCAATTTTGTTCATGGCTGTCGAGCTTTCTTAAGGACCGTTCTCTGCGAGTGGCGATGGACGGATTTCTTGCAGACACATTTAACATCAACGCCGGAGTCCCTCAAGGTTCTATATTGTCGCCCACGCTCTTCTTACTATACATTAACGATCCTTTGGAAAAAACTAAAAATCCTAGATATAGCTTCGCTGATGATAGTACACTGGTTTCATCTTTTACTTTGGATGCTCGGACATCGGCTGCCAATGCACATCTCTCTATAGGCAGCAAGAGGTCTCACATCTCAAAAAAGACCTGGAAGAAATTCTGTCTTGGGGTGACAGTAACCAAAAAGAATTTAACGCTAAAAAGACCCAGGCAGCAGTTTTTCCTAAAAAAGTTAATGTTGAACCGGATATAGTTATGGCGGGACACTGGATTCCCTTGGCTTCATCAATTCATTTATTGGGCGTTAATTTAGATAGTCATATGTCTTGTCATAGTCACGTTGCGGCTATTGCTAAGGCAGCCTCGCAGAAGCTTTAAGTACTTTTCCGAACAAAGAACCTCTATACACCCCAACAACTTTTGCTGCTCTATAAAACCCAAATTCGACCATCGCTGGAGTACTGTTCGCATATTTGGGGCTCTGGTACTAAACATACCCTGAGATTGCTAGATTCCATTCAAAGAAGAGCCATTCGCTTGATCGGTGACCGTAGTCTGACAAACAACCTGGAAAGCCTTGAACATCGAAGGCGGGTTCTCGACTTGAGTCTATTTTACAAATATTTTCATAGCAAGTGCTCAACTAAGGTTGCCTACTTGATACCACTCAGAGCGGTGCATGGTAGAAATAGGACGAGGTACTGCAGCCCACCAGTACGTGGTTCAGCTTAGTGTCCCTTGAACGACACTGTTTAAAAATTATTTTATCTGGAGAACGTCATCACTCTGGAACGACCTCCCTGAGATCATGTTCCCCAACGAGTATAATCTCCAAAGATCCGAAACCAACATAAATCGTTTCCTGCGCACACGCACCGCTCCCAGGGCGCCATAAAGGATTTATTTACTCTGCAGTGCTGTGCCTTATCATATATAAAAAAAAAAGAAAGGTATTCAGTTGCCGCCTTAACCTGTCATAAGGCGATTGGGAACATGGCTTGCAGCATCAATTTTTTACGCCGACTTAACTGATTCTTCTCAAGCTGTTCTGTATCGAAAAGCATTTCAGGATTGGAAGAGAATTCGGCATCTTTGGTCGATTTAGTGGAAACCTTTCACACAAAAATCGTAAAAATGTAAAAGGTAAAATAGGTATAATCATTTTACAAAAATTTAAAATGGGGTTCAAAAAATGGCAAAATGTATCAAATATTTCTTGGGTGATTTTTCAACCTCAACTGAAATTAAAGAACATTTAGTGCCAAAATTAAAATTTGCCCCAATTACCTCGGTTGACGTGAAGAGAAGCTTCTCTTTGTTCAAACATAATATATGTACAGGGCGAGTCGGGAGGAATGGGCCCAACTTTAAGGGTGTAATCTATGCATCAAAATAATAAGAAAAAACTCAAATGTTGTTAACCAATTGATCCTTGCTCGTGAAGCGTATTGATTACTCTTTTTTGGGAAATCCCCAACTGAATTCCAATTCTTCGTGAGCTTGTCGTCGCATCTTCTTCTACTAAAGCTAGAACATTTTCTATTTCTTTTAAACCCTCTTGAATGGCTCGTTCGGATGTTACATTAGCACTTGGAAGCGTTCCGGTCTCGCAGAGTTTGTTGAAAACTCTGAAAAGGCCTTTCTGTTCGGTGTTCTTTCATGTTAAAATCGTTCACGATATTCTTCAGCAGCCACTGTAGCATTCTCAATACACAAACCATAAATAAAAACCATATTGGCGTATTCGAGATGTGAATAATTGTGTGGCATTTTATAAAATTAAAATGATACAAATCCGAAAATTAACGGTGAATTAATGTAACATTTTATACTAACACTAATAGGATAGTGACAGCACAACAATCAAAAGCAAACAATAATAACATTTATTATAGGAAAGCTAAATTAATGCAATATTTTGTTTTTGCCTTATAACTTGAAAACAAATGAATATTGGATAACAACATTTGAGTTTTTCTTATTATTTTGATGCATAGATTACATCCTTAGGGTTAGGCTCATTCCTCCCGACTCACCCTGTATTTAGAAGGAAATCATTTCTTGTAGAAAGTTTTGAAAAACATTTAGTTGTAAACTCGTTTTATAAGAGTAAGTAGACATTACTCTTTTGTTTAATTCAAAAACAGTTTTAATGCAATAATTACTATAAAATTAAGTCATATACCGAACCTAAATAACTTGCACTCGAAGCATATTTAGAGCATATTCTTGCATATTTGAAGCACATTTTTCGTGAATTTTCTTCGCCCTTTTATGAATAAATGAAACACAAATTATCCACTAATTTAATCTCACCATAGCTTTGTTGGTACTAAAAGAGACATGTTTCGAGAGCAGTGGCTTTCATCTTCAGCCTTGCTAATTTACAGTAGGTGACATTAGCGGGAATGAGTTCAATTCATAGAACAGAAAAAGTTTGTCAGCAGAACATTTTTAAATTTAGGTCGTTAGTATTATAGCAAGCATTATTGTAACTTAAATTTAAATCTATAATATTAATATTAAGTAAAGTTAGTTTATTAAACTGACATTAAATTGGTAGAGTTGACTTTGTGTTTCATTTATTCATAATAAATTCATGCCGTAAAAAAAATATTTCTGTGTTTGATAAGGATATATCTTTATTAATAAGTCATCAAATTAAATAATTTAAACCTTAATATTCACCGAAGCTGGGAGGCAAATAAGACTGATGGTTAGTCTTACTAACCTAATTTAACAAAACAAACATAGAAGGCTCGCAAGACAGTAAGTTAAGAATTTACAAAGCAAAAGTCAACCCCTTTTATCGTTTGCTGATGTATATTTAATTAAGGAACTACAGGAAATACCGAAGTTATTCAATGTAAATGTAAAGAAAATGTATTTGAAAAGGTAAATAAGATTATTAAGTAATTACACCTTTCTGCAGAATTTACCTTTTTTGAAAATTATCTATAAGAGTCTTTGATTGAGTTGATCAATAAAATCATGGAACTGTGGGAGAATCTTTCAGTTGCGGTATAAAAACCAAATAATAAAAATTAAGATACAGGGTACCTCTAAAAGGAGTTTAGCACAATTTCGTAAGGCTTTAATGTGATGATCCAGGTCAACTTAACTTAGTCCATAAGTTGACAGTCTCCGAAGGGCGCGTTATAGTCTATCTTTGAATAGCGCGAAGTAATAAATGCTCATTAAATATGCAAAACGCATACCAGGGTATCAAGAACAATTTAAACACGATCCCTTAAAATCTATTGTGTTTACATTAGGATCCAAATAATGAGCATTCTTTAGGTATATCTAGCCTGAATTTATCACAAGCTATTGTTATATTTAAGGATTTACCATTGTTATTGGGAAAATCCCTTAGCCAGGAGCGTGTATTGGAGAAGTTTTTAAATTAAAAATCTTGAACATGCCCATTCTCCTAAAATTGTATTAGGGGAGAGTGTTCCAAAGTGAAACAATTTTTTTATTTTTGTTCACCAAATCTACATGCCACACCAAAACCTCAGTTTTATTAAAAATTTTCGTTAACTCTACATTTATCTTTATAATTAAATAGCAAAACTGAATGCAAATATGAATATAATTTTTGGGCCCCCACTTTAAAAAAAAAAAGTTTTTGTTTCACTGTGGAACATCAGTGGGGTACACTGAAACAGTATAAACAAACACTGAAAAATAGTGGATTTTTATTTATTAAAAACACAAAAACGAAAAGAATAAAGAAAACTATATTAACACAAAAGTAACTAGGTGTAGATAATAACAACCAATATGATCACAAAACCAAACAGTGGCTTAAACTAAACATTAAATGACAAAAAAAAAACATGGTTTTAGAAACCAAATGTCAACCTTACTCTAACCGTTAAATTCTCATTGCGTTAACGAACTTCGATGTTGCTGAAGCTAATTTCAAATGAAATCAAATCCACTTGTCTTTTTGTTCTGCCATGCTAATTGGGTTTGGGTAAGATCATTTCAATGTCGCTCTCAGGAACTACCGCAATGTCAGGAACTTCCGGTAACACAAATTTATTTCTATTTTTATCAAAATAATTTTTTCCTTGTTTGAAAACGAATGGCAAAGGCTTTTTCGACATCTGTGTAATTACCGGGTTGAAAATGCGGAACTTCTACGTGGAACACCCTGTATAAAACCGTATGAATAAAATGAATTATCTCAATAGTTTGAATCTGTTCTATCACTGTCATCCACTCAAATAATTAGAGGTTTTATGTTTCCCCAAAATTCTTTATAATTATTTTAGACTTCAAGTACATGACTAACGCATGCTCTGGTATTAATTCACACTGAGTTTTAACTACTTTATTTATATTAGCGGACAAATCTAAGTGGTATGTTACCGGATTCTTTTATAGCCTCATCTACGCAATATATTTTATCATACGATTTTGTTTTTAGTACCTCATTTTTTTAATTTGTGTTAAATATTTTTGTCTCCATTCCACTAACCGGTGGGTCTCTTTAATGCAAATTAGAATATTTGAATAACTATTATTTCATTGTAATCTGACGAAGCTACAGTGTTAGCGAAACATGTCATTTTTGTTTTTAATATAGTGGAATTTTAAAGTTCAACTTTGTTTTCCTTCATCCCATAAGATCAGTTATGGATTTCCACCTAGTATCGGCTGAATCAATTAATTTAACTATAGTGATATTAATTTTTTAAACTTTTCTTTAGTGCACCATGTATACATTTTTTTTGCAACAAAAAAAGTTGCGTCTTGTCAACCCAGACACACATTCAAAAGGATTTTTCTTCGAATTCATAAACAAATATTAAGAATAGAGAAAGGAAAGAAAGTCAAAAAGTCTTTCTCCACTAATTTAATAAAAGAGCAATCAAAGGCTCAATTTTTTCATATTAATAAGTCTACATGTTTCGAAGGTAGTACCTTCATCCTCAGCTGATCAGGAGATGCTGTTAGTATTAGCAGTAGAAGGAAATATTGGTGGAAGGTGACGTTGATGGAGCTTTAAAATTTGTAAAATGTACTAAGCAGTGAACGAAACTTGATGAAAACAATCCTCATACCGAAACGTTAAATAACATTTAATTCAAGTTGATTTGTACAAGGTTTGTCACCCTTAGTAGCTTATGAAGGAAAATGAGGTTCATCCTATGAAGGCTTTTATGAAGAGATATATATGTATAGAAAGGGTTTGTGGAACATCCTACTTCATATCATCATATTTGTTTAATAGAATGGAAGAAATATTTTGTCAGAATTTAAGTACAATTTCCATTTTGTTAAAGTCACATTAATAAGGGTTTAAAAAATTTTTTTTTAAATTTCAGGGTACTGGAGACCTAAGGCCCAGTAACCCGTAATTAATTTAGCCCCATTTTGTATGCTTGGGAGGGAATTGTAGGACATCACATTATTGGAGCATTTTTTTTGGAAGGCAACCTTACAGCAGTAATCTCTTTGCACTTACTATAAAATCAAATTGAACCCGCACTAGAAGAAGTTGTACGCGAAAATCAGGAGATCTGGTATCAAATGGATGGTTGTCCTGCCTATAATTCTCTCATGTTTAGGGAATACTTGCAAAATACTTTTAACGGAAATATTATTGGCCCACGGCATCTATTGCTTTGGCCAGTCAGGTCTCCTGACTTTTCGCCAAACGACTTTTTTCTGTGGGGTCACTTGAAAAATTTTATTTATAAAGATGTAAAGTTTGACCATCCAGAACCAGCTAAAAAACTGTATTTCGTTAGAATGTGACACTGTGTCACTGACATAGAACACGTTTCTGGTCTTCCTTTTTAATTGTGTTTGTCTCCCTATTTTTACATCTTTGAGGGTATATACCTACAATCAAAAATTTTTTCTGTTTCTAACAAATTTAATTTTTTATTAATTTCTCTACAAAATGGGACTAATTTAATTACGGGTTACTGGGCCTTAGGTCACGAGTACCCCAAAATTTTGAAAAATTTTTTGATAATGATATGAATTAGAATATTCCACAAACCTTTTAATATGTTCCTTCAAAAAAGCCTTCATAGGAAGAACCTCATTTTCCTTCATAAGCTACTAGGGTTACAAACATTGTACAAATAGATTTGAACTACATTTTATCTAACGTTTCGGTATGCTGATTGCTTTCATCAAGTTTCGTTCACTGCTTAATACATTTTACAAATTTTAAAGCTCCATCAACGTCACCTTCCACCAATATTTCCTTCTACTGCTAATACTAAAAGCATCTCCTGATCAGCTGAGGATGAAGGTCACTACCTTCGAAACATGTAGTATTAATATGAAAAAAAATTGAGCCTTTGATTGCTCTTTTATTAAATTAGTGGAGGAAGACCTTTTGACTTTCTTTCCTTCCCCTATAATTTCAACTCCACTTTGAGAATGGACTATTTCTTTAAATTAAAAATTAAGAAACTTGGATCAGCCGTAAGCCTGGACCAAGTATGAAGGAAGTTAAAAAAACAAAACATAGCCTAGTATCACATTTTACACTATCACAGTTATTTTTACATATATATTTATTAAGATATATCGAGAGGGTAGTCGTTGCTGACTAGTTAAAAAATAAACTAGCGAATATTGGAGAGTGCAGCAAATGAAAGAGTACTCTTTAAAGTTATTCCAAGCTTTCGGAAATCATATATTTCATTTCCATCCTCAGGGAGAAACTTTTTTGAGATTGTTCATAAGGATGTTCATAGATTTAATATAGGACATGCGAGAAGAAAACGTGTTGAAACTCAAGTCAATTACATATAAAATCAAAAATTGGAGACAATACTAAAAACATTGTATATGGACGTAGAAACACACAATTTAAAATAAAATCAAAATTTTGATGTTCACATTTTGAAAATTCGTTACTTAATTTGAAATTATGGAATTATTTAGCGGGAAATCATGACTTGCGTGCTGCACTCCCCAATATTCGCTAGTTTATTTATTAAGATATATAACAATTGCTGTATTCAATTTTATATAATTTTTATTCTATAACAGTGGTTGAATTTTAGATGGTTTTACCTCTTAACTGTATCCTCTTAAGTTGTTATTGCTACACGTTTGTAAACTAATTAACTTATTTTTAGTAGACACTTTTACCATTTTCCAATTACCATAACTTTACAGAATGTTACAACCTTGGGCAATTAATTTTACGATACATAGTAATTGTTAAAGAAATGGTTGCTGAATACCTACTATATGCTACAACAAAGTCTTTATTTTATTAAATTTCTAAGGGTGAAAGCTGTAACGTACGTAAAACCTAATTATACCTAATTTGCGCCATGTTCTGGTAGCTTGTTTTAATGTTCTTTCTCATTCTGTTCACAAATTTGGATATATCATTAAAAAAACCAAAGCAAGGCATTTAAATGTTCTTTTTATTGATTTTAGCAACTCACGGACGAACATTATTGAATAATATTAAAATTGCTAATATGAAAAATTGTGCTGTAGATTGGAAAATCGTCCTAAATAATGGATAAATAATTAATTATGAATTAATACTTAAACTATTTGAAATACAGATTCTATAAAAATCACTATACAGGACAGGATGTTACTTAATGTTAGACCGTAATTCCATTTCTGAACCAAATTCAAGTAGAAAAGTTCATATAAAAATGTCTCCCAAAAAGTCTGGTTTTCAAAATACTGGTTGTAAAAAAAAAATCGTTTTTTTATTAATATCTCAAAAATCCTTTCGCCGATTTTGGGGAAATTTGGCAGTGTTGTTCGTTGTGATAAGACGCCAAGTTAACATTGGCTAGATGATAATTAGAAGTTCCACTGGCGTGCCGAGGGGCAGTCTCACGAATAATATTGACAAATATTAGCAAAATCCATTTTACTTTCGTGAAAAAGGTATACACGGCAAATCAGTCGTTGTTTAGTCGCAAAAATGCAGGGTTGGTAGCAGAAGCATGTTAAGTTAGGTGTGGAGTGGTAGCAGACAGCATTTCAAAAACTCCTTCGACAGAAAAAACACCAGACGGTTGTGGACAAGAAAGTGGATTCTACAAAGAAGTAATACTATCTAATTAAAGAAATCTCCTGAAGCGGCATCCTGAGGCTTTTAAGAATTTACTTAGAATGTCGGAACACCATTTTCAGCATCTATTAGAACTCGTTAGCCCCAAAATTCAAAAATTCATTAATATGTGTTAAGCAAGTCAAGTGTTGTTATTTAACTTGCGTCAACAGTTCATGAGGCTTTTATGTTCCTCGATTGTAGGTTAATTTCACTGATTCTTTCATTTACTGAGTGAAGGAATTAAACGAGCTTTTCACTGTGGTAATTTGGCGTTTATTTCTCCAGATTACACAAAACCTCTTTAGTACATGATTTTACAATAACGTACTATTACATAACTATTGACTACTGATTTTACAATCAAACTAATCACTATATTTGTGTAATACATTTGCTGGGTGCATTTTTTTAGGCAATGCTATTTGCTTCACTCCGACGGAGAAAAACCACTTGCGTTTGTTGACATGCCACCTTGCTTTATCAAAGCCCAAAGTGTAGTGTGTTTGAAGAAGGAAAACTGTATCATCTGAAAGCAAGGTTACGCCCCCGCTGTTACGACGACTAACCAACAATGCATTCTGATAGGCCACACAATCGCCATGTTCTCTCCCAACCAATCGGACGGCAATAAACAAATTGTACCATGCCATACAAAACGCCGTCAAAGGGTTGTCGAATATACAAGGTTCTGAACATATACTTTAAACGTCTAAACGTGGAACATTGCTTTTTCCTGGAATAACGGTCGACTAGCCGTTAATTATTTAGGACATATTATATGTTTTTTAAAAGATGATATTTTCTAGTTTTATGCCTATCCCGGCGATAACACTATATTCGTTAAGCAAACATTGATACATTTTGCTCCTTTATTAAAATAATATTGAAATCAGATATTTAACAGTAGTATTGATTCTAAAAACATTTGTTGCATTTAATTGTATTATTTTTAATACATTTGGATGATCGTTTCCCCAACAATATGGGGGAAGCTCTATCGGCTAAACTGAAACTGGAAATATCACTTAGATATTTAGCGACTCGACTGGGGACTATTTGAAAAGCTTGGTATATTTATTTAGGGCTCCCATATCCTCAATAAGTAAATTCATAGTTATGGATGCAGCGTGCGATGCTCTAAAATGAATCCTCTTGCTCTGCTCACGATCGACTAAACGAACAAAAATCAAACAGCTTTGATTTTATCAGGAACGGAATATTTTGGTCCCTTAAAAAAATTTGCGATTCGATTTCACGAACCTAGTAGTTGACATGGCGCGTAGTTTACGAAAACGTGGCTCACGTTCGTGATTTACGACCCTTGTCAACGCAGCTTTAGTCTTTGTGTATCCGAAACCGTGCCTTAAAAGCGCGTCCCCAAGACCCGTCACTGCATAGTTAAGAATACCATCATATAATTATTAAATAAACCAAAGGAAACTAGTTGAGAATGTAATAAATTCCCATTTACATACTAACAATTAGTGTAATTAACTTGACTGTCCAGAAATCTGCACTGGGATGCTGTTGGAGTAATTTTCTAAATTTATATATGCATATACGGCGTACTTACGTAATTTTAACAAATTATCCTAATGGCGCTACTAACAATGGTCGAATTTATTTTGTGATATATGACCAACGAAACCGTTTCTGCAGTAATTCCAATTAAGACATGTATCTTTCTCTCAGAAACCTTTAATATTAAAGGCTCAGAAATAATCCATTTTTCGTCTAAGTACCTTCTATTATTATTAGAAATTATACCGTAATCATTTTTCATAACTAGGAGAAGGTGGTCTGAGATGGCATACTTTTTGGAAAAAGATCATAAATAAGTTAGGATTGCCTATTTTATTTAGATAATACAAAGTAATTAATCAATCAAAACCGTCTTCTCCATGGGCGTGCAAGATTTTTCAGCATGTATAAATTCAAATAGGCCTGAATTTTTAAAAAGGACCCTGAATTGATCGCAATATATTGTTATATTTGAGGATTTACCATTGTTATTGGGAAAATTCCTTAGCCAGGAGCGTGTATTGGGGAAGTTCTTAAATCAAAAATCTTAAACATGCCTATTTTCCTAAAATTGTATTATATTTTATTCGAAGGTCTTTATAATATTAAAAAACATTTAAAAAATCGTATTAACCATTGATAACAATGGGTGGTACCATTTTCCATAATATAATTACAAACACAAAATATAATATAGAATCTTACAAATAAAGCATTTTCTTCCGATTCGGAAGATGAACTTTTATTAACATCATTTATATATATAAGCGGTTCAACCATTTCCTCGATTACATACACTTTTTCCACTTTTCCGCACTGATTTCACTCATAGCTTCATTAGAGAGTCTTTTTAAATCCACCATTTTATAAGTCGTGTTTTTTCTGGCAACATCTGCCTTTATTTGAGCCCATATAAGTCGGGTTTAATTCGCAGTGGTAAGTAGTCTGAGCATAGATATTCCTCATAACTTTGCTATTTCATCGACTACATATTTTCTGAAAGCATTTTTATATAAATTGGCTAGTCCCTTTTTTAAGAAATCTAATGGAAATTATATTTGTTTTAAACTTAGCCGTTCCGTTATTTCACTTTTACGCGTCTAGAGTGATAACTTGCATTATCCGGTACAATTATTGCCTCTTTATATCGTCGTGATAGTCTCCTGTATTTTTAGATTCGAACATCAGTAGACCACCTTTAACGAAGCCTTTAGAACTTCCAATATGGGTTATGATAAGTTGATGTCCTTTCCAGATGGCGGTCTTAATCCTGTGGACAATCCATCCAAAAAAGCTTGCCTTGAACTTTTAATATTTTCATTCTGCCAAAATTTAGTCACAGTGTGGCCTTCATTTGGCCATGTTTCGTCTGGGTAAAATATTTTTTTAATTTCTTCTCTGAGTCTTCGGATGTTTACTAAGTAATTTCTTCTCCAACAGACTATATCGCTTCTGTCTATTAAAATCGATTGCCTATTATGTTTCTTCCACCGAAAATTAATAATTTCCAAAGCGTATTTCTACACATAAATGGGTAGAGCTGGTCTTCTCGGATTGAGGACAAAATTCTGTCCAGCGTGGGAATTTCCTTTTTTAAAAAGAACCTATGAACTCTTCGCCATATTTTCTACATTAAAACATCATCCAGCTCAAGTTTTGGTCGTCCTGGAGAAGTTTTTGGAGGTTAGACGCCAACACTTTTTTCTTCTTTTAAGAGTTTATATATTGTTGTTTTTCCAACATTACGCATATCTGCTGTAAATTGCACTGCATTGTCAACACTCAGATCCGCATTCTTACTTTTAATAGAATCGTAGCAGTTAATAATTAATTTTTTTTCATTTACTCTACATGAACTGACTCTAGGGCGTTTAGGCAATTGTTGAAAATTCTCCATATTTCATTAAAAAAATACTGATACCTCACACTTTGACTAGTTTCAATAAGAAATAAACACCCAAGGTAGGTATGTATTAATTAAATCAATTAAATTATTCCAATAGAGACCCTTATAAAGGCATAATAACCACATAATTGGCAAACAGGTAACCAGGATTAGGTACAAAAAAAAGGAATAAAATGATTAGAGCAGAAACGGAAGAAGTACCTAGACACTAATTAGTTTTGATAAAATTGCTTTCTAAAATTCCAGTAATGGTACGGCTGTACATAATTTTAAGCTTTTTTTTTTTTTTATTTACTATTTTTTACGGTCGTCGGCGTATCAGAGGCCATCTTGAACCGGTCATCGACCGTACGGTTTTTAATCGTGCGGTCTACCGACTGGGGAGTGTGAAACGGCACCTTCATCCTACGAGATATCCGATCTCATCCGGCCTGTCCGGCGTGAATAGGATGGTTTTGATGTCGATTCATTTTACACTCTTCCCTAAGACAAGAGCACGTGGTGTTTCCCAAGCGGTCACCCATCCAAGTACTAGCCGCGCTCGACACCGCTTAACTTCGGTGATCTGACGGGAACCGGTGCTTTAAGTGTCGCTAGGCCCTTGCCTAATTTTAAGCTTAAAAAATTTAATATTAAAATATATATTTGAGGACAAGACTTGAATTTAGTGTTGCTACTTGTACTAATTCTGCACAAATTTAAAAATTCAGACCTATTTAAATCTATACATGTCGAAAAATCTTGCACGCCCATGGAGAGGATGGTTTTGATTGATTTATTACTTAAGATAGACTATAATCGACAAAATTAAAATCTTAACTGAATTATCTATTTCCTAGCACATCTGAATATGAATATGCATTATTCTGATTGGCGAAACTATTTTCTGGTGAAATTTCAGATCTTTTTGTAAACTCTTACGCGATTAATAGGATCATGGCTGTCTTAATTTGTTTGACAGCATTAAACAGAGACGAAGCGTATAATTTAACATCGAACATGTGTTTGATATGGACACGCCTCCGCAGCCTCGTTCGGACAACCAGTGTTGGAGGTGAAATGCTAAGTGTTTTATCAATAGAGCGAATTTTTCTTTACGTTTCTCATTTTGTTGACAATTTTTGAAATGTTAAATATTCGTGGAAAAACTTTGCATTCCCAATCTCGTGAAATTATTGCTACTGCTTATCATGCGGAAGCCAAAAATAGCGCATTATATGTGCCGTTAAAACGAACATTAGGCAGGGTTTCGTTGTATATAGGAGCAATTTACAACGAAGTTGAAGATAGAAAAGCAAATAATCCCGAAAAGTTGCTATCGTCTCTCGGCAAGAAAATACCTCGTCTATCAGTTATAGACAAATGTAAATTTGACTTTCGTGACTGGACGCACTATGGTAAAGTTTTATCTAGAGTTAAAACAGGCAGATATGTAAGTTTATTTAATACAGTAAACCACTTTAGTACTGGTTGCATTATGAGATTCCGCGATCTCTGGAGTGGAGTGGAGTTGAGTGCAAGAAACCGAATTTGCCTTCTTCACGAATCGATCAATTTACAGCCATTGCTATAGGTAAAGGAGGAATATCAGCGATAGATAGAGAAGATCTACTTGGTTTTGCAGCAGCAAGAGTATTAGTTATTTCATCCTCTCTACTAACTCAGGGCACCATAGTGTCACAGATATTTATTGCTGCTAAAAGATCTGGCAATTCATTTGCTATTAAATTAGTTGAAGTAACGGCATCCTCCGTGACAACTAATGGAGCACCACTTTGGGAAACTTCTGTTGATGTTGAATGACCTGCTGGTAACTCACTTTCTGTTATATAACAGTAGGTGCAAAAATCCAGTCAGGAAATATTTTTATATCCACTTATACTATTTTTAGTTAAAAGTAAGGAACTGTTTTGTGAATTTTACTAAATCCTTTTGTGACTTAATTTTTTATTACATGAACAGGCAGGTATAAAAAATGGTTATAGTCAAACTTATTATATTTCTTTCCTAAAGTTTTTAATAGAATTTAGAAGGGTGTTATTATAGTGAGACGGTTTAACAATAAACTGTTTCAGTTTTTATAACACTATATTTACAAAATATCAAAAAATATAGAAACGCTTAAAAATATCGGCATTTTACTAAAAGAATAGTCGGAGCTCTAACTTTGTGTTTTAAGCTCAAACTTGGTAAATTTGTCTCTGATTTTGTGTTTTATGATATTACAGTGCTGTTATGTAGAGTTTGGCGGATTTATTAGCAGAATGGAATCTGGAAGTCACAGTTTCGAGCGAAATAGAAAAAAAGACCAAATATATTTCATTATACTCTGTGTAAAAGCAAATAAATAATGTAAGAAGAATATGTAAATAGAAATACAAAATATTTACTAAAACATTTAATTATTATAACAAAAACCGGTGGGAAGAAATCGAACTAAGATTAATAGAATTTACGAAAAAATATTAGAAATTTCCATCAGTAAAATGTCCAAAGCTGGTTTGTAGTTTTACGACGTTTTTACGGACAACAATGAAAACAGTTTTTAATTATTTATAAAACACAAAATTTATTTTATTGATTGCAATGAAGTGTTTTTTTATGTTTTTTTCTCAAAAACGGAGCAAGATTCGAAAAAGATGTTAAAAATTAAAAAGTTGTAGTTCTAGTTGTCTAATGCGGAAAAAATACAAAAAGTGCAAAAAAATCAGTATCGCACATTTTTTTTTTGTCAAAAATGTTAGTTAAGGTGCGTTCCGGGACGCCACTGGACTTACAAGTTTTAATTTAGTTAGGGCTAAATTAGCCCCTTACTACCCTAAATAACACTGCCAAATTTCAATAAAGTCGGCTAAAGGATTATTAAGATATTTCCGAAAAAACTATTTTTTCAAGCTTTACACCCTTGTATCTTGAAAGCGAAGCATTACCGGATCTACAGTATGTCCGCGGATGCGGTTAGCAATATAACAAATGGACCAAAAATTAAATGATACGAAAAAAAGGCATTCTTGATAAAAAAGTTTGCTCCAAACGAAAAAATAGGAATTACGATGAGAAAATTGATTCTTATTATACTCAAAAATGCAAAAACATAAAATCAAACAAAAGCAAACAGTCATTTTTTGGACTTTTAACGTGAATTGATAAATAAAAAACTTTCTCCAAATTTAGTCCTAACCCTGATTCCGAACTTACTGAAGGAAATTGGAATTTATGATATTAAAAAAAAAATTAAACATTTTTGCAAGTTCGCATTTAACTACTTTTCCTTGATTATTACCTTTACATTACTAAACATTATTAAAAATAAATTTACAATGGACGAAACATAATACACAATAGTCATAGTTCAAAAACCCCTCCCCCATATTCAACACACTTTTCCAACTGCTTCCTACTAGCTGTGATCAAAACTGGCTTGACTCTCTTCAACTGATAATGATTCCACTGCTCGCCCAATTCTTAGTTTTAAAATTTCGACATTACTATCCATTGGTTGCGCAAAAGTAAGCTGCTTTATACGGCCTCAAAGGAAAGAATCGGCTAATGTCAGATCTGGGCCTCTTGGGGGCCATAAAACTGGTCCATTTCTTTCTATCCATCTCACACCGAATTTTCTGTTCAGCCATTCTCTGACCTCTCCAGCGTAATGTGCAGAGCACCCATCGTGTTGACAATATATTGTGTTGCGATAATCCAGGGGCAGCTCTTCAAGATGATCGCAAAAGAATGTATCTAGTAATTGAAAATAGCTCGGCTCTGTTCGAAAAAATAAGACCCAATGATACCCTAATATGAAATAGCACACCACACATTGACTTTTTTAAAGTACTGACGTCTTGCGGGAATTCTTAATTCAGGATTCTCTTTACTCCAATATCTGACATGTTGAGAAGCAACAGTTCCGATGGTTGAAAACGTTGATTCATCAGAAGACATTATAAGCTTGTGAAAATTTCTATTGACGTCACAAATCTCATTTTCATCATTTCATCTCCAGCCTCCAAGGTTTGGTTGAAATGAGGCTTGCAAGGTTAAAGTTTATTATCTTTTAAAACTTTTTAAATGGTAGATTTTTCTACCATCTCTAAATGCTTAGCCCTGTTTCTCAAGGAAAGCAATGGATTTTCATTTACAGATTGCAATATCAAAACTGTACAGGCATCTTCCTCATTATATTGCTTCTTCTCTTTTTAAATGTTAATAACTGATCCTGTTCTTCGAATTTTTTTCACCAGTGTGTGTACACCAACTTTCGAAACGTACACGCCAGGAAATTGGCGTTGGAATTCCTCCACTACGTAGCGATAAGAGCACTGACCATTTCCACAGCATTGCACTATAAAAACTTTTTGTTCTATGGTCAGCATTTTCGAGAATATTTATTTTGACACTGACACTAACAACTACAACAATAGGTAAGAATGTACAGGTATAAAAGTCCTAATATGAAAGTAGTAAAATGCGGGCTTGCAAAAATGTTTAATTTTTTTTTTAATTTCATTAATTTCAATTTCCTTTAGTAAGTTTGGAATCAGGGTTAGGACTAAATTTGGAGCAAATTTTTTATTTATCATTTCACGTTAAAAGTTTAAAAAATGACTGCTTGCTTTTGTTTGTACTTTCTATTTTTTCGGCAAGCAAATTTTTTTATCAAAAATGACTTTTTTTCGTATCTTTCAATTTTTGGTTCATTTGTCCTCTTGTTAACCGCATCCGCGGACATACTGTATGTCGGTAAACTTTGTTACCCAAGAAATATTATAATGTAGATTTTAGCATGTTAACGAAATATTTAACTTTCCATTTGAAAGTTACTCGTCTTGTTGTAAAAGAAAATTACAAGTTAGAAGTTTTCATTTAAGTAAATCTTACTTTAGGAAAAACTATTTTAACCCAAAACTTTAATGAATTTAAGTTTTCAAGAGAATAATTTAATTTCAAAAACAGAAGTTTATATTACTACCTATAATTAACTCGTTGAGTTTTAGCGATATGTTTTAAGGGGAAGAGCTTGCCTTCAAATGTCAAGATATATTAAGGTAAATGTCACAGTTATCGATAGAGTCCCAGTGATTGACGTAGTTTAGAAATAATTTAAATATCTTTTTAAAAGTATTTATTAAAAATATCGGTTCGCGATGTATATAATGTGAAATTGACGTGCAGCTTGAGTTTAAAGTCAAAAAATCGCTTATCAGTTTCTTTCAAACTTTCCTTGCTATATTAAGTAACATTATTTAGGGTTAGATGAACGAACCGAAACGGCTGATTTTCTTCAAAACTACCAAAGCCAAATCAATTTTGGTTTAGGTGGTTCACTTGAAAAATTAAATTTAAAATTGACAATTGCGACGTTGCCAGATTTTTAGTTTTTTCCGTAATTCGAGGATTTTTTTTTTCAAATATTACACTATTCTTTTCTAATTGAATTTGATTTCTCCCATCAACATTACTAGTAACGTCACATCATGGCGGCTGGCGTTTCACTACCTATGATGTTCAGTTTTAGATGCTACCTTCTAAAATTTGAAAACTTAATTACCTTTATATTTTTATCAACAAAAACTAATAGGTTTAGTTTTCTCAATGTACAGGGATATTTTTTTAAGTGTCTCACCCAATTGGCGATTTTCCAACTGACTATAATAAAAAAGAAATCACATATTCCTTAATGATTTTTGACAAGGAAGCCAAATTTAACGTTAAAAAATATAAAGGTTCACAAATGTGACAGATACGACGCCATATTGAACAATTTTAAATAGTAACCCTCATGAATATTCATATGAGTATATTGCACTTGGCAATCCGATTTCAAAAACCTACAGTTGTTAATATCTATTTTCAGACGTTTCGGAAATACAGGGGTTCCGGATTTGCCTCCATTTTTTTTTTTTTTTAGTGTCTCACTTCTTTAATATAAGACCTTCTAAGCTGAAAACCCCAATTTTTTGCGCAGTAACATAATTTCTCATGACCAAGCTATTTACGCTATAATCAAATCCGACAGATGTCAAAAAGTGACAGATATGACGCCATTTTGAATTTTTGTATATGGCAACCCTCATAAATAACCAAACGAATAAATTGCACTTGGTGATCCGATATCAAGAACCTATAGTTGTTAATATTTATTTTCAGCCGTTTCGGAAATACGGGGGTTCCTAATTGGGTCTAGGACTATTCAGCGCAGGCGTTTCAGCGCCGCCGTTTTAGAGCCGCCGTTTCAGCGCCGCCGTTTCATCGCTAGGACATTTCAGCGCCGGCCCATTTCAGCGCTAAATTATTTCTCAAGATTTTATAATTAAATATTTATAATAAAAATGATCTAAATAGAATTTATTAAATAAAATTAAAAATAGATAAAAAATTGGTAATACAAACTAAAAAAAAAGCAATAACTAAAATTTGTTTAATAAATAGAATTTAATAAATAAAACTACAAAAAGATACAATATTGGTACTACAAACTAATAACATTTTTAATATATATACAATTAAGGGTAACAATAATAATTAATTAATTAATTTATAATACAGTTTATCCACTAAATTCTTTCTCTTTATTTTTTAACTGACTATTAAGTATGTAGTTACTCTCATAATATAACAAAGGGAACTTTGTAATAATAATTATAATAATAATCCGTAATTATTATCATAAAATTATTAAACTTTAAAAATATTAAAAAATTTTGGCGCTGAAATGAACGGCGCTAAAAAGGGCAACGCTGAAACGTCCTGGTGGTGAAACGGCGGCGCAGAAACGGCAGTGCTGAAAAGGCTGCGCTGAATAGTCCCATTCCCTCCTAATTTGCCTTCATCGATTTTGTTTTTTAAGTGTCTCGCCCCTTTAATATAGACCTTCTAAGCTGAAAACCCCAATTTTTTGCGCAGTAACATAATTTCTCATGACCAAGCTATTTACGCTATAATCAAATCCGACAGATGTCAAAAAGTGACAGATACGACGCCATATTGAATTTTTGTAAATGGCAACCCTCATGAATAACCAAACGAGTAAATTGCACTTGGGGATTCAATTTCAAAAACCTATGGTCGGATTTCTTTTTATTTTATTTTATTTTTGCCGAAATTCAAAAAGAAGCGAACCTGGCGTGTTTATTTATTATTCCTCGCAAGTCAACAGAGATAGTTATGGCAAAGCCTTCAAAGAATTTTTAGACTGTTGTGAAAAAAGATGTTCCTTCGTAGTAAACGAAGAAGTTTCATTGGCATATTTTTTGAATCTCGAAAAAAAAATGGCACATTAATAGAATACATGTTAAATTTTTATATTATAATATTAAAGTTTTGTTACATTAATTTTCGTGAGATTTATTTGTGTAATAAAGGAAGAATGATTTAATAACGAGATAAATGCATATCTTACCACAACCCACTTGTCAGTTATAATCATAATCCACTAGTGAATTACGGTTATAACCTACATGTGAGTTATAAGCTACTTAATTAGTCTAAAATTCAACTAATAATGTTCACTTCATCTGTATGTGTGGGATAAAGAAAGTTTTAACTTAAATTTTTTCTAAATGGCTTGTCAGAAAGGTATCAAAGTAAGAAAAGCTCTTCCCAAATATCTATTAATCTAGATTTAGAAAACGCAACTCGTGCCAAAGTTTTAAAGTTCTAATAGTCTTTTGTATTTTCTAATACTTTTTTAAAAATTCGGATAATATTCTACAACTTTATTCATCTGAGTTTTTTGATATCTCCATCAATAAAGGGGCTAGCATATGGATCAATATATTATACGAAATAACCCCATACAGACCAACGGATTTTCAATATTTCACAATTCATTTCTCATAATGTTAAATATCGTATATTCCAGCTTATTTGTAATTGTAATATCTAAATTTTTCTCGCAGAACAAAATCTGAACCACAACCAAGCAATACGATTAAGTTAAAGATCGTTGCTTAATTATAAAAATATTTGTGGGTGTGAATAGAATATTAAGCGAATGAAATTTGTAATAAGCGCGGTTTAATTAAAAGAACAAGCATAAGATAAATAGCTAAATCTAATTTTCGCTGTAGCAAAGCTTGAGTTTTTATATTATTTTAACAAAAGGATTAGTAGTAAATTAATTTTTAATTTGTTTTAGAAGGATAATTTCTGAATTATTAGCACTTAAAAACGGCTTCGCAATAAATTGTTAAAGTTGGCTAAAATTGGCTAAAATCCTATTCCTCTTAACGTTCAATCAATGATCTCGATAATAACATTAATAATAATATAAATAATAATAAACTTCTTTATTTCTAATCACATAGATCAACATAAAAAGAAATGACGTCACCAAAGAGAGAGCGTTAACTCTCCATGTAGTCCCTTAGGCTGTATGGTTCAAGTTGCACTAAAAGTTTTGAACACATTCACACTTTGTTCATTTTTAAGTTTATTGGGCGAGTGCTATAATGATGACCCCTCCCCATACGCAGCCCCCATCCATTAAAGAGAGCATAATAGTATCAAATATACAAGGTGTCTCTAAAAGGTCTGTACAAAATCTGAGCACATATTCCTGAGGTCGGCGATTTAAAGCAACTTACCTTAGTCCGAAATTGCTCCGTTTCCGAGATACAGGGTGTTAAAGTTAAAAAATAAAAATCAAATTTTTTAAAATTAATAAACATTTTTTAACGTATTACTTTAAAACTTGGTACCCGGGGTTTTTTTTGGGATGCGAAACCCGAATACGGACACCTTTTCACTGTGGCCATTAGAGGGCGCTTCACAATGCATTTCTTATGGTTTAGAATGGCCATAACTTTTTTATCAGTGTAGTTTCTTCTTTTTTCTTTAAGGAATTGATTTCTTGAACATTTTAAAATAAAAAATTTACAGTCCTTTACAAAGATGCAACCGGGGAGGACATTGAAAATGCCGAAGCAGAGTGCAACGCTTGTGACTATTGTGAGATTTGTGATCTGCAAAAACTCATAGATTTGAATGTTATATTTAGGTAGCTGATATAAGGTTTATTGATTCATAATATAAAAAAATAGTAAAATAAAGGTTATAAATTCTAACGCACCTCTTCGGTATGGTTTGGCTGGAGCAGTCAGCGGCCGCGGCTGGCGTTCGCGATTGGTAGCTCGGTACTGGTTTAATGCGATTTGTATGTACAGGGTTTCACTGCCGCAGCTCAGCGACACAGCGTTCGCCGTCAATTGCAGTGGCTGCGTTCGGACTGCTAAAGAGACCAGTCCAGCCGTGATCGCTCAGCAGAATGCCACCGTTTTCGGCAATTGCTGACGAGTGTTTGATAGAGGAGGTGCAAAAGTACCCCCCTTTATACAACTATAAGAACGAAAATTACAAAAATGTTGTAATGAAAGAAAATGCATGAAAAAAAGTGGCAGCAAGTGTAGGGAAGAACGGTAAAGTGTACAAAACCATTCTGTTTATTTTTCAGCATTACATTACAAAGCTTATAATTAGGGTAGACTGGGGCAACTGCGAAGCCCTTTTTAATAGTTCAAGTTTATTTCCTTCCTACTTCAAATATACAATATTTATAAAAGTGTCTTTGTAAAAAAGTAATAGTTTAATATGTTTACTTTTCTGCATAGGGCACTCATGAATTATTTTTGAGATCTTGAGGTTTGAATGATTTTTTTTGTACCGAAATTTTACACCTAGGTACCCCAAAAAGGGAAAGTGTAAAATCGGAATACAATTACCATGCATGTTCGCAGAAGTGGTAATGGGAAAGTGTAAATGAAGTTTATATCTCCCATGCAAATTTTTCTTTTTACAGACTTAAAAAAAAATAAAAATCTGGGAAGTTATGAACTTTTTATTGTTGGGAAATAGTTAGCCAAGCAAATCATAAAAACGAAAAATTAAAAGGTAATAAGTAATAAAATAATAATAATAAAAATAATAAGTAATCCAAAATAACCCTCAAAAAATTCCTAATAACAAGAATAATATTTTTATAAACGTATTTATCCGTTCAAAACCCAATGTTTGGCTTTAATCTCTAAAACAGTAGGAGTTATTCCCAAGGAGAAACTAAAACAGAAAAGAAAATTCAAGTTTAAAAATTCGAATAATTTTATGGAACTTGTTAAATATTGTATCCCGCAAATTTCACATTAAAATGAAAACCTCCTCGGCGTGTTACTACCGGTTCAGGTAAACGAGTCACTATATCGTCTAGCTATACTACATCGACATCATCGGTGAGTGGCCATAAAAAAATTGTATTTTAGTTTTCTGGTAAACTTGATTTCAAAGGCGTTGTCAACAGTATTTACCTGGCCAATAAAATGTTTCTTTGCTTTTGGTAATGTATATTTAACCAGTACCCAGTCTTCAATGGAAATATTGTCTTTGTTTATTTCAGGAATCTGATCTTCGCAATCCGATTCTAAAGTGAAACTTTGATCCGATTCCATAAAAGGTACACTTTCATAATCTGATTCACTGGAGCTGGATTCAAATTGATACGGACTTGGCCGACTTTGTTTACTCTTTCGGTCAATTTTCATAGCTGGTTTAGATGTAGTAGATGAACTTGTAGAGATTTTTGACTGACTACTTGCGATAGTACCTGCAATGGTTTGGCCACCTTGAATTAAGCGCTTTCGTTTCCTTGGATTAGAAGAAGGACTCTGTCGGAGCGAATCAAGTAGTAGATCATCAAAACTTGCCTTTTTTTCTTGCCGATTTTCGGTTGTAGCGGGTACTACAGGTTCAGTTATAGGCTCCTGATGATTATTTAGTATATTTCTTCATTTTAATCAGAGCTGACAATTACTTTGAGATTGGTGGCACTAGATGCTGAAGGAGCTGTAAGTAATTCTGCATTAGATGCTAGTTTCCTTTTAAATGAAGCGCCAGATGTAGAAGGCTTTACTGTTTTTAACATTGACTGTTCGGAAGTAGCGGTTTTTGTCTGTTACATTCGGTGCTACAGAATCATGTTCATTCCTTTCAATATCAATGCGTTCTGGCCTCGGTTGTAAATCTGTTACAGATCTTTGATTTTTTAAGTGTTCCTGCCATCTTTTTAGGGCATCGATGTCATACTTTTCTTTAGGAATAACATGTCTATTAAATGGAACAATACCACCCTTTCTGAATCCTGTTTTTATGATTCCGGAATCTACTTCAGCCCAGGTTTTCACTAGCAATGTGGCGAAGTCCCTTTTTGGTAGTCATTGTCCCTGATGACGTCTTTGCCATGTTATTACTTCCCTCTCCCATATTGCCTTAAAGGATCTAAACATACTCAAATCGAGAGGTTGAAGTAAATAACTTGTATGGGCTGCAGTTTAGGTATATGAATATTTTCTTCTCTTGCGGCTTGAATTAATAAGCAATCCACATGCGAGACATGCCCATCATATATAACAATAATTGGTGCCTGATCACGAGCCAAAGGAATAAAAGTCTTTAGAAAGTAATTTCTAAATATTTCGGAGGTCATCCATCCATTGGCGCTGGCTGCATTTACGGTGTCTTTGAAGAAGTCTTCATATCTTTCTGAAATTCAGCAATATTATTGCCTTTAAATATTATCAATGTTATTGCATTTAAATATTAATAATGGTGGCAATTTTCAACCACTAGCACTTGCTCCTGCCAGGACGGTTATATTTTCTCTGCCCGATCCAGCAATAATGCTTGAAGAGGGGTTGCCTTTCGCGCCAGCAATTTTAAGACGGGAAGGATCTGTACACAGTGAAGTCTCATCTAAATTGTAAATACATTCAGGACGATCCTGAAGACCCAACTCCAATCTAGCCTTTTCCAATAAAACAAAATATTGGTCTATTATGAATGGGTCCGTAGATTTCTTTCTGCAGTACTCTAAGCTTTGTGGTTTCTTGATACTCAAAGAGTGACGTTGTTTAAACTTTATTAGCCAGTCTGTGCCTGTCATATTGTTCTTAAAATGATTGGGAATATTATTTAAATTTACAAAGTCCCGAACTTTTTCTTGAAGCTCTCTCGAAGTTAATCAATATTCCCACTTCCCCATTGTTTTTATATTTTGGGCCAGTTAACACTTATCTTGCCAAGAAAGTATTGGAGGTCCCTGTGTCTTGCTTTTTTCGCCACGACGGCCAGTTATTCTACAGTAGATTGTAATGTATGGGATTCTGAATTCGGTACTAGCCATCGACATGGTTAATTGACCTTGATTGACGGCATTTACTGCAGCATTTAATTGCTCCTCCCCATAGGCAGCCCTATCGGACTTTCTTTTATAATTTCGTACCATGACGTCAACTCTCTGTACAGAATAAAAGCTTTAAGTGTCAGTGCCAATGAACTTTAGCATTCCCAGGAAAATAGGGCAAGTGGAAACTAACCTTTACACTTTCCCCATTACAACTTTCACACATGCCCCACATTATGTTTTTTATGGGGGAAGTGCAAACCTGTTCGTGTGTAAAAACCGCTTTTAAATTTGGTCGGTATATAGGATTTTAAAGCTACAACAATTGACTAAATATAAGAAAATGCAATAAAACTAAAAGTATATTATAAGTTTTTACCTTTGACCAATTTTTTATGGAGATATCACACACTATTCAACGGACCGATTCGGAGGTTATGTTACAAATTACTACTCAGAAAGAAAAAAACACCTAGTAACTCGCCGGGAGTAGATAATTCAACAGCGCTAACGTATAGTTAGTTGCCTCGAACCACACAGACAAGTAAACTTTCAATATTGCCTGATTGGCGCTCTGATTTTCCACTTACCCCATTTTTACACTTGCCCCAGTCTACCCTATACCATATTCAAATCCAAGATTATGCATACGAAGGAAATATTGATCAGTACTTAATGACAACCGTAACTCTATTTCGATTGGTCAAACGGCAATAAACATAAAAGGCCCTGGACGACAGGGTTGAATTTAGTTTACCCGTGATTTTCGCATTATTGCATTGTATCGTTTGGTGTTATTGTTTGTTATCAATATTTTGATATAAATATTTGTGTTTTTGACCGTTGTATTTGATTGTATACAGGGTGTTTCAGAAGTGCTAACCTGAACTAACCTGAATATGTGTCCGGAGTTGCCCCGTTTTGATGTACAGAGTGTTAAAGTTTTTTTAAAAAAATCGTTTTTTTTTTTATTTCTGTAAATATCCTTTTCCCGATTTTATTGCAATTTGGTACCGTCATTCATAATGATAAGAGGCTAAATTAGCCCTAACTAGATTAAATTTATAAAGTCCAGTGGCGTCCCGGGAAACACTTCAACGAATATTATTGACAAAAAAATGCACGCCACTGACTTTTTTCTAATTTTGATATTTTGATATACCAACTAGTGATACAATTTTAAAATGTTTTTATTCTTTGACGTCCTAATCAAATTGATTTGTTTACTTGGTATGCTGCAGCTTTGATTTAAATATGGTATAGTATAAATTCAAGTGTTAATATGACGCTTGTCGAAATGGAGGAATTTGTGCTAACATCTCCTCTTCGTCTTCTTCCTCCAACAACAGCATGCAACTAATGTTATCGGCGTTCATTATAAATCATAGATAAGCGCTTCCACTACGAAATACGAATATGATCTGAAACGCGCTGCTCCAGCCGCGCAGCCAAACCACCTTGTGGCGACGGCCGATTGCTACGCTCGATCGCGAACGCCTGCCGCACCCGCTGACTGCTCCAGCGAAACCATACGTTTACTCTCGACTTGTTCTGATCCCGATCATTTTAATTCGGTGTGACGTCAGGGACAAATGCAGCACAAGAATTTTGTTGAATTCCGTACCCATACTAACGTGCCCGTGCGACAATATAAACATTTTCAATGTTAAAATGCACGCCACTGACTTTTTTCTAATTTTGATATTTTTTTCGGATATACCAACTAATGATACAATTTTAAAATGCTTTGATACTTTGACGTCTTAATCAAATTGATTTGTTTACTTGGTATGCTGCAGCTTTGATTTAAATATGGTACCTATAGTATAAATTCAAGTGTTAATATGACGTTTGTCGAAATGGAGGAGTTTGGGCTAACATCTCCTTTTCGTCTTCTTCCTCCAACAACAGCATGCAACTAATGTTATCGGCGTTCATTATAAGTCATACATAAGCGCTTTCACTACGAAATACAAATATGATCTGAAGCGCGCTCCGGCCGCGCCAGCCTGCACCCGCTGACTGCTCCAGCGAAACCATACGATTACTCTCGACTGGGTCTGATCCCGATCATTTAACTCGGTGTGACGTCAGGGACAAATGCAACATACGAATTTCGAATTCCGTACCCATACTACGTGCCCGTGCGATAATATAAACATTTTCAATGTTAAAAGATACTCTTGTGAAAATTCGCTAAAGTAAGCCGTTTTTGAGATATTTCGGTTTTTAGTGTTCGATGCCGCACCGGAACATTTAAATTATTCTGAATAAAAAATATTTGCTGTTATCTTCGAGGATGAAATGTGGTCAGTGAATTAGCAGTGGGAAATATATTTTTTTTAGTTTCCTTTTTTGGAGTGTCACATCCAAAAATCCTCGGATTTTTTACCTGTTTGATGAACACCTTTAAATTTTTTTTACAACAGACTATTTAAATGTAAACATTTTTTGTAATTTAAGAATTTTCGCTATCAGTCTATGTTGTTTACAGTGAGTGTTTCAGTAAGAATTTGCCAATGCGAGAATAAATAAGGTGTTTGAAACGTGTTAGTTAAATTTTAAATTGACTGTAAAGATGGCTGAAGGATACCGTTCTGCAGAAATGACGGATATGCTATTGGTTTTTGGGTATTGTGAAGGAAATGGTCGCGAAAGTGTTAGGGTATACAGGGAAAAATATCCAAATCGGCGCAACCAAATCAAACATTTGCTGCTATTGAGAGAAGCCTTCGTGAAACCGGTAGCTTCACTCCTTTAACTGCTAAACTGCTAATTATGGACGGCAACGTGCAATAAGGACTCCTGAGGTTGAGAAACAAATTTTGGAAAGAATTGTTAAAGATCCAAAATTAAGCACCAGACGCTTAGGTTTAGAGGTAGGAGTATCCAAGGATGTAGTTCATAGAACATTAAAAGAACAGCAGCTTCATCCATACCATATCCAAAACGTACAAGACCTTTTGGCTCCGGATCTCGATCAACGATTGGACTTCTGTCAATTCATTACCGAACAAAGACAACAGGACGTGAATCTTGCTAAGCACATTTTATTTACTGACGAAGCATGCTTTACAAGAAGTGGTGTAACGAACATACATAACGAACACGTTTATGCTGATGAAAACCCCCAGGCCACAAAAGTAACTCATTATCAACAGGCGTTTAGAATTAATGTGTGGGCAGGAATCATTGGCAATTTCATTATTGGTCCTGTCATTTTATCGCCACGACTAAATGGTGTGGATTATATGGAACATTTACAAAATACGCTGCCAGATTTATTAGAAGATTTGCTATTACAACTTCGACGATATATGTGGTTTATGCCTGACGGTGCTCCACCACATTTTAGTTAAATGTCCGCAATTATTTGCATCGACAGTATCCAAACAGATGGATCGGTAGAAAAAATGACGCTCCTGTAAAGTGGCCGCCACGCTCACCGGATATGACTCCATTGGATTATTTTTTATGGGGATCTTTAAAAACGATGGTATACTCCGGACCGAATAATAATGAAGAGGAATTGTGGAGGAGAATTCAAAATTCAGTCAACATATTAAAGAACGATGCGGAATTGATGCAAAGAGTAAATTTAAACTATTTAACGTCGTATTAATCAATCAATAAAATTTCCTAATTTAATTAAAAAAAAAAATCCATACTCAAATTCTTCCTGCAAAACTTGCTGTAACTAACCCAAGTGAAACATTTTTTCCTGTCAAAAATTTACTGATACCGGAATTTTTTATTCAAAATAATTTAAATATTCTAGTGCGGCATCGAACATTAAAAACCGAAATATCTCAAAAACGGCTTACTTTAGGGGATTTTCACAGGAGCACCTTTTTTGTTTCAAAATGTTCAAAAAATTAGTTCCTTAACAAGAAAAGGAAAAAAATTACAGTGATAAAAGGCCATTCTAAACCATAAGAAGTACTGTGTCCGTCTCCCTATTTAGTCTTTGAGGGTATATAAAATATAAGATCTGTGTTTTTACTTATTTTATTTTAAATCTAATTCTATTATTTTCCCTACATAATGGGACGAATATAACACAAGTTGGCGGGACCTTAGGTCTCCAATAATTAATTTTACAAATGAAATTTCAACATTATAATTTCTCATAAAACGCTAACAAAAATCTTTCTCTTTTCTTCTACAAAATAAAACTAAAAAACTTATATAACATGACCTAGAATGTCCAAACGCTTCTTTTTATATACCTATCTTAACTTATGACTTTCAAATGACGAATCTCTTCCTTTTTTAAATTCGACCACAAATTGACAGAGTCTTCACAGAAATTTTGAATTAAATAATATAACATTTCATTTTTCATTTACAATTTCAGTATGCTGATTGCATTCAATTTTTAATATCTTTTCAAAATATTTTTTAAAAAAAAGCTCCATCAGCGTCACTTTCCACCAACAATTTTCTCTCTACTGCTAATAATAACTGCAGCACTACTTTTGTCTCCTGAAGATGAAGGTTACTACCTTCGAAACATGTAGAGACGTTTTAATTTTAAAATTGAGCCTTTGATAGCTCACTATTAAATTAGCGGAGAAAGACTTTTTGACTTTCTTTCCCCTTTTCCCATAAGAAGTACATTGTGAAGCGCCCTCTAATGACCAGTGTCCGTATTCGGGTATCTCGTCCCAAGAAGCCCTCGAGTGCCAAGTTTTAAAGTAATACGTTTAAAATTTTCATTATAATGAAATATAAATAAAAAATTCGATTTTTATTTTTTAAGTTTACCACACTGTATCTCGGAAACGGAGCAATTTCGGACTAAAGTAAGTTGCTTTAAATCGCCTTATTTTGACCTCAGGAATATGTGCTCAGATTTTGTAAAGACCTTTTATATAGACCGTATATTTTTAAAATAAATTTATCTTTAAAAACATTTCTACAACTTTCCCGAAATGACATTTTGTATATTATTCTAATTAATCGTTTCTGTATAACAAAAATATCTTGATTTTTTGAGTTTCCACTCCAAAATATAATCCCATATTTTGCTGCAGCCTCAAAGTTGGCAAAATATAGAATCCTCAAGGCACCTGCCGATACGAACTTTGATGTTACTCTAATATCATAACTTATGATATTTAATTTTTTTCCCAGCGATTCTATTGGCTCTGTCCAGCCTAAAAATTCATCTATATAAACGCCTAAGAATTTTATCTTAGTTTGAAGGTCAAAATCTGTATTATTGATCTGAATTGTTTGTGGTTTTTTTAGCTTGCTTAATTTTGTTCTAAACAGTAGGTATATGTTTGTTTTGTCTTTAGTGCTTATAAGTTTGCTTTTCTCAAACCATGAGGTGGTTTGTGAAAAAATTCTTTCTGTGTTGTCAGTCAGTTCAGTTGAGTCTTGTGCTGTCACTAATAGGTTGGTATCATCTGCGTAGGAAGTAAGGAATGCATTAAGATTTGCTGTTTCGTAAATTAGATCATTGGTAAAAATTATGATGAACAGAATTGGTACTAAAATACTACCCTGTAGGATTCCTATTGTATTTTTCAAACTTTCCGACTTATAGTTGGACATAGTTATGCAGAAACCTACCAACCCACAAAAACATTTTTCTGAGAAAATCGATGTTAAAGATTTTAAGATAAATTTGTTATTAAATCGGTACCAAAGCAAAATTTGATATCTAGCTTTTGGTATATAATCGGCATTCGGATGCTTTCCGGGAATGAAAACAATTTGGTGACTAACTTTTTTAAATGGACTGAATTTTGTGGGTTGGTAAGTTTCTGCAAAATTAAATTTTTAAATCGACTGAAGTTTGTGGGTTGGTAAGTTTCTGCAAAATTAAATTTTTTTAAATCGACTGAAGTTTGTGGGTTGGTAAGTTTTTGCAAAGTTAAAACTGTCATTTATTTAATTAAAACATTCCATATAATGAAAAATTAACTTTATTCTTGGGATGCTATTCTTCTGCGTATTGCGCATGCATTTATGCAGAATGCTACCAACCCACTTGTGCATATAACGGTTTGACGTTTGGTGAAAATCTCCTTTTTGCAGTAACCTACCAACCCACTTGGTTGTTTTGAATATTATAGATATAGCTACCAAGTAGGTTGATATTCTTCTGCGTATGTTAAATAATCGAATAAGATATAAATGGATTGGTAGGTAACCCAGCTGTTCATTATCGGGACCTTGAATTAGATGGTAGGTTTCTGTAAATCACAGAATACAGTAAGAAAAAGTTCGTTATGTGCTTAACTTATTTTTGGCGAAGTTGTGTGTTGGTAGGTTTCTGCATAACTACGTCCAGTTAATATTGTTCTTTCGTCCAGCTCCTCTGCAATCTTCGATTTTCTCCATCATTATAAGCAGGAGGCTTGGTTTCCTCTGAAAATATGGCAAAGATACGACAGTTTTCTACATTTAACATCTGTTATTAGTTAACGAATGGCGTTGGCCCTGTTTAGATATGCCTCACTCATTGATATGGCTGTCCAGGGAATTCGGAGCAGCCGCCGATGCACCCACGATTCGAAGGCTACGATGCGATTAATTATGGCAAATTTTAAGGTCCACACCTCAGTCCCATATAGCAATATTGACCAGACATAACACATAGCCATTCGCTGTCGGAGTTTCAGATTCAGATTGTCCTAACAGAAGAGTGACAGAGAAATGAAAAGTTTTTTTTTGTAATTTTTAACACCAAACTGTAGGTCTAAATAACTATTTATTTAATTAACGTAATCTTATCAGAGACAACATAGCTTATTGTCAAGCCATGTAGTGGTAACAATTGATCAACAATATCCGCGTTATCCGATATTTATTTGTTAAGTAAACTTAAAATCAGACATATTGTTTGGGAAACGTGTGTCAATCTAAATCAAAGCCAGTCATAAAATCATATTCTTTTACAACGTAATATACAGTCGGCAGAACCAACAAAGCAATCCACCTTCGAATAATTCAACAATTTTTAAACTATATTGCACCCAAACGCCTACAAACATATGGCAACATATTGTTAAAATTATATTATGGGTATATTTCACAAAATAATCTACCAATATTAAGGCAGTTCTAGGAATTATTATTTCACGAGTTAAAATAAAGGTACAACATTCTAAAGTGAATGTCTTTATAACTTAGAAGCCTCTGTCGGATTTTTTTTTTAAATAGTTGTGCTAATTTCTTATTGGTAAAGAAAAACTATGGCCACCGTTGCCACAGCTACTTCGTTTGTCACTGAATGCTAATTGGTTTACCAGGGATACCGGGTGGTGGAGGTAGGTAGCCCGCTTCGTAACGTCAAGGGTCTGGCTATCAACATCTTGGCGAAAGAAGTTCGCTCTCGACGGGTTCCACGGAATTGATCTTTTCTCAGACACAAAAGTGTGTTGTTTCTCTCCTGCCAAGTAGTGGCAAAGTCCGTATGTGTGTAACGCAAAACGCTATGTCAGTCTTTAGGACTAAAAATAGTGAAAAGTATTCGTTTTTCGTCATCTCGTGACAATTTCAGCATTGCATCACAAGATGTGTTCCTCTATCTGTCGTAGTAAGGTATAAATAAATCCCACAGATACCTAGATACAGTGCAATGTGTCTAATGTTAAACGGTTCTTATTCATCAAGTGTAGCACATCCGCAATTTAAGAAGTTAAAAAGGATCTAAACTTTTTTCTATGATTAAGGTTTAAATGTGGAAAAGAAAAAAAGAAATAGAAGACATTTCTAAATATCAAAAGTGTTCTATTGAATCTGGCAGTATACAGGGTGTTATTTAAGTACGTAGCCAAACTTTATGGGGTGATATTTTTAGCGATTCTAAGACGAAAATTTATATAAACATAGGTCCGGTAATGCTTTGTTTTCGAGATACCGCGTATCAAACTATAAAAGAAAATTGTTTTTTCGTAAGTATCTTAATAATCCTCTTGACGATTTTGTTGAAATTTGGCAGTGTTAATTAGAGTAGTAAGGGGTTAACTTGGCCCCAACTGAATTAAAATTTTGAAGTCCAGTGGCGTCCCGGAAGGCACCTTAACTAGAATTTTTGACAAAAAAATGTGCGCCATTGATTTTTTGTAATTTTTGTATTTTCTTCGCATTAGGCAACTAAAACTACAACTTTTTTATTTTTTCGTACCCTGCTTCGTTTTTGAGAAATACATAAAAATCACTTTTTCGCATGTCCCTGTGACAACATAATAATATTAAAGAAAGATGTTTTTCCCTTTTCTTTCCGTCAGACCCAATCCTTGGACGCGTTTCGCCGTATTACGGCTCATCGGCAAGGCTATAGAGTCTGACGAAAAGGAAAGGGACCTTACAGTGTTTTCAACACATAATGTATAAATACATATGCGAGATGTTACACGTGGCGACATCTCGTAGCAATCGAGCTATCCACCCAACCAGACCAGCGAGGTCTTAGAGAAGTAATAATATTAATAAAAAATTGTTTTTTACAGGGTGTTGAAATATTTTAATAAAATCCTAAGTAACAAGAAGATGCAATCTAATATGATGTTGAAACTTGGTGACAGTTTTTAATAAATACAAATGAATCTCTTAAGCTAAAAATTGTTTATCTTATTTTTTCTCAAAACGAAGCAAGATACGAAAAAAATGCTAAAAATAAAAAAGTTGTAGTTTTAGTTACCCAATGTGAAAAAAATACAAAAATTTCAAAAAAAATCAGTGGCGCACATTAACATAAACATAGTTTTGTGTCCAGCCTTTATGGAACGTAGGTCTAATTCGGTTACTGATGTATTTTTTGCTTGTAACCATTTATTTCCCTTGTCAATGCATTTAAATACTCCAGATACTAAATAAAATTAATACCTTAATCTTTCGTATGTTTTCATAGAATCTTGATAATAATATTATAATCTCCCAAATAAGTATAAGTCCGAAGCGGGCTTTATGCATCAGAAATATGATCGAAATGGACGAAACCTTACTTATTAACTTAAAAGGACTTCTTGTAGAGAGCGGCTATTGCTCTGCTTATGCTGTGATATAAACTTTAAATGAAATTATTACAGGTAACTATGGATTACAGTTCTGGAATACGACGGTTTGAAAGTTGAACAAACCTCCGAATCTAGTGACATTAGTTTAGAGCTTGGCATATTATAATCGAAAATTAAGAGTCTATTGTGAAAGCCGTTTTAAGTGCTAGACAAAAGAATTCATCAGCAATTTTAACGTCAAAAGCTCTTTGTAATAACATAAAAAAGGCGTTCATATACTCATTAGTTTTTCTTATTAGTCTATTAAAAACATTTCTCCATTAGTCTCACGAGCCACTTTTTCGATGTTAATAAATCTGTCATGAACAATTAAAAAGTTAAATTTGTTACGAAAAACAGACTTTAATTACAACGCGTTATTACAAGAAACTGTTTGGCTATTTAAAACAAAATACTATGCAGACAGTGAAGCCGATCATAGGATATTGAAAAATATTATTTGTCTCATATAAAACCTGAATTAGAAAAAGTTTCTCTTATTCTTGAAGAAACATTAAAAGGTATCTATTTTTTAATAATGTTTTTTTACATTATTATCCCCAAAATAATTAATCTCAATCCTTTAATAAGTTACGGTTAATTTCAATCTTCAGTTTAACCGGTAGAACAGACACCGGTTATTTGCCAATGCGAACCTACAATTTCCGGCATATGGAAGGCAAACCATTTCTTAAAGAAATAATGGAAAAATAACGAATTTAATTTTTCTGAACACGTTTTATAAGCGCAAGATGTTCAAGAGTAAATGTAGTATATGAAATTCTTGACATGTGGCGTGTGCGGTTAAAGATTATCTGAACATTTTACTGTACTCATTTTACGAGCAGTAAGGTTGCAAAGAGTAAAAGAAAAATCTCCCTTTGGTAAATTTTTATGATCACAAGAATATAAACCATGGAATAACATTATGTAAAATAAAATTGAGATCCGAAGAAATCAAGTTATAGAATCAGACACTAAAAATGTTCTGAAATAAGAATATTTATTTATTTATACATACCATTATTCATATCATAATCTTTATATTTTTTGCTTGTTTAAGAAGTTAAACTATATTATTGTATTAATACGTAATTCACGTCATTGAAAGAAAAAAACAAAAATAGACGGATGAGTGAGGCATTCACAATAGCCCTGTATTTTCTTGCATATTTTGGTTTGTATTATTATCCTTTATAAATATCTATAATTTTATGCCATTTGCTTTGGTAGTTAAAGAGCAACAAATTAAAAACTAAGATAAAAACATTTAGCAGCTCTGAAGAAAAACCAAAAAAAGAAAATCTGGAAATATTTTTGGTAATCACCACATTGTACAGAAATAATGACAAGGAGTCTAGAGATACAATGAGTTGAAGAGTTTTCATCAATTTTATACAGGGTGTTCTAAATAAGGTTTAAAAATGAGTCATTAAAAACTCTTTTTCGCAAATTTTTCAAATGGAACACACTGTATATTTTCAACTAATGTAACGTAGAATTCATAAACAAATATTTTTTACAATAGAAACATGTAGGTTATTTTCAGCCGTTTACGAAATAATTGCAAGTTTCGTAAATTCTGTTGTGTAAAAATGTAAAAAGAAGTTTTATTTTATCAATTAAACATATTGTATGCCTAAACTTATATTATAATTTACAACAAATGTTCAAAATGTCTTGCATTTTGATCTGTGCATAAATTAATACGCTCTTGAACAGATCTATTTACTTGCCTTAACGTTTCAGGTGGTATACTACCAAATACGTCTCTAATTCTTTGCTGCATATTAATGGCAGTTGTCGGCGGATTATTATAAACAATTTGCTTTACATGTCCCATAAAAAAAGTCAAGCTTTGTTAAATCCGGCGATCTAGCAGGCCAGTGTGTAGCTCCGTTTCTACCGATCCATTGGTTGCGAAAGGTATCATCAAGGTTATTTCTTACATCCCGTGAAAAATGCGCCGGAGCTCCGTCTTGCTGAAACCATATCCTATTTCTAATATATAGAGCAACGTCTGCCAGTAAACCTGGTAAATCATTTCGTAAAAAGTTTAAATACATGGGCCCATTAAGATGACCATTAAAAAAATATGGACCTATCACAGTATCATCAATAATTCCGCCCCATACAGTCAAAGACCACTGGTGCTGCTGATCGATTTGTCTTATATATCGCGGATTTTCTGTGAAATAATAGTGAAAGTTATGCCTATTTACACAACCGGTGTTATGAAATGTAGCCTCATCAGAGAATAAAACATAATTAAAAAACATAGGATCTTCTTGAAATTTCATTCTTGTCGGGGCACAGAATTCGAGTCGATTTTGAAAATCTCTATCGCTAAGAGCTTGATGGAATTGAATGTGGTAGGCATTGAAACGATGCTTTTTTAAAATTCGTTGTACAGATCTTTCGCTAATATCTACTGCTTTCCCTATTTTATTTTGGCTTATGTGTGGATCTTCAGTAACTGTTAATAATACTTCTAATTCTTTTTCCTCGTTGGTGACAGGTTTTGTTCTTTCTTCTTTTGTGTACACGACATTTCCAGTTTCAACAAATCTTAATAATAATCTTTTAAAACTTTTTTCGTCAGGCTGCCTTCTCCCTGGATAACGTGACGCGTAAACTCTACTTGCAAACAAGCAATTTTTCTCGCTCTCGCCAAGTGCAAAAATCATAACAACTGACTCCTCTTTACTAAAATTAATTTTAATATCTTATACTTAAGCGTTAAGTACTATTAGCCTTAAATGACAACTTTTTTGGAAGTCAATAAACTTGTCGAACTCTAATAAAAATGGAATCCCTATCGTATTTCAAAGCCTACCAAGATTTTTATGCGTAACCTTTACTAATACATTGTTTTGCTCGTATTTGAACAGAAATGTTAAGGGAAGTAAATAGATCTTTTCAAGAGCGTATTAATTTATGCACAGATCAAAATGGAAGACATTTTGAACATTTTTGAAACCTTATTTAGAACACCCTGTGTAAAATTGATGAAAACTCTTCTATTTATCGTATCTCAGGACTCCTTGTTATTAATTCTGTACAATGCCGTGATTACCAAAAATGTTTTCAGATTTTTTTTTTGGTTTTTCCTCAGACCTGCTAAATTTTTTTATCTTAGTTTTTAATTTATTGTACTTAAACTACTAAAGCAAATTGCATAAAATTATAGATATTTATAAAGGATAATAATGTAAACCAAAATGTGCAAGAAAATACAGGGTGTCCCATTTAAAAAAATTTCAACATTATGTTACCACACTTTTTTGGGCAACCCTGTGTATGCAAAAATATTTTCCTGGAATACACTCTATGATACACTATGAGCCCGCATATGAATGAAATTTTTTACTTAATTCGTTTAGGAGCTATGAAAGGCCGACGCACTGTTGCAAGACCCTGTATATCGCCGCATATAAAAACAATAACCATGCATTGAACATTAATATTAAACGTGTGTCAAAGCTAGAGGCTGCTTACATTTAATTATTTACCTAGTTCGTAAGATTTGTAATTTAGCGTTAAGCCCTTCTTGTAAAGATAAACTTTTTTAAAAGTAATTCTTCTTAATAAGTATATAAAAATAATTACAACAAAGTTGACAATTATTGTGAACACTTAATTTGGGTACAGAATCTGCAGTAAAGGGTTCACCTCTTATATTACTCGGCAACAATATGTTGATAGTTCGTGTTATGGAGTAAAAAATGCAAGAAATAGATGTAGATCATACTTACAATAATTACGGTGCCAGGTAAATGGTGAGTCATTACTTGAACTGTTATGAAGAACAGGTAAACTTGTATAATAGGTGGTGACTCTAAAAGGGCCGTTTACCAGCAGCGAATCCCATTTTAAATTTACTTAAAATATTCAGGGTGTCCCACTTATAATGATGGACAGAAGCTTCTCAATTCCTTTCTCCTGAATTGATTCATTTTATTCAAAAATAAAATTATCTATATATAACGGAAATTATTAAGTATTAATTACCTCGAGCCAGTAACTTTGCCCTCGATAATTAAGACCCTTATAATTACCTTGATACATAAAGAACTATAGAATATGTTGAATTTGGTATTAGGTATCATATTATTTTTATATAGATTTTTTTTTTAATTTTGAGACTTGCTACAAATATATTGTAACACATATCTATAATGTAGTTAATAAATAAAACTAAACCGTACAAAAGTACATATTTTATAGCAGAAAACAGAGTATTGTTCTTTTAATGTTTCATATTTTTTTTAGGTGAAGCAGTTAAACACTGAACTTGCTAGTAAGTGGTATTTTTTCATATGGCTCGGAATTAAAAGTGTTTTAAAAAAACATAAATGGTCATACACATGCCACTGGTTGTGACAATGGTATAAAATTTTATATTTAAAGGTTTTGAGGGATGCCAAATCATTTGCTCTTATTAGTTCCAAAGTAAAATTTTTGCTAAAGGTTAAATATTCTTTGAAAACCCCCAGAAAACCCAATCAACAAAATTTTGAAGCATGCTATAAAATGCATTTTAAGGTAATGCTATGTAAACTCACCAAAATTTTAAAAAGTCGGTTTAGTGATAACGAATATTTAAGCTTGGGTCTATTATGCGCTTTTTCAAGGTTCCAACATCTATATTTCAAAATAAAAAATGGAACACTGTCAACCACCAGCGAATTTCATTTTAAATTCAATATTTTTGTCGACTTTTATAGTCACAATAAAAGAAAGAATTCGAAAATATCCGATGTGACAATACACATAAAGTTTCAGTAATAAAAAGAACGGTTGTGTCTCGCGGGATATTAAGTATATGTAGGTATATCCTGCAGCTGAAATTTTATTGGTAGAGAGTGTAAAATGAATATTTTTTATTAACAACTTTAACAAATATTTTTAGATATATACTTGTTAAATCTATGTTTTTCTGATTGGCTGCAACGCAAAAATTTTATAACAATTATTAATAATACATATGCGAAATGTTGCACGTAGCGACATCTCATGGCAATCGAGCTATCCACCCAACCAGACCAGCGAGGTTTTAGAGAAGACCAAGCCCTGGAATGAAACCCGCATTAGCAGGCATCCAATGTCACGTGGAGCTGAAAGCCAATTGTCGGTTTCTGCGAACCGAAAACGCCATATAAAAGAAAGAAGTTTGTCCCTTTACTTTTCGTCAGACCCAATCCGTGGACGCGTTTCCACGTATTACGGCTCTTCGGCAAGGCCATAGAGTCTGACGAAAATGAAAGGGACCTTAAAGTGAACTTCATCACATAATGTATTCATACATATGCGAGATGTTACACGTGGCGACATCTCATGGCAATCAAGCTATCCACCCAACCAGACCAGCGAGGTCTTAGAGAAGACCTAATGCTGGAATGGAACCCGCATATGCAGGTATTTAATGTCAGGTAACGCTGAAAGCCGATTGTCGGTTTCTGCGAACCAATAACGCGATTTAAAGAAAGAAGTTTGTCTTTTTTCTTCTCGTCAGACCCGAACCTTGGACGCGTTTCGTCGTATTACGGCTCTTCGGCAAGGCTACAGAGTCTGATGAAAATGAAAGAGACCTTAAAGTGAACTTCATCACATAACGTATTCATACACATGCGAGATGTCGCCACGTGCTAAACATTTTTTTAAATTAAATAATATCTCGGAAACGGTAACAGAGGACAATAATAAGAAGAACCCTGAAGCAAAATAATAGATACATCAATCAATAAGATATAATTATATGCAATTTGTTTCGCTTAAAATATCACAGTTGCTACTACTTACTAGTAGAAGTGGCGACTCCGAATTATCGAAACATTACAGCATGCCCGTCTATGCAGAAAACGCAAAAACGGCCCGTATACTTGATAACCAATCCACTTGGATCACTGTCACTGAACTTCCATCGGTAGAAAAACTTATAGCTTATATCCGAGCATTCCAAAAATGTTCCTGGTATGTACCCTAAAAATTACTTTCGCGTACAGAGCCGATCGTCTCTTTATTCTTTATTTATACCATGTTTGGCGTATGTATTGTGAGATGTGTGTCTGTTATTTTCAGTTCTTTGTTTTAATGTGTGGAACTCTCGTGAACCACTGGTTACTATTTAGGTTTTAGTGCAGTGCCTTTTAGTGTAAGTTCGTAATGGAAGACAAGTGCATGGTGTTGTTTTACCACAATTGTTGGCCAACGACCAAGATTCAGTTCTTTAGGTAATTATTTCCTAGCTGCATAAAAAAATAATTTTAAAATTGTATTCCCGCATAGCATTTATCTTGCTGCTCTAACCAAATATTCTGTTATTCCTTTGAACACAGTCACGTACTTATTAGGGTGGGCGTTTTCCTTTTTTTAATGTTTGCTGGGGAACCGTGTATCAACACGTTAAAGAGAATAGGCTGGTAAATGCTGTGTGCATGCGATTTAAATCTTTGCTATTGTTGCTTGTAAATCACAAAAGGGTAACAATTTGTTTACGCATTATTTGCATTCAGTCACGTAGCTAGTCAGAAGCGCGTGGCGACGGTACTTGTGAAACGTCAATATTGGAACACAAGCTCCCTATTGGGCGAAAAATAGGTTGGGTCGCATCGCGCGCCGGTTGAGAGAGACAAGAAGCACGGCGCATTGGTAAAGAGAGAGAGATTCCAAGATTACTTGGTGAAGTAGGCGCTCTTACGCACACTCCAAGATTTTAAGGTCTCTTTGGGCAATTAATGGTTCCTTTTTAAGTAGAACTAAGCAGCTAGCCAGCGAACGAAATTAAACTCCCAACGATACCGGGGCGATTTTCTGATGTACTTTCAAATGTGAAAAAGCAGTTAGTAATGTGAACGTTAAGTATCGACCAGTGTTTTTGACGTGAATCCTTGTAATATGCTACCATAACCTGCATTAAGAAATAAAAAATACAAGCTTTTATGTAAACAGTTGTTTTAAGCATAGGTAGCAGAAAATTAACGAACCAGTGAGAAGCTCTATTGGCCATGCAGCAAAAATTAATGAAACCACTACAGAATTAACCCAGTGCGTCATCAATGGTTAACTTGTTGATTGTTCTGATATGTATACCTGCTATAACGCTCAAATACTTTACAATATTATTCCCAATTTGAAACTCAACAGAGAATTTAAACTAGGGATAATAATATATTATTTGGGTTCAACTTGTTTACTGGTTTTTGACAAGTTAGTAAAATATTTCAAAAATGCTTTTCTCTTCTTGCCACCCTAACAAATTAATTCACATTATATCCAATTATGCATCAATATTGTGTATTTTGCCAATATCGCTGCTATTTAACTGTTACCTCCATATTTCAATGTGGAAAACTTTCCTTTTGTTTCATGATCACACACTACATCCAACCAGTACTTTTATTAACCCTGTTTTTTTTTTAGTGTGCTGAACATTAACATTTTTTCTGACTAATTACACCTTAACTGTAAGTTTTTTTAATTTATATATTAATAATATAACTGCTTGTTTTACTGTTTTATAATTTTTACAATGCGTTGCATTTAGGCTTTCCACAATTATATGCTCCTAACATGTTTCTCAACTCTTCTATAAATATTCAAAACCTTCGTTCTGATCAGCTTTTAAGTTGTTTAAAAAAAACAGTAATTTCTTTGCAACTTTCGTCGTATGTTATATAGAAAATGATAGAAGGAAACCAGGCGACAAAGGGCACCTGTTATGGTTTTAAGAACAGTCATTATTACTCACTGAACTATGCCGGAAATTAAACGTTTAATCGAAATTTGAATTTTCTATCTACAACCCAAAATACACAGGTCCTGAAGTTTTCGTAATTTTTGGGGGTGTTGTTTTTTATGAATCAATACCTATTCAAACAAATTAACTTAAAGCCGGACCTCACGTACCATACGCGAACTGCGCAGACGCCAAGCTTTCGCAAAACACGGCATACTTAGGCATTTCTGTAACAGGGAGTTAGCAATATACAGTGATGGGCTAAAATATGGAACAAATTCATTTAAAAATCAGGTATTCATTTTTTGAAAAAACGCTCGGACACGTCGATTATAATTTTTTCTTCCGAATTTTTTGCCTCAAAAAGAAATTATACAGGGTGTGTCAAAAAGTAGATGTAGCAAAAATTGTTTGTATTTTAAATAGAACCCAATTTTTTTTTTTAATTATACGTCAAATTCTACGCATAATTCATGTAGCATACCCTATCCTTATCTCTAACGGTTTTAGAGAAAAATTACATCATAAAACGAAATTTTTCTTCAAAAAAAAGTTACATGTATACCTACTTAAAGGTAAACAGATCAATTTAAATGAATTGTCAATACGATAGCAAGTCATGTGTCAATCAAAAATAATTTTAGGTATAATTTTGAAAAACGGTGATCATGGTGCATGAAACTCAAAGAATCGAAATTTTAATTTTGATTGGATGTGGAGCCAAAACAAGAAATCAAGAAGAAGTTTGTAACTTGTTTAGCGCTAAGTATCCAGGACGACCGATTACAAGATCTACAGTGAGTAAAATTGAGAAGAAATTCAGGGAAACAAAGAATGTAAAGGATCGTCTACGGCCAGGTCGTCCAAAAATTAGTGAAAACACAAAATTGAACATTTTGTTAGAAGTTGAAGATAATCCCCATAGTGCATCCACTGAAGTAGCCCTTAATAATGATGTGAGCCGACGATCTGTTTTGCGGGTATTAAAACAAGAAATGTACCATCCGTACAAAATTAGGTTGCTGCACGAGCTAAACGAAGATGATCCCGACCGCCGACTACAGTTTTGTGAAACTATGATGGAAATTTGCAACTTAAATCTATTTTTTCATCGCAACATACTTTTTAGCGATGAAGCCACATTTTGTTTGAATGGTTCGGTAAACAGACAAATATTTCGGTATTGGAGTACAAATAATTCCCGTTGGATGAGAGAACAGCACACGCAAAACCCACAAAAAGTAAATGTTTGGGCAGGGATATTAAATGATAGAATCATTGGACCTTTTTTCTTCAATGGAAATCTTACACGAGACCGGTATTTACAATTCCTTCAAAATTAATTAATTCCCACACTAGCAGCGGATTTTAAAAATCCGAATCAGCCTAATCTACCAGAATCGTCTGTTTGGTTTTAGCAGGATGGTGCTCCGCCTCATTTTGCTCGACAAGTACGAGAGTATTTGAATACTGTATTTCCCGAACGATGGATAGGTAGAAGAGGACCCATAGAATGGCCTGCAAGATCTCCGGATCTTACACCAATGTATTTCTTTCTTTGGGGTTATTTGAAATCAAAAGTGTATAAGGATAAACCACAAAATTTGGAAGACTTAAAGTTTAAAATTAGATATGAAATTAGGCAAATTAATGAAAATACTGTAAAAAATGTTTTAGAGTGGGTTTTAAGTAGATTGGCATATTGTCAAGAAGTTAATGGTTGGCATTTTCAACACTTAATAAAATAATTTTCGTTATATGATGTAATTTTTCTCTAAAACCGCTAGAGATAAGGATAGGGTATGCTACATGAATTATGCGCAGAATTTGACGTAGAATTCAAAATTCGACTAAAAAAAATAGGGTTCTATTTAAAATACAAAAAATTTTTGCTAAGTCTTCTTTTTGACACACCCTGTATAATTTCTTTTTGAGGCAAAAAATTCGGAAGAAAAAATTATAATCGACGTGTCCGAGCGTTTTTTCAAAAAATTAATACCTGATTTTTAAATGAATTTGTTCCATATTTTAGCCCATCACTGTATATGTGATTAACGTGTATGATATAATAAATTATCCTTTTATATGCTCAACAATGTTATAAAATGTAAGCACAAAATAATAGGAGACAAAATTCAAACAACTGAACGTATTTACTTTTTGTAAAAATAATGTATTACTTGAATGGAATTATGTTGAATCTAAATTGCGGACAAAGAACACATCGAAAAAGAATTAATTTATGTTCAATGAGAACAGAAACCGCATTTTAAAAATATGATTTTAAAGTTCATTTGATATACCTGAATTAAAATAGTTTTAAAAATACACAAAACGTCGTACTTGATAAGCTGCAAAATAATATGCAATTTTTCATCCCAATGAAAATACATTCCTTGAATATAATGCATATTATTTTGAAGCTAAAGTTTCATATACGGTTTTGTACGGTTCACCTATTTTATTCTTGGTTGTGCAGGAAAATTTCAAATTATTTCAGCTTTGTTACATTAAAATCCTTCGTGAGTGCACTAAAAATTGAAGGAAAACCCGAGCATCTATAAATAATGAATGGCAAATAGTGAAGCTTCGAATGCTTGTTTTTAGTTCTTTTCCGAATCCATTTTTGGAGTTTTGCAAGTGACTTTGGACTACAGTAAATTTGATACTATTTCAACGTTGACTGAAAAGTCAATTCTTAACACTCTTAACAGGCTCGCGAAATAATTGGATCTCACTTCTTTGAGGATGAAACCGGCAATGCTTCAACAGTAAATGGTAAACGTTATAGCAACTTTCTTTTACCCGAATAAATCGATATCAATCATGTAAACTTGTGGTTCCAGCAAGACGATATTATCACAGTGCGCACGAAACGATTGAACTATTGGTACATGAGAAATTTCCTGGCAAAGCAATTACAGGCAATGGAGGTAGAAATTAGCCACCAAGATCTGACGCGCTGTGATTTTTCTTTGTGGGGGCTTTGTCTCGCGACAACTGAAATAACTTTTCATCAATTTAATGAAAAAGATTTATATTTTGATAACATAGTTTTTACTGAAACATGGAATGTGAATGATACAATTCCTCAGTATGGGAGGATATCAGGTATTTTATAACAAGAGCGACTATAACACTGGAGAACAGCAAAAATATTTCCGAGATAAAAATAGCAAAATCTTACTAATTTTATTACACTATCTAACCATCTGTCTTGCAACGGTCTCAGTTCGCTTCGGCTTTATAGATCCATGCTAATTATGATAATTAATAACCTAACTCGTAATGTATGGAAAAATTCGACTATTAAATGAGAATACCTTTACAATGGCAACTTGAAAATAAAATCATAATGTTCCGTAATTATGATTATTGTTGTTGATATCTCCGGATTGAAAATAGATATTAACTTGCGGTTTTCGCTGACTTCTTAGACCTTTAATCATCCTGGTAATCAGGCAAAATCGAATATACTATTATATTTACAATTATGGAAAAAACGCGCTATGTTTGTGAAGTTGTAAGACAGCGCCCCCTAGCGCCTAGTGTAAAACACATGTTGCCGTAGATCATAAGACGATATATAGACTGAGAAAAGCCTTTTTTAACAAAACTAATTCAACTTTTCGCCACCACTTTATTTGAAAAGTGACGAACACGTTCTATAGGTGAATTTTATTAATAAATCTTCGAAATATACAAAAATGTTATTTTCGGGATACCTTAACTAGGCGACTTTTGAGGAAACTTCGTGATTCATATTTACCGTTACTGTTGCGCCCTCTAGCGGCAGTCTGAGAAACTTGAAAATAATTTTCAGCAATTTCTCATGATCACTTTACCTAATATATTTCACACTTTCTGAGATACGGCCGACAGCCATTCTTAGTGGGACACCCGGTACATATAAAGTTTGCTAAAAAAAATAAGGTAAATTCTGCACAGGTTTAAGCAATTGAAGAAGGTTTTAGATATATTTATATAGAAATATATCTATACAGTATTTTGACCACATAACATGAAAAATTAATGAATTTACTAAGATTACATATGAACAAGATACACGTCGTTAAAAGGAAATGAAGACAACCACAAAGTCTTAAAATCAAACAAATAATTAATCTTCAACAGTATAAACATAAATTAAAGAATCAGTTTTTCAACCCACCACGTTCCGTTTTCGGCACTTTACTGAATTAAAATAATGCTTGTCATATACGATTCGATACTAATGAACGCTTTGCTTCTTGTACTACATTTTGGATGTAGATTATGATGCGCCTGGATTTATCGTTTTTGTCCTCGTTTTGTCTGTATGTTTAATATGTTTTGAATTATTATTATATATTGATATTAAGTTACAGATTATTTTAACAGTTTCCCTTGTATTCTGGTTTATTCTGATTTTGAATTTAAAAACATTTATATTTTTTATTCCTGGGATATGAATATGAAATATGAGTTATCCTAGACCGACGCGTGTTGCTAATAGGGGACAGCTCAGACCTCTGAATTACGGCAATCAAATCGAAAAAATTGCATCAAATCACTGTTCATAAGTTATAAGTTATAATCATATAGGTATGTATTAGTACTATATGTCGCCTTGCCGGATTAACTAATGTACACGTAGCGAAGCCGAGGTTCCTTGTTTCTTCAGGGTCATGTCGCGCAGTGCGCATGCGCGAGAAAAAGAAAATAGACGTTAGTTTTAACGAAAAAAAATGAGGTTATCACATTTAACTTTGACAACTGGACCGAAATTTGTAAACAAACATTAAAGTTCTTGATTTGTTTAAGATTTTGTATATTATTTCGATTGAGAAAAGAAAAAGAACGCAGGTAAACATATTAATAAAACTTTTATTAGACATTTTACAATTATTCTTAGAGTTTAACAAGTAAAATAATAGGTTTTTGTAGGATTCTTTGAAGTACATGCAATTTTCGGTAAAAATAGGTAGGTACCTACCTAAGTATATCAACAGCAGCGAAGGAAAATAATCTTTAGGAAATGGACTACCTAGCTATTGTTCCCTCACAAAATTAACGTAGGCAAGTTAAAAGGAAGAAACATTCGGTCTAAGTACATACCTGTAGAACGATAAATCTTTGTTTAAGTTTTTACGCCTGTTTAAAATAATGTAAAATATTCTGTTTTGCCTCGGCGTCGTCACAAAATTATCACACTTCACACGCACAATCAAAATTTGCAGAAAAGTAAGGATGAACAGTACACAAAAGCCGTTAATAATACCAAATCAACTCGATGAAGCGAACTGTCAACCAAATTAATATTTGCTAAAGATTTCGAGGTTATGTGGGGCAAAAATGAGACGTTGTCATGTTGTCACCTTCCAGTTATATGGAATTGTTATTTAACGTGTTTTAGTTTAGAAATGGAAACAAATAATTTGAAAGCACTTGGAAGTACAGACTTAATGCTTATTTTACAATTTTTTAGCAAATTTTTGGTAATTTTATCATTGCTCTAAATTTCTAAGGCTCACTCTTCTGCCCTGTTCTAAAGAAATAAAAGTACATTTGGCAATACCCTTACGGCGCATGCGCACAAGTCGAAATGACCCTGGATCTTCTATCTCTGTTGTTGTTTCAAGATTTTTAGGGTAATAGCCATATGGTACTAATACATAATATATGGTTATAATAGCCCTGAAGATGGGTTATTTTATGCACTGGATCCGACTTAAATTATTGGTAAGCTAAGGCTACTATAGCTAATCGTAACTGCCCAACCCATGCGACGTGGGCTGCAGCAATTCATTGTTTAAGCTGCCAGAGACCAATATGGGAATTGTGATGCGTTACTTCTCGGGCTAGATTAATTCACAATTCGAGCTATCAAAACTTTACCTTTCAGTTGTTCTAGCTTACGATGATTAACTTAACAAGTATAGATTCAATCTGTCCTAAAATTGGAGTATCCTCATTTTTACGCACCTGTATGAGAACTCTGAACAAAGATAAAATATCCCGCCGATCAACAATTACAAAGTGACCGCGCCAAATCGGCACAAGCGCGAATTCCGTGATTCTTCGATCGGTGATTCACCCTCAACATGGGTTTTTAAAGCACTCTTATGACTTAATTCAACTCAAAAAATTATTTACACAAGAGTTAAAATAATGGACGTCCGGGTTAAAACAGCACTTTAAAATTAATTAGTAGGTTTTCCCAATCCAAAAACTGAGTTCAGGTAACTCATAAAATGGTTACAAAATGAGGGATTGTGGTAATCCCAAATGCGTTTAAAAATGTTCATAACAAATCTCTTTCTGTGTTGAGGCGAACCAAAAGAAGCTGAGTTATTGTAGCGTTTTTAATTAATTTGTGATAATTCGTAGGCTAAGTTTGAATAACATAAAAACGTGCGTTAAAGTAGCTCTAATTCTGCAACCTACGACATCGGTAAATCCATTTTTGGCAGTGTACTAGCACTATATTTCATAAATGGAGAAACTAGTCCTAACGCTTCGGGGTGTTTTCTTGTTTATTTCTAAACAATGTTGTTCTAGGCAGGGGTTCGCCCTGGCCTCACATAGGCACTGTATCACCCACAGTATAAGGTTGGTTCGTTTTATTTTTTCTAGACCAATTAAACACAACTTATTTTGCTATATCTTTTTATTCTTCCACTTTTCAGCACCCTTACAATATTACAATTTTTACATTGATAAACACATCATCTTAACAACCCCAACCCTAAAGCACTGCACCGAGATACTGGTAGGATTTCATTGGTTTTTACCGTAGAGAATGAATCAACACTTAACTGCGAAATTCAAGGTACTTTTATTGTACGTTTAAAAGAATAGCAACTTGTGTTACCGGGCACGCGTCTATAAAATGTCATTTACTTTAACATTAAAAAATTACTTTGCCTTTATTGTTTTCAGTCACGTGAAGCATGTGCTTACTTTTAAGTCTAACATCACACTGGCTTGTTTATGGTGCTACAGCGCTATAGTCTGTGAGGTCCATCAATCACATGTGTTCATGTGGACCCTCTTAACCAAACGGAGGTCGCGTCCGCCCAGGTAAGCGGCCATAATTGTTTACTGCCAATAAGAAAATCGAAGAACCCGTTAAAGCATTAAATGATATTGCTGTTTATCGGTTAAAACATCACAGAATCAAATTTACATTTTCTTGAAGCCGCAAACATATTGCAAAGTTACCGGTTAACAGGTTTCGTAGACGTGAATTTAATTTTATTTAGTTTAAAATGTAGCAAGTTTTTATGTTTCCAGGAGACTTGATGCTTTCCGAGAATTAGAATACTGCAGGGTAAAACACTAGTTTATTACTTTGATTATTACAAAATGTGTTTCCCAAACAAATGTTTTGTATTGACTAATTTCATGTTAATTATTTTGAAAATAATTATTATTATTACTATTATATTGCCGAGGTTCCAAGCGTTATTAGCGAAACGGAGCAGCAGGTATGCGAAAATGATATTGAAAGTATAATTAGAAGAGAGTATAGTCAGTAGAGTCGTGGGGGGCATTTGGCCGTCATTTTGTACCATACATAATCAGATGGTGTGAATTACCAAATTATTAATGTATTTTATTACCATACTATATCTGCCGTTGTTATTGGGGAACTGTTTAGAATTTAACAGTGAGTCCAGTTTTTGCATATAACTCGATCAATATATAGATCACAACAATTTTGTGGGGAATTAAACTTTCGATAAAATGTTACTTCTAATAATTCCCATATTTTTATTTTCTATTTGTTAGGGGCATATACAGCGTGTAACGAAAGTCTGGAATGCTTTAGATATCTTAATTACCAGTTCTCCGACTTAACTAAAATTCGGTATCTAGATGTCAGAGTCAGAATTTCGTGCTTGAAGATAGGCAACCAAACATACACCATGTATTGTAGTTAAAACCTAGGGTCGGCAAATTCGTATCTGCTACTAAATTTAAAGTGAGGTTATGGCTATGCCTAATATTTATTATCGACAGATTCTGTATGTCGATCTGTTATTTCTGAGGTTTCTGTGATTATTCTGGAAAGAAAGGAACTAAGTTAGTGTAAAATAAGTGAGAGAAAATATTATGAATTAATAAACGTACGCAGCGTCATGAAAAACCAATTTAAAACTGAGGTAAAAAGTGATCGATATACTTTAAGTTTAAAATGTGGATTTTCTCATTGGATGTACTAAAGTAAATTTAATAATAGATCATTCTCAGAAAAATATTATCAAAAATATGTTTACAGGGAGTGAAACCAAAACTGTTTATTGTCCAAGCATTTTATTTTCAAGTTAAACAGGATGGTTGTAAATCCGCCATAAGCACTTACATACAAATACCAAATTTCAGCTAAGTCGGAGAAATGGTATTAAAGATAAAAAGCGTTCCAGACTTTTGTTATACACTGTATGTTAGAGTGAGACTCACTGACTTGCTCTTTTTGCTTTAAGCCCTAGTATTGCCGCTTTTATCGGTTATTGCAGCTCCGACATAAATGCACACTTATTTCCTTTTCCTTATTTCATGTACAAATATGACCTTCTTGTTATTATTATTGATCTCAATTTTATTGAAAGCAATAAAACGTTAAAGAACGACAATAAAAATACAAAATTTAAGAAACTCTAAAACCCAGGCAAAGGTCATTTTCGTTTTCGTAGTGGACTTATTTCGCTAGAGAAAACTTTATATCTTGCAGCAACAATTTCCTTTACGAGAACTTTTTGTCAGTGTGATTTATTTCTGCACATTATTTCCTAGAAAAAATTACATTTTTTTTTTTGGATTTTGAAAGGAAAATTTAAGAAACCAAACCTCCTTAGAGAAGGGAAAAGATAGTCTAATAAGGGAATAAAGTATAATTCAGGCGTCAGAAAGTAAGATCCAAAAAGTACCTCGCAATGTGCTAGGAAATTCCGCAAGTCTCGAATTATATCAAAACTTAAAAAAATCAAAGAAGGTACTGGTAAGGGAATGATATACCGTCGGTGTAGTGCTAAACCCACGAATGTGTAAAATGGCTGTCTAGAGATATTCAACTTTTAAAATTTTAATTTGCCATGAAAAATCACATTTTAACAAGATATTCCATTTTGTACTGGTATTAGTATTATTTAGTATTGCATTCCAGAAGTCTTTTTATACAATTTAAAATAATTATTTATTTTTAAAAATAAGTTACATTCGTGTATTTGGCATTTTATTTTTTTTACGCGTGCACATACGCGAAATTATTAGTAATAGATTGTTTAATATTTTTTTATTCGAAAATTTAAAATTATTTTTTTCTTAACACAGGAAGTCTTAATATTAAAATAGTTTACATAAAAAAATAAGTGTCTGTATCAGGTTACTCTGTAAAAAAAGAAAAATACACTAAAGTTAGGAAAAATTAATCTTCCCCTGAAACTTTGCTTTCATTGGGCTGCAGCAAATGATCTCTAATATTTTCACCGAATTTTATAGATTTATAAAAATTATGATAACTCTTTGGAATGGTTAGGTCAATACATATTTTTTGAAGATCGTTATACTTAGCAACCGCAATGGATAATTCACTATCATAAGCTTTCTTTAAGTCAACCTTTTTTTTGTAGTCCGCGACCCTTGCAGCAATTAACTGATTAAAATTGATCTTAATTTTTTTTTTTATAAAATAATTTTGTTTGTTTTTGTCTTAATGTAGCATAACCAGCACACTTAAGTTTGGGAATTTTATTTATATTAAAGCTTTGAGCTCCAAAGGTCTTCAAATCAAAAAAAAATTATTGAACATTACAAATTTTACTTCAAAAGGACGTGGTCGTGAGCGAGCACTTCTAATAATTTGAGCCCAACCTTCAGGTGAATATATATGAACATATTTTGATTTTCGTTCAATTTTGGAATGGATCGAATCCATTCCATCCAAGTTTGCTCAGATTCGAAAAATTTTGTGATCAATAACTTTTAAGTTTGGGTGATCTGAAAGAAGCTTTAAACACATTGCAGCAAAACAAGAATTTTTTTGTTATCCACCACATCCATCGGACATCATTCGAACTTCCGATATATTTGAATGAGACAAAATGTAATTGTCAATGCAAGAGGATATTTCGCTTGAACCTATTTTATCTTGTGTTTCATCAAAAATGTAAGAGTCCGTCCTGGTTTCCCAAGTTATAAAAGGTTAAATTGTAGATTGCCAATTTGCGCAAGTTAAATATTTGACCTGTTGACCCTTTCGGAGTCGTTAAAACTGCTTCAAGATCAAAATGAAATGATAACACCTCCGAATTATCTTTCGCAGTATAGCTGTCTCGAGCTTTTCGGGCCAATTCCTTTTATTCCATATGTTCTTGACAAATCTGTTCTTAACCCGTTTTCTCCATTTCTATCATACTTTTATACTGCAAACATTTTTTGCATTGGTCCTTTTTAGGTTTGTGAAATCCCAAGTTGTAATCTTTGAAAATCTGTCGGTACTTTTCAAATGAAACCGCTCAAACATTTAATTCTACGCATTCCTTCTTGTACAAGTTGTGCATAATAAAAATACTTAGTGATGAATCCAAATACTTTTTCGTAGTGGAGGTAATGCGAGTTAACCGCTGGAAATGAGAGAATGTGGCCACGAATCATTTTGTCCTCCTGATCTTTCAGTTTGTTATCGGGGACCTGTTTACCGCATAACTTTTTTTTAACTCAGCCACCAGAAGAAAGCTTTTGCAATGCTCCCCTCATAAAAGCAACAGTGACATTAAAGGTACACATAAAAAAAATCGTAAGAAAAAATTTTCCCCATTAATTTTTAATGTTTCTTTCTTATTATTTTTTTCAACATGATTTTTTAAAAAACTATGCTTATCATCTACTGAACTTATTTGACAAAATTCGTTGTAAATTTTACACCACGTTAACAAGACTGTAACATGTATGCTTTGGTTCTCCAGAACACGGAGATGATAATAAGGGACTAGCTGGTCTTTCTATATTTGTAGCACTTTTATAAGCTTCCAATGACAAAGACACGAATGTATCACAATTAGATAAAGATGACCAAATTCTACAACGCCACAACTACCAAAGTGTCACATTCGCGATGCATGCATCGCAAGCGAACCAAATAGACTGACTTAAGTGAAATTGGCCGCGCATCTCCCCACCTTATCTTTCTTGTCTGCACATTCGTGATTAATGCATTGCGCAGTACTGTCTAGGATAAGTTTAGTAGTAAACTCCATTCCACAATAATTCGTTGATTTCTCGACCGCAATAAAATTTAAATGACAACCCTCAGTCGTAATCCCAACCATAAATAAGTTATCCATTATGGGTAAAATTAAAATTGCTTGTTATGTTTCACTATTTATTCAGTTACCTGACACGCGTGTTTCGACCCTTTCAGGTCATTTTCAAAGGAGCACATAGCAAAATGACCTGAAAGGGTCGAAACACGCGTGATAGGTAACTGAATAAATAGTGAAACATAACAAGCAATTTTAATTTTACCCATAATGGATAATATACGGTTTCACCAAGAATGTAGCCCAACGCAAGTTAATTACATAAATAAGTTGCCTGACAAATGTCTATTGTGTAGGCACCGGACCTTTTGAAAGGGTACAGGTCCTGATTACCTACTAATTTCAATAGTTTAGGTTAGCTATTTTCAACAAAACAACAAATATAAAATAATAGGTAAGCATCTTTATTTTAATCATGTAATTAAATAGCTATTAATATTTATACAAAAATACTAATCTACAATATTACAATAATACAATATTTAACTTAACCTACTCTATATTTAGCTCTGTTTTACTATCACTATCGTCTTCATCTATACGGAGGGAGGCGTAAAACTGTGTGACCATTAGCACTTGCGAGATTGTCAGAGATATATTCGTTTTCAATATGGAATGTTTTTAAAACATTTAAAAGGTCCTTTTTTGTATAGGTTTCCTCGAAATATATATTATTTTCCATCATATAGTTTTGAATTTACACTTTTGTACTATTTGAATTCGGCACTTTACTTAGTTGGCGACTGTGGTAACTAGCGTTGTCCATCACAATAACTCTATTTTTGGGCACATTCGGAAGCAGACGATTCTGAAACCCATCTTCAAACAATGTAGCATCCGTGTCTTGATGGTAATCCAAAGATGAATTGGCAATTTTCTTCGCAGATAATAATAGAGCGTTCGGAATAAATTCATTTTCTGAACGTGCATGTAATATCGTAATTCTTTGTCCTTTGTTTGAGGGAGCTTTAGTTTGACATTTGATTGTTGAATCGCTCCAACCTTTTTTAGGAGTATCGTGGGTATCAAACCGAGTTTCGTCCAAGTATATATATAATTGAACGATTTTCTTCCCTATGATGTCTAATAAGATTCAAATAATCTCTACGCCATACTTGTAAACGCTGCGATTCCATTTGTACTTGTCGTTCGTCAATGGTACGATATTTAAAATCCATTGCTTTTACCATTCTCCAAAGGCTTGTCCTGACACATGAAATGTCGGTTTCGTCTGCTGTACGTACCTTTTTTAGCGTATCTATTGTTGCGACTATTTGTTTACTGTACATGTCATAAATTTTCCTCCGAATCAAGTCTTTATCAGCTTCTTCGATTCTTCTCAATTTTCCGTTGTCACACTGTTTTTTCCTTGGCTGGATGGGTTTGGTCACTATATCTTTTACTGTCGTTAATGCAACTTTGGTCTAAATACTCGTTTCACTAAAACTTGCACTCCGGTCATACCCTTTTTCTAAAAGGGTACCTACAGTAAACGTTCTTTATGATGTTTTTGGCATCAAGTGATAAATGTTTTTTCTTCGTTACACCATAACTTCCGGAAGCAATATTATCTGAAGTTTCACACAGATCTGACATATTTTGGATGCTCGATAACACACACGAAAATACCTTTAACGCACAGCTTGACAAACACCAAACGACTGATGAATTAAGATGAAAAGACTCTGCTTTATATTGAACACCTGCAATTTGCCATTAACCTACCAATATAATAACATAATTAATAGTAACGTAAGGTCCTTAATAATTAGTTTAGGCATAGATGATATTATAATATTGTAGATCAGTATTTTTGTATAAATATTAATAGCTATTTAATTACATGATTAAAATAAAGATACTTACCCATTATTTTATATTTGTTGTTTTATTGAAAATAGTTAACCTAAACTATTGAAATTAGTAGGTTATCAGGACCTGTACCCTTTCAAAGGGCACTTATTTATGGCTGGGTTTAAATTTTATTGCGGTCGGAAAATCAACGAATTATTGTGGAATGGAGTATATACATAAATCGAAAACACTGATTCTGCACATTCGTGGGTTTGGTATTGCACCGACGATACTATATAACCATATCTAGGTCAAAATTGGGTGAAATTAATATTTTGACATGATATGCCGAACTGATGAATATTAAAATAAGTAAACAAATACAAAAATTGGTTTTTGTTGTTTACAAAGTTAACAAAGTAAGAATATAGAGAAAGGAAAATAAAAATTATAGAAATTGCTGATTTTATTTTATATGCAAGCATAAATTTATACGTCTCTTCATATTTTCTGCAAAGGAAATGGGGATTTTCACTACCCCAAATGACCACTGACAGTAATTCCTGCGTGTTTCAAAATTCGCAGCTTGTATTTCTTGGAATACTTGCACTTTATGAGAAAACAAATTGAACTGTTTTTTAAAAATAGTCCTGCATGTACCATGAGATCTTCGCACTGCTTGAGACAGGCGTCATAAACATTTTGTTGGCGTATTTTGCATTATTTGACAAGCGTTTACAACAAGTTCTTATTCTTACAGATGGTCTCTTAGCTGCTTTTATATGTTTCCCTAAACATTGCCACGGTTGTTCTCGGGTAATGATCCCCAGCAGTAAAAGTGACGCTAGGAAAATTTTCAATTATTCAAGAAATTGGATGAATCAAATTTCTTGGAACGACTGTTAAAGATGACGGAATAACTGAATGATTGATAGTGCTGGTATTCACTGACACCCAGCGGGTATTAAGGTCTACCGCTAAGCAGCACGGCCTTAGATGCAAAGCACGCTTTGATGATACTAATTTTTGCTCGTCCGGTATAAAACTGGTTGGTTTATAACTGCATACATTCAATTGATACTCCGTTTAACAAAAAATTACATCTATTTACTACATTTGAATTAGCACTTGTTGACATGATTCTACAAACTTTTAAATTTTTAACTTGGCGGATATACTACAATCCATGAACAAAATTTTTAAACTTAAAATTGTTAAACACACTGCACTTTATGTATGTGTGGCATTTATTTAGTTATCACGACAAAAAACAGATTTTATATTACAATACAAGACTTGTCGTAAGCCGACGGAAAAAGAGTACTTTACGTTTTTAAGGAAGTCTTAGAGAAACGTAACGCGTCTTTGCATTACACACACGAGAATTTTACCACCACTTAGCAGGAGCGAAACAGCTTAGTCGTTAAATATCACTAAGCGAATTGATATAACAGCGGAGTAACAACACATTTTATGTGCCTTCAGAATAAAATCGGTCCTGGGGAACCCGGTCGCGAAGCGAACTTCTCTCCTCAAGATGTTGTTAGCGAGTCGTTGCCGAAATTCACCGATGCATTGAAGTGGCCAACGTACTTTTCTCGGCGCTACTGTGGGGGCCCATTAAAAGTGAATAAACATGTGGTGTACCGGCCCACGTAGTCCGTTGTAACTACCGTCGCGGACATATTTATACACGGCTAATCAAAAAGTAGCGTGAGAGAAGCAGTTGCTGTTACTGTGATGTGTCAGTGCTTCGCAAAGGCCCTAATTAGCATACTACATTATCTGAAAAAAAAATTATTATATTTATTTTTTATTATTGCCGCTTACATCTTAATATTGAATATTATTGAGGTTTTATTTAATTTAGCAGAATATTTCTACTTTTATGTATTTTGGATGGATTTTATTCAAGTTAACACACGTTTCTCCAACATATATGGTAGAAGAGTTGATGGCCAGTGAATTTGTTCAAGTCATGATGCTCTGTAAGAATCTTTAGAGAGACCGAATAATGTTAATGCGACCAAAAGTCTGAACCAACGAGAAAATTGAGAAAGCAAGGCCAAGGAAATTGAAGCGTTCGGACGAATAACGGTCTATGTTACATTTTTAAAGTTAGCAGGAAAAACGATTTTTAGGATCTATTGTTTTTCATAAATTTTAATGAGCGGAAATGTAACATAGACCGTTATTCCACAATTAAAAAGACAACTAGCTTTTTGAAATAATTTTAATAATATTAAGTTTTAATAGTAATTATGTAGAAAAAAACTAATTACCTAAATATTTTTGGAATAAACAAATTGATATAAACGAAACTATTATTAAAAAAAAAACTTAAAATACTTAAAAAGTCATTGCTGTGGTAGTGATCTATAAAAATCAGCATATTCGCTTTTCATATATGGAATCATTTTTAATAAATCTTTTTTCTTATTTTGTGTAATGGGCAGTAGTTCATTATAAAGTGACATATAAATATGTATACATGTGAGAACTTTGTTCTCAAGCCACTTGCTGAGACCTTATACAATAAGGATTAACCAAATTATGCTAAAACAGCTATTCTCTGGGCTACATGCCCCAACGAGCGCTGAATTAAATAGCACAATTTGGCATATTATGATTACCACTTGCCAAGTAGTATTCTCTAACTATTTATTACATTATAAAGTGATTTTAAATTTTCCGGCTTTGTTTTAACTTCCAATTGGCTTAAAAAATTTTAAATGATTCCCATGGTTTTATGACGTTATGGCTGGTTCGAGCGTAAATAGTGTAGGGATCATCAAGGTCATACTTCATCCAAAGGTACTTTGTTACTTGTAATTTCGAGCTACTTCTCTTTTTTGGAAGGTGATCTTCAATAGTGGTAAGGTCCTTAAAGTCGCTTTGCCATATATGTCTACCTAAAACAAGAAAAAATAAAATTAATAGCGTAAACAGTAGTAATTATTATGAAAATTCCGCCACTCATAAAATTTGTATAGATAAGTTTAAAAAATTACATTTTCCTTATTGCTACTTACATTGCTAGGAGGGGTCTTAACAGAAACTAATGTTTTTGACTTCCTGCTCCTATATTCTTGACCTGAATCTCTAAGATTTTTGCGCGAGACATCCTTCCAAGTTCTTAGGTTTATCTGCCTGGTTTTTCTTTTTGATTTATTCAGCCTACTAATATCACTAGGAGACAACCGCACAGGTCTGTTTTCATCCATACTGCTGTCTTCGTCCATATTTAATACAAATTACAACGTAAATAAACAATAAACAGATGTTAACACAACAGCGTTCTACACAACAATGAGTAACGCAAAAATAATCCGCACACTACGCCGACTGTAACATAGACCGTTATTCCAACTCGAAATCATGTGTTGAGAGTCGCCAAAAGTGACATACTAGCTACATCTAATGGTATATCAACAAACCAAACAATTTCGTCGATAATAAAGACTACATAGACCATTATTCCAATTAAACTAGATTTTAGAAAAATTCTAGCATAGACCGTTATTCGTCCGAACGCTTCAATTGTAGAAGTAGATAAGTAGGTATCTAGGCCGACCGCATATTGAGCTTAGCAAAGTACTAGAGTACTGAAGACGAAAACTATTCCTGACCTCTGCAACTGTTGATGAGCGCATATTGAACGCATTATTAAATTTAATTTTCGTGCGTGGTATACAGTTGCTACTTATAATATATAATATTTCTAGTGCTTAAATTGTTGCCGGGGTCACTACTTTTTTTAATCTTTAGTGAAATACAGTATAAATAATAAAACTTAAATTGCCTGTTATGAATCAATCAAAATTTTACACGTAATGAGAACGGTGTAGTTTTAACGAATTAACAACTGTGAGGAAAGCTAAAAAGTTTTTTGCAAGGTTATTTTTTTAAAATCTTATTGTGTGCTTAAATTCAAATCTTGTACTGAACAATTCAAAACTGCATTATGCATACTGGCAAAGCACCTTTCTTGCATCTAAAAACCTAAAAGCACGGATAAAGCATACTGATAAATCGCAGCATCTTCTAGTACATTCCTACATACATACTGCGCTAAACAAAGTATGACGTCGCCTTTAGCTAAATGAATTAAGAACTTTGAAAGGACCTTTTCAAAGTTACTTATGAGTTTAGGAAAATTTAATTTATGGTAATTAAAATTGGTTCACTGCCTACAAAAGGTTAAGTAACAAAGTAGTTACTTGAACAAAGATACCTTATTAAGTATAACCCGTATGCTAGGGTATTATTTATTGGAGAATAGTTTTTAAATTGCTTAAAGGTTTAAAGGCTGTAACTGCAAATTTTCCCTCCGACCTCAGTGACGTTATCGGCATGTAAAGACAAATGGGGTTGTAGCCAGTTTTAACGAACTTTAGAAATTTATTGTGAAGTCGTTTAAAGCGCTAAGCAAAAGAATTCAACAGGAGTGTATTATGTGGGTACAAACAAAAATCTAAGTCACTCACATAGGAGTGTATTTGTGGCAATTATTGCACTGCAGATTTTTTGATATTTTTCATGATAATTCAGCATTTAGGGTGAGAGCCAGTCTTTCGGCATTTTCTATGTGTACTGTGGCTGTGATCTTATGTGTGAATTTGTTATTAGATTATTTGTTGATGCGTCTGTCCGTCAATGGTAGTTTATAATTGTCTTTGTCATGTATTGTTCAATCATTTTAATTTTTATTCCGTCATGTAATATTCTAACTGGTACGTGTCTTTGTACGTTAAGTGGGATTCCAATTGTCCTGTTTTGTAAGATTTTTTGAGTCTGGTTTTTTTTGCTGTACGCCATGATGGTATTCCGTATGTAAGTACTGGTCTGATAATTGTCCTGTATATTGTCATTTTCGTTATGTTTGGGATATTGCTGTTCTTACAAATTAATGGATACACTGCACCCAATTGTGCCTTTGCGACTCTTTCGTCAACATTTTCGTTCCAGGTAAGTCTCTTATCGAAGACAAGGCCAAGATACTTTAGTTTGTTTGACCAAATTATTTGTTTATTATTAACTCTTGTTTCAGGTAGTCTTAGCTTTGCCTTCGAGAAGGATATTGCCTGCGATTTCTCCTCATTGAGCTTTAGTCTCCAGGCTTCAAGCAATAATTGTAGCACAAGTACATGCTGTTGTCAACTTTTGACCACTCTCCAGGGCACTCCTAAGGTGGCAGTTATTGCAGTATCGTCTGCAAACAGATATAGTTGTGTCTGATTGCTGTGCGGAAGGTCTGCCGTCTAAATATTATAATAATATAATATAATAATACTGCTTTGATTTTTCTGATTGTTAATATTGTGTTTTCAGACGATACTGCATGGGTCCTGTCCTCAAGGTATGATATAATTAGCCTGATAAGGTAATCAGGTATGCCTGCTCTTATTACCTTTAGTATTAGTCCGTGCTCTAAAGTACTGGAGGATTGAAGTAACGCCCTATGGTCTTCAATCCGATGAAGGGAAAACCCCCATTCTGCACCTCCACGTGGTAGAGCATGGAAACACCAGAAAGGTGGCTAACGCAGAGGGGGACCGAGCCGTTGCCGGGATAAGCAACAAACTTGTCTCTTCGGAGTAAGAAGGGCACTCTCTTGTCCTGGGGGTGAGAAACCGCCCCCGAAGGCGGATGAACCAGCTAATATGGTCAACGGCATAGAATCAGGCAGGCAACGGGAAACCACCTGATTATCATCCCAGGAACACATCATGATGAGTCACGATCGACAGAACGGTTTGCCGGACGATCCGGCTAGCGACCGACGCTTAGTTGGGTCCGGGCCAACTAGTGTCAAATGGGCTACCGGGCAGACGAATGTGAGCAACCAGGCGACGTCTGCAGATTCAGCTACTGGAAGACCCAACAAGCTCCAACTGCGTAATGCGCTCAAACTAGCAACCTGGAACGTCAGAGGGCTGCTCCAAGTAGGTAAGCTACACATCCTAGAGCGGGAGCTAATGCGAGAAAAGATAGGAGTGTGCGGAATATCAGAAACGCACTGGAAAAATGGCGGACACTTCCCAACAACTGACCACATGGTGTATGTATCGGGAGCAACACAGACAGGACGTAATGGAGTGGCAGTGATTGTCAGCAAGAGAATAGCGCAATATGTAGAGGCATACGAGGCAATAAACGATCGCCTAATAAAAATAACACTCGGAGCCAGACCAAATAAATTACATATAATCCAAGCCTATATGCCAACAACTACTGCACCTGATGATGAGATTGAAGCCTTATATGCACTGATTGAAGCACATACAACCAATATTCCCCAAAAAGAAGTTGTGATTATCATGGGCGACTTCAACGCGAAGGTGGGATGCACGAAACTTGATACACATATCCGCAGAAATGTTGGAAGATTTGGACTCGGTGTTCGTAATGAGAGAGGAGAAAGATTCCTACAATTCACAATAGAGAACAACCTCAGTATTACAAATACAATGTTCCAGCACCACCCCCGCCGCTTATCAACGTGGATATCTCCAGACAAGAGAACCAAGAACCAGATTGACTATATACTGGTTAGAAACAGGTGGAGAACATCGATAACAGATACTAGGACAAAACCATCTGCAGACTGTGGCTCTGATCACAAAATCCTAGTGGCAAATCTAAAAATTAAGCTGAGAAGAACTGCCAAAGCCACAAGTCTCGGCGCAACTCCAACTCCACCTGCGGCCCTTTTCCAAGCCGAACTCCGGCAGACGATCACACAAACACCTGCCTCCAACCCTCAACAACTCTGGACACAAATAGAAAACTGGATAACAAACGCTGTCCAGAAGTGTGTAATAAAACAACCAACTGACAAGCGGAAGCACTGGATGACAGAAACAACAATTAAGTTATTGGACGAAAGACACCAACTCCGTCTTTCCTATAGGCCAACCGATGAGAAAATTCGAATGTTGTCTCGACTCAGCCAAGACATTAAAAAATCCTGTCAGCTGGACAAGAACAAACACATCCACAATATCTGCTTGGAAGCTGAAAGACACGCAAATCACAACGAACCACACGAACTATACACCAAAGTGAAATACCTGGCGCGCGAATCTAAACTTCGCACACAAATAATCAAGGATGAAAATGGGCTATTTGTCACCGATGCAGAAGGAATTGCTGAGGTATGGCGCAAGTACTACTCCAAACTATATGGTACTAACACCAAAACAACAAAAACTGCTACGAGGACGAAGGATCTAGAACCGGGAATACTAAGATCAGAAGTAGAAATGGCAGTGAGCCGACTGGGGAATAGGAAATCTCCTGGAAATGATGGAATAACGGCCGAAGTAATCAAGGCAATGGGACCCGTTGGTGTGGATATGATGCACACACTATGCAACCAGATTTGGGAAACAGAATGTTGGCCAGAAGAATGGTGCAATTCAATATATATACCAATCCATAAAAAAGGACCCCCCACAGACTGTAACAACTACCGCATGATTGCCCTGATACCTCATGCTAGCAAGATCATGCTCCAGATTCTCAACAACCGGCTGAAACCGTTTCTAATCCCACAGATAGCTGATGAACAAGCTGGATTCATGCCAGGAAGAGGGACTCGTGAGCAAATACTCAACGTACGCCTGCTAATTGAAAAAGCCCGTGAATTTAACGTTCCAACATACCTCTGCTTCGTGGACTACACTAAGGCCTTCGACTCTGTCAAGTGGGACTCACTGTGGAGCATACTCAGTGAAATGGGAGTACCACTGCATCTGGTCAACTTAATCAGTCAGCTCTATGATAATAACTCAGCTAGGATCAAAACAAATAACACGCTCTCGAAAGAGTTTGGTGTAGAGGCTGGTGTGAGGCAGGGGTGCATCCTGTCGCCTATACTGTATAATATCTACAGTGAATATATAATGAGACACGTGCTGGATGAATGGGAAGGCGGCGTAGCAATAGGAGGAAAGAAAATCAGCAATCTACGCTACGCTGATGATACCCTAATCATAGGTGCAAGCCGGGAAGAGCTGGAAACAGTGATGAGGAGACTTGGTTTGATTAGCAAGGACTACGGTTTGGAGCTTAACACTACAAAAACAAAAGTGATGATAGTTGACCGCCAGAACAATAACCTACCACATATCCATAAGATAGCAGGATTCGAAGTTGTACATCAGTTCATATACCTCGGTGCATCTATCACAAACACTGGAGGATGCGAAACGGAGATCCGAAGACGCCTAGCTATAGCCAGAACAGCAACAACGAAGCTGAACAACATATGGAGAGATTCTGCTATCACACGAAATACAAAGCTAAGACTGCCCAATTCCCTAATTTTCCCAATCGCCAGCTATGCTTCAGAAACCTGGACTGTAAAGGAGACAGACAAGCGAAGAATAGATGCGTTTGAAATGTGGACATATAGACGCATGTTGCGAATATCCTGGACTTCACATCGCACGAATGCCTCCATTCTAGACGAACTAAACATTCAGACGCGTCTGTCCACAAGAGTCAGCCAGTCTTTCCTCCGATATTTTGGCCACATCGCCAGAAAAGACGACTCGATCGAACGTCTAATGATCGAGGGAAAAATAAATGGACGCCGCCCACGAGGCAGGTCACCGAAACGATGGGTAGACCAAACAAAATCATTGATTGACGCCACCTTGCATGGAGCAGTCCATATGGCCCAGAATCGAGACCAATGGTCAGCCAGACTACGCATGATGCCACCAAACCCTCCCTAGGGTAATGGACCGAAGAGAGAGATTAGTCCGTCGCGCCCGACTTTGTCAAAAGCTTTAGAAACGTCAAAAAAGACTGCTTCTGTTGACATGCGACGATTAAATCCTCTTAGGATGTTGGAGGCCAGTCGTGCTGTCTGGCGCACCGTGCAATGAGCAGCTTGAAAACCGAACTGATCTGGTGATAATAAGTCGTTGTTTAATACAAAATCGGTTATCCGGTTTAGTATCATTTTTCAACAACCTTGCCTAAACACGATAGCAGACTTATTGGTCTGTAGCTGTCAGGCAACGTGAGATCATTCCCAGTTTTTGGAATTAATGCCTCCTTAGTCCTTTTCCACGTGTCTGAAAAGCAACCTCTTTCGAGTGTAGCTAGGGCTATGTTTACCAGATCCATTGCTGTTTTCTCTGGTCCAAAGGCTTCAGCTTCAGAAGAACATATAAATAGCTGAAAGTGAAGTAAGATACAATATCAATACCACAGAGTCTTTAATGCTTGGCTTGACGAAATTATATGCATATCCAGTTATAGAACACATCTGTATTAATAAATGCACTGATACCATTATCATAAAATAAGGTGCTCCTAAAATCAGCTCCTCTGCCTCTGTTTTCCTGGGGATATATAGGTACTGATGGTATGTAGCTTCCAACAGCATTTGTGCATTTAAAACTTTTGAAAGTGACCTCTTTGATTGGTCGTTTTTTGTTTTTTCTTTGATATCATTTAATATTTCGTCTCTAAAAACTATTTCTTTTAGATCTTCCCATCTGAATTTTATAAACAATCTATGTTATAAAATTTTTGTACTACCGGGACTAAAAGAGTTACTTTAGCCAAACGGGGACTGAAGTGGGTCATTTATTCCCAAGGGACGAAAATGCATTTTAGCAGCAATGATGAGACTGAAAACTTGTTTATTTATACCGTAACTAGGTTACTTTTGTATTTTAAAGTAGACTAATAAAATATTCAACTGATACTGAATTAAATTATTGTGACATTATCAGATGTTTTTATATTTATAAATACATATTACCTAATTTTAGTAATACTGTCTCCGGAAGTACAAAAAATAGTGTATATACCAAGAGACCAAAGCGCCTTAATCCCTTAAATAGTTGTTTCTCATTCCTGGTTTTAAATGAGTCACTTTAGTCCCTTGGTATACAGGGTGACCGTCCATTCGAATATTTCGGAAAGTAATGCGATTTGAATTCTGTAAATTTGGATATTCGGATTTAAAGAAACGCTCTTAGGCCCAAGTGTATAGGTTGGGATTAACCCAAAAGTGGAGGTTAATCCAGGGGTTAGTAGTAAAATGCATTGTATAACCAGAGATTACCTCCGATCTGAAAATTAACCCTTAACTCGTGGATTGGGTATTAGTTAACTCGCAATCTTGGGATAATAAAGCTGGATTTATAAACTCGAAAAGTTGGCGAGGTTGAGGTTCAGTTGGTGTTGAAAATAGGAGTTCAATTTAAACTAAAGGGAACACTCAGTTCTATTTATACACTCGTTCATGTTGTTCATGTAAAGCTCATGTAAGGTTCGAAAACTTCCCGCGTAGTTCGAGATAATCAATTTTTATGCTCGGAATTCGGAATATCTAACCTCACAACTTGACCATAACTTCAACCTCACCAACTTTTCGAGTTTATAAATCCAGCTTAAGGATAAAAATGGCGTATTTTGACATTTTTCTTATTTCATTGTCATTGTCATTATCTTTCAACCTAACGTATTTCCTGATTTGGTTTATAAAATAATAGGTTACAGCAGGTTTGTTTAAATGTTTTGTAGTAGGTATTATGGATGCTTTTGATATTGTTTACGATTTTCTTTGGGATGATGAAAAGGATTAGATATTATTGATATAGTAGAAAGCGCAAGAAAGCCCAGAATATTCAGGCCTTGTATTAAAAATATGGATTTCTGGATAGATCCTGAATATATTTCAAGATTTAAAGTGTTGAAGGCTTCAGTTGAATTAAAGCTGGATTTATAAACTCGAAAAGTTGGTGAGGTTGAGGTTCAGTTGGTGTTGGAAATAAAAGTTCAATTTAAACTAAAGGGAACACTCAGTTCCATTTATACACTCGTTCATGTTGTTGATGTAAAGCTCATGTAAGGTTCGAGAACTTCCCGGGCAGTTCGAGATAACCAATTTTTATGCTCGGAGTTCGGAATATCTAACCTCACAAACTTGATCATAACTTCAACCTCACCAACTTTTCGAGTTTATAAATCCAGCTTTATAGTTGAAGCGACTGGCCTTAACCTGCAAAAAATACTGACCAGTAAGTTTTTATCACATTTTTACAATGGGCATTTTAAGACTCTATGAAATGGAAATTGAGGCTGATCTCCAAGAAAACATTTTAGTATTGTAATAGAAACTAGGTTATTCTGTATTTTTAATGGGATCTCGAGAATTGCCAAATTGTTACATATAAAGTTTTTTAGAAATGATGCTTTACTTTCAATAACTCAAATATTGATTGCATTAAGATTCTATGCTACAGGGAGTATGCTCATTGTTGTTGGAGACTTTGGTAGTATCGATCCTGGGACGGCATCTCGTATTGTAAAACATGTGTCAGTACAAATGGATAGTTTATCTCACATACATATTAAATAACCTACAGGCATTGCAAAACTTGAGGCAATTAAAAATGATTTTCAAGATATTGTAAATTTTCCGAATGTTATTGGTGGATAGACTGTACGCATGTTCGAATACAGTCTCCCGGTAAGTAATAATAGGTAATTACAAAAATCAAACTAGTGGTTCTAATAAAATTGTATTGGTAGGGTGTTTCAATAAGAACGCAATATTTTAAGTTTCAATAAAACATGATTTGATTGAAATATTTATTGTGTTATAATGTAGACATTCGGGAATTATGTATGGAACAACACATCAGGTAAATGACCGTCAAGGCTTCGCTGGCACATGCGTACTCTTTTGTCGAAATTTTGAATAACGGTGTTGCATACATGTGGCGGTATTTCAGTGATGCAGCGTCTAATTTCGGCCTTCAATGCTTCGGTGGTCGCAGGCTTGTTGGCATAAACCTGTGACTTCAGATAACCCCATAGCCAAAAGTCCAAAGGAGTTAAATCGCAAGAGCGCGGTGGCCAATTCTGGTCACCAAACAGGGAGATGACACGACCAGGAAAAGACTCGTGCAAGACTGTTAATGTTTTACGGGCGGTATGGCAAGTGGCACCATCCTGCTGAAACCACATTTCGTCGAGAGCAATATCTTCCAAATGAGGTACAAAAAACTGGGTTATCATAGCACGATAACGTTCGCCATTCACGGTTACTGCATTACCAGCCTCATCTTCAAAGAAAAACGACCCAATGATTCCTCCAGACCATAATGCACACCAAATAGTGACACGTTTTGGATGCATTGCTTTTTCATGAATCATTCGTGGATTTTCTGCGCCCCAAATGCGGCAATTTTGCCTATTAACGAAGCCATCGAGGTGAAAATGGGCCTCATCACTAAAAATGATCTTGTCTACAAAATTGGCATTCGCTTCTTGTTGTTCAAGGATCCAATTGGTGAACTCTCTTCGCTGATTATGGTCTGTTGGCAGAAGTTGTTGAGTCAATTGAACTTTATAGGCGTGGAGTTTCAAATCTTTAGTTAGAATACGCTGAAGAGTGGGTGTTGTGATGTCCAATTCTTGTGCACGATGACGAATCGACGTCCTTGGACTCTCAGCCACACTCTCGCGAACAGCCGTGATGTTTTGTTCTGAACGACCTCTACGAGCTCGTGTCGTATGTTTCACATCACTAACCGAACCAGTACTTTCGAATTTTTCGATTAGTCTTTTCACAGTAGACGACTTAGGAATATTATTCCGACCGAAAATTGGACGTATTTTACGAATCGTGGCAATCAAACTTTCACCATTTTGATAATATTGTTTAACAATCAGGACGCGTTGTTCCATCGTGTAATGCTCCATGTTGACTAACTCCTGTCTGTCTCCTATCGACCTGACATATCATATAAGGTTTTCTCAACTGACAGCCAAACTGGCGCGCAATTAAAATCTTGCGCTCTTATTGATACACCCTTTATAAAGTACTCAATAAAGAAATGCCTAGATAATGTCAATGATGATAATATATATTTTTTTAAAACCAATAACAGCTACAAAAATATGTATTTATTTTGAAAGATATTCACCCTACTAACCCCTGGGTCAAGTATCGTTAAAGGAGCTGGCAGGTTGTTACTATAAATAAATACAGATTCCTATGAAGTCCTTGGTGATAATTAGGAAAAACATTAATTTTTCTAGGTGGTCCGGATGATGAAAACTTTCTTAACAGAAAAGGGTACCCCTCAATAAACGTTCACACATTATCTGATGCAAAGCTTCGTATAAGAAATATAGTGGCTCGGTGGCCAGGTGCCACAAATGATAGACTGATATAGAACAACAGCAGATTAAAAGCTCAACTCAATAATGGCAAGTTTGGTGACAGCTTTATTTTAGGCGACTCTGGATATACCCTGGATGATCATGTTATGATCCTAGTATCAAATCCAGTTACAAGGGCTGAAAATTTATAAATGAATCCCAAATAAGAACCCGTAATGTAGTGGAAAGACAATACGAAATTTTGAAAAGCAGATTTCAGATTCTAAGGCTAGAAATGAGGGTGCAACAAGAGACTCTTTTAGCTATAATTGTAGCAACTGCTGTCTTGCATAACCTTGCAATAAATGATCCTTAAACAGTAGATTATTATCCTATTGTAGATGATAATCACATTGGGAATAATAATAACTATGAACCCCTCAGGGGAATGGAATTTTAATAAGACGAAATTTAATTAATTATTTTGAAAATTTAATATACATTTTTGTTAAGAAGATATTTAATTAAATTAAATAGGTTTCCTTAATAATGCAACTATTTGTATTTTTAAATATATTTTTTAGGATTATAATTTTCTTAAATAATATTAATTTATTTAATAAGTGCTGACAAAATTTGTCCATTGAAGTTGGAAAATCGAAATTTTGAAAAAATTTGCTTCTGAACCAATGCTACCGTCAAAACTGAAATTTTATTACTTATATTAGAACTGACACAGCTCTGACCATAGTAATCTCATTAAGAAAAAGTTTAATATAAATAAACAAAATTGTAGTTTTGAATTTTTTATTTTTTTAACAAATATAAAAAAAAATACGATTTCAACACCTAATAAATTAAGCTTGGACGTTGGAATAATTTACACCTTAGAAATAAATTTTACCTTAGAAATAAATTTTACCTTAGAAATAAATTAGGATAACTTATGTCATACTAAAGTTAGCAGCTAGCTAAAAAACTATTTTTTAACCCAAACCTATACAACTGACAATATATTTTAGCTTGAGTTGACTCACGAATTAACTGAAAGGCAAAACTTAGGTTTAACTCTATAATTAATTCATACCTATACAATTGGGCCTTATTAGGGTAAGTAACGGCGACGTTGTGCGAGTTCCGGTTATGCCGGATGATGTCTCAAACTTGCTTATTTTAAATGGAACACCCTATATAATATACTTTTTTGTGTTTTTTTCTTTATTTCCAATAACTTTTATTAAACATATTTTTACCCCACTCTATCCGTTTCTGAGATAAAAATTATTTTCCTCAAATATTGACCTTAAACAGGGTCACCTAAAATTGAATATCTTTTCAGAGATCAAAGAGAGAGACTCGAGATTCAGGTTGTGGCATTAGATAGTATGGTGCTAGATAATGTATTGTCGGAAAATAAAATTTTATATACAGGGAAGTGGAAAAGTAACAATTTATCATCTTTATCAAAAATAACCAAAACTTCATTTTTTTAAATACGATGCTACGTTGCTATAGTCTATTTCAGAAAGGTGTAGAGTAATAAACTGGGAAATTCCGTCCAGTTCGGCTCAATTTCGGTGTCGGCTATAGGCGCAGGTAAACTTTGTGCATTAAGTTATTTATGATAACTAACCAAGAATTTAAGGGAATTAGGTTAACGGGTATTAAGATAAAATAGTATTGTTTGTAATATTAAAATTTCAAGTAATTACGTAAGAGGATTAGGAAAGGTATGTTTTCTGGCCTGAAGTGTCAAAATCGAAATATTGTGTAGGGATTAGTTAGGTAGTAGATTATAAAGTAACGTTTTGCGTTTAACAGGTACCATTTAACAGGTACCAAGTTTGGATCTGGCCTCTTTGGCTGGATCTAATAAATAGGTGGTAGTTTGGAATAATCTTCCTATATCGTGTGTGTGTATGACCTTAATAAGTATATTTATTTAGTTTAACGCATCAGTATTTGCTGTTAAGCCGTATCTAGTGTTCACAGTATAATAAGATTAGTAATAAAATGGCGACATTCAAACCAACAAAAAAGTGTTCCAATAAGTCTTCACTATAAGTAAGTAAAAAACTTATTATCTTAAATGTACATGATTGCATAAAATACAATTATCTGAATTTTACTCTACAAGAAACTGTCGACCGATGTTCCCGAATAACTGGAGTTGGAAAGTCCTTGATGAAGACACCAAAAGTGTAGTTCGAAGAAAAATTCATTCTTTTTATTTTAAAAAATAAATACCCACCCTAGATAAGATTCTAATGGAGCTTGGCCAGGATGACAGTATTCCGTTCATAACTAGAAAACTTTTACGGACCACTTTAAAAAATATGGATTTTGTCTGGGAATAGCATAACCGTAAATCACTTTTACTGAAAAGCGATGAAATTGTTTGCTGGCGATGAAAATACTTGAGAAGTATAAAGCAGTACAGAAGAGAGCAGAAGAAAATCTTTTATCTTGATAAGACGTGGATTAATGAAGGTTATATCGCCTACTGAGAACCATAGTGGCGAAACTGCAAAAATGCCAAAAATGAGAAAAGACCACTAAAATGGTCTAAATTACGGCCTTTTTTAAGTACAATTTCGGCGAAACGATAACTCTTCAAACTATTTACCAGAGGGCACCACCCGTCGTTATCGCTGTGCAGAATGATCAACTAACTGCGCGCATTAGCGGCGAATCCAGTGTTATGCCAAGTGTCAGAGTGAAACGTTAACCGTTTTTAATTGTGGAGTGGCGAAACGCACAATTCGTCGTTGTTACACAAAAAAGTTTGTAAGAACTGTAAAGGCCAAAAATGACGAAGGATTTCTAGAAGGGGAGAAACGCAGGCTCAAACCCAGTAATAAGCTTTCACATGAAGTAACAAATGGCATGAGGAACCATCTGGCTTCAATTTCAGCAGTCGAAAGCCATTATCTTAGGGCAAACACACAGAGAAAATTTATTGATGGAGGAAAAAATCTTTCTGATCTGTACAGAGATTACATTGAAATGTGCAGTGCAAGTAACATTCCTCCTGGAAAATATTCCATGTACTGCCATATTTTTCTCTTTGAGTTTTACATGTGTTCTCACTCACCCAAAAAAGACCAATGTCAAATTTGCGAAACATTAAAAAATTCAAACCCTGAAGAAAAAACAGCCTTAGATGACAGTTACAAAACTCATATAAAAGAAAAAGAACTTTCCAGAGAGGAAAAAAACTTAGATAAAATATTGATCAGTGATGATTATAAACTTGCTTGCCTTGACTTACAAGCTGCTTTACCAACTCCAAAAGGTGACGTCAATTCTTTTTACTACAAATCACGTTTGAATTCATATAACTTTACGGTTTGCCAACTTAAATAAAAAAGGAGTGGGACCAGTTCAATGTTACTTCTGGAACGAAGGGGAAGGAAAACTTGGTTCCAATGAAATCGGCCCCTGCCTTTTGGATTATTTGCGAAAAATCTCGGAGGCTGCTGATTCTCAAAAACTGGATATCGTATTAAATTCTGATAATTGCGGAGGACAAGGAAAAAACAAATTCATAATTTCCGCTTTTTTGTATGCTGTTGCCAATTTAAACATCAGCAGTATTACTTACAAATTCCTTGTGGTGGGACATGGAAAGAACAAAGGGGATGCAAGTCATTCCGTCATAGAAAAGGCAATCAAGAAAACCCTGAAAAATGGTCCTATTTACCTGCCCGCCCAATATGCAATCGTTATTAACAACGCAAAAAAAAAGGGTGCAAGGTTTGTTGTTAATGAATTGTCACACGGTGATTTTTATGACCTTAAAAACTTGCATCAAGGCACCATGAACAACGAATTTAACTGGGACTTAAATGGCGACAAATTTAACTTCAACAACATTTCTATTATTCGCTTTGAAAAGGACCACCTGGATCGCTTCTTCTTTAAAACTTCCTATAGCGACACACAGTTTCGATGTGTGATTGTCAGTAATGAGGCGAAGACTAGGAAATCGGCTTTGAAAATCGTGAATGGTTTTGAATTATTGCCCGCCTATTCTCAAAACATCCTCATTGAAATAAAAAATTCGACGATCTCCAATCTCTTGTCAAAAACAGATCCATCCCCCGCTTTTATGCACCTTTCTACGAAAATCTGAACCACGAGAAAAACTAAAATGCTGGGTATGTACCTACTATTCTATTTTTTAGACCAGACTATTCGACGAGATGCGTTGTGTTATTGACCTAAACTTTGTTCATTAGTTTTATAAGAGATTGAATGTTATTAAATAAATATTTTCTGGAGTTTATTAAATAATAATTTTGATTTTTTTGTTTTCATTCCCTACTTAAGTCACTGTTGAACTAAAATTTGGGACAAAAATACGCTATCTTTGTGCTACAATGGCAAAAGAACATACTCAAAATTTGGCCCATCCACTTTTGTACTTTCACATTGATGAATATAGTTAGAACACAAAAAAACAAGCTTTAGGAAACAATTTTCTTTTCACGAAGTCCAATTTAAAACCTAGTATTCTTCTTCCAACTATTATCAAAACTTTATAGGCGGTTATCTCGAAACCACGTATTTGCACTTTCGCCACTATGGTTCTCAGCTAGCGATATAGTACCAAGTGGCAAGACAAAAATATAATCCGTGCTCGCCAAGCTTTCATGAAAGGCCTGTCAACGGGTATTATGGTGCCTTCAGGTAAAGGGAAGAGACTAATAATCGTCCATATTGGAAGCGAAGAGGGATTTTTAAAAGAAGGTTTGCTAACCTTTCAGTCGTTCAATACGGGAGATTACCACGAGGACATGAATTCGAAAGTTTTTGAGGACTATTTTGGTGAAATGATAAAATATCTTCTAGCTGATTCAGTAGTAGTTATGGATAACGCAAGCTATCATTCACGACGCACAAAATAGACTACAACATCATCTTGGAGAATACAAGAAATTAACGACTGGTTAACCACCAAAAGTTTTGAATTTGAAGATAATTTGAAAGCTATAGCAAATTTACACAAACATCGTTTTATGAAATATGCTGTGAAAGATATAGCAGAAAAACATAGTGTAACTATGCTGCGCACACCGCCATATCATTGCAAACTGAACCTTATAGAACTTATATGGGCGCAAGTGAAAGGATTTGTAGCAAGACAAAACACGACATTCAAAATGAAAGACGTTAAACTACTGTTTGATCAAGCCATTAAGGAAGTGACACCAGAGAACTGGCGAAAAGCAGTCCATCACGTCATTAGAGAAGAGGAAAAAATGTGTGATCTTGACTACCTCATCGATCGGACCGTCGCGCGTCGACCCGTTAATTATAACGTCAACGAAGATGACAGTTCCTTAGATGACGAAGAATATTATGATATTTTATAATTTAATTTCTGTATAATGTATTTTTTGTATTTTGTATTTTTTTTTTATAATGTTTAATAAAAAATAAGTGTACCTAATACTATGTACATAATGCCTAATTTTTATTGTGTTAAAATAAAATTCTTTCCTTTTTACTAATATCCTACCGGCACGCCTTTGTCGCACCATTTTCAGTGTTTGTGAATGGATAACAATAGGCAAAACCCATAAATTGACCCAAACCCGGGTGGTACTACCTGCACTTGATGAAAAGAAAGAATTTTGCAATGAAATCAATGCCAAGTTATGAAAGTGGCTTGAATATTCGTTGGGTCACTCTGTAGTCCCTTTGCATACCTAATGGGCTTTTATTACTCTGCACCTTTCTGAAATAGACTACAGTTCATTGAATGGATAGGCGATAACATTTCCTATCTATCCATATATTGAATCCGTGTACCTAACTAGTATAGTTTTGAACCTATTTACGATTTTTCGCAAATTTTCCAGTTTTATTGATTTTTGGCAAGAAGGCCATGATGAACAAAGTAAGTAATTATAAAACTAGTCTCAAAATGGTGTATTACGTAATAAGTGTTGTAAATCGCATATTACGCTTGAATAAAGAATTACGAACGATGCCGCGCATCTATCTTTTTTATGCCCGCCGCCTCAATATCCGTGCTTTGATTATCGTGTGTAATGTCGAACTTACATAGACGGGGGGTAGTTCAGGTAGTGAGCTTATTATTATTTACAGTAGTGGTCATAGGTAAACAATTTGGTTTCCAACAGGTTCAGGTACATTTCACCTGTTAAATTTCCAGGTATAAAATACGGCCCAATAATACAATCCCCAAAAATTCCGGCCCACACATTTTATTTTTCGGGATGTTGAGTATGCACTTCTCTAAAAATTCTAGGGTTGCAATCCGACCAATACCTGCAATTCTGTCGATTGACAGTCCCAATCCACAATTTATTTTTAACATTTGTTTCTCCGATGAATAAACTTTTTCTCTTCACGGTACTGTGAATGGCCTGCAAGATCTCCTGATTTGACGCCACTGGACTCTTTTTTTGTGGGGACATTTAAAGTCTAAAATTTATGCAACCCAACCCAATTCTTTGGAAGACTTGCGACAACGAATAGTGTACGAGTGCCGACAAATAACTCCCGCAATGCTCCATAATGTTCGCGAACATTTCGAGCAGTGCCTTTACAATTCCATGGAGGTTGGAGGTGGACATTTTCAACATTTACTTGATTGATACAAGGGGTAATAAATTTTATTACTTTTAAATTTTCTTTTCTTTTAAGCCCTATTTCTCAGGAGCTATTCACTCGATATAAACGAGCAAGGTCGCGTTGGGAAGGCAATTGAATTCCCTTTCAAATAAAGTATCACCTAACCCCCCTTTCCATTTAAGATTTTAAGGGTGAAGCCACTCCGTCTTATGGGTTCAAGCAGGGGGGGGGGGGGGGGGTAAAAATAGCAAAAAATATGTCCCTCTGAGAACTAAGGTTCCCGTGTTCGAGCGAATTTTGATATATTTATTAACAAGAAAATAAACCTAGGTGGATAGTTTTCGGTGCGCCACCCTGTATAATATTTGTGTAAGACTTTTAAAATATTTTTGTATAAATATTACTTAATGCATACTACTAAACAATTTTATAGTTGTTGCATTAATGCTTTAAAAGTGTGGTACACAACTTCTATAGAACCCTTATGATATCAACATGTTTTATAAAAGTGGGCTCTTTTTGAGCCTATAAATATCATATAAGGGTATTTAACCACGTTATAGGAATTTTAAGCTTCTTTAAAATTTATTGTATTGCAGTTTATACAATCTTTATAAAATTTATTTTGCTAGTTGGGTAAAACAGCATTTTAGAAACAAAAGCTTCTTAAAAAAAATGGCTTTTAAAGTATATATGTGGGCAACCTTCTGGATTCAGGTAGAATACATGAAAATAATTTAATAAGCTTCTATATATTTTTTTTCCTATGGCGCTTCCTACGGAAATACGGGGTCTAAAGGACGCCCCTGGAAATCGCTTTCTTTTAAATAACTTTTGAAGTACTGGATGTAATTTAGTAATTTTTTAATATCATGGTTACTAGGTAAGTCTCCTTAAAATAAGCTTATTTAATCACATTCGGCTTATTTAGTTTGCCAGGGATGAAGTAGCTCCAACACAATAATGGTATTTTTTTTACATGCTGTACGATAAAGGCACACCAATAATAGCTTAAACCTTAAACTAAAAAAAGATAATCTTGATCGACATCGATAAAATGAACTGTTTACGATAAAAAAAAATATTCTTTTTGTAATTAAATAATTTTGTACGTTTGTTCAACATGAGCTCCTTATATTCTTATGCATTCCCTAGCTCTAATTATTTTTAAGTGTATATCTGAATCCAGGAGATTGCCCACATATTTTGAGACACCTTGTATATTATCTTATTAGAAATTTTTGAAAGACATATGGAAAACCCACAGAGCTATCGAAAATTTTACATTTTTACTTTTGTCCAATAGTAAAAATTAATTTAACTTCAGCAAATTAATTAACAACTTTGCTGCTTCAGAACTAGTTTCGTTTCGCCATATTTCTTCCATATTTAGTCCAAATTCCAGCTGGACATTTAAAAAGTGCTGTCGCTTTATCATGTCAGTATTTCCTGGATAATTAAAGTCGGATGTAACGCGGCGCTTGGCAGAATAATGAATTGAAAACTTCGAGAGGTTCTCTGGAAAATTACTTGTGAGTGTTTGGCACAACTTAAATTACGGTAATTAGAATTTTAGTACTTTTTGAGAGCTACGTGGAAAAGTTATTAAGGAAGAAAACCTATTAACCTATTAATTTTCCTTCAAATTTTCAGGACGAGTGAGTTTATAAAAAAAAACGCCAAATGTTATTCTAATGATATTTGTTATACATAAGGGATTAGAGCACTTTACTTTGGGTCAATTTTAAATTTAACAATTAGTTCATTCTGGGTAAAAGAGTACCTTAATTGTTTAATTATTTTTCGTATTTTTATCATTATGTTGCGTCAAATGATACGAGTAGGCCTTGCTTCGTTCCATGGCAACCACATTTGTTTTCTCCGTAACATTTGTCTCCTGTTCAACATCTTTCAAATAATGTCCTTCTAAATTGTTTTTGAATTTATTTGTACTACATTACATACTTTTCATAATAGCTGAGTTTACCAATCAAGAAATGGCTCAAATTCATTTTATGTACGGTTTGGCAAATGGAAATGCGCTAGAGACGAGACGTTTATATGCAGAACGTTTTCCTAATACCGAGTACCATGTTCGGAGACATTTACAAGATTGCACCTCAGGTCAGAGGAAACAGGTAGCTTTGCAAAAAGCAAAATAGGCGGCCGACCACTTACAGTTAGAACCGTACAACTTGAAGAAGAGGTCCTAAACAAGGTGGAAGAATCTCCAGGTACTAGTACGAGAAAAATCGGGAACGACTTTAATTTGAGTTACAATACAGTATGGAGTATCTTAAAGGACTATTTACTTTATCCGTATCTCGTACAAAGAGTGCAAGCTTTGTTGCCTAGAGATTTTCCAGCTCGAGTTAATTTTTGTAACTGGTTTCAAGAAAATTCTTTAAGGGTCCCACATTTTTCGGCAAAAATACTATTTACAGATGAAGCGAATTTTTCCAGACAAGGCATTATAAATTTTCACAACAACCATATTTGGGAGAAAGATACTCCTCATGCTATCATCAAAGGACATCACCAGTATACATTTTCTTTTAATATGAATTTTTTTTCCAAATCGACTTACTGGTGATGTCTCTTACAACTTCCTTAGAGATGAATTGCCAGAATTGATGAAAGCAGTGCCATTAAAAACGAGAACTTTAATGTGGTTCATGCATGACGGCGCTCCCCCTCACTTTGCAGTACGTGTTAGAAACTATTTAGATCAACATTATTATTATATCAAGAACAATCTTGAAATTTCGGACGTAAAATGCTTTGTACTTGACAAAAATGAGGATGTCTGTTCTTTCAAAATAGGGGTTAAAGAAACTCTCATCAAGGGTCTCTTAGATCCTGGACTATGGCCTACTGGAACTGCAATTAAAGAGTATCGTCCCCGCAGATATCCTAGAGACAACGGAAATTTTCAACAGGTCAACAAAAATCAACAAAATCTATAAAAAATATCACTGTTTTCTACCAAAATGTTAGAGGTCTGCGAACCAAACTTAGGGAGTTTCTGACAGCTGCATTATCTGAATTATATCCCATTGTTGCCCTTACTGAAACTTGGTTGGACTGTGAAATAAATGATGTTGAGATTTTTTCCAATAATTATGTAGTTTATCGGACAGATAGAAATATAAATAACAGTATAAAAAAACGTGGAGGTGAGGTACTTATTGCTGTTAGGAAGGACTTTAAATCTAGGCTACTTCAATTTTCAAACCCTGCAGTTGAAGAAGTCTTTGTTTCTGTTCAATTCGGTAAAAATCACTACTGTTTCGGTAATATTTATATTCCTCCTTTGATGGATTCTGCGTTGTATGCTGCTCACGTTGAAACTGTGGAGAGGGCCAGTAGTCAGTTTGATAAGGTAATTATTTTGGGAGATTATAATCTTCCACATGTCGAGTGGTCACATACTGATGATTATATTGGTCTTCTCCCGGGCAACGTGAGGAGTCCGAATGAGGTTATGTTGTGTGATGGCATGACCTTTTTGGGACTTGCCCAGCATAATGGTGTAAAAAATGTCAATGATACTATCTTAGACCTGTGTTTCTGCAATTTTCATGTTGAAACTGTAATAAACTGTAAAGGTTTAGTAAGCATTGACAGTCACCATCCTGCTCTTGAAATTTGTTTATCAACTGATTTTAGAGATAAACTAGAGTTTAATTGCGTGTGGTATTTTGATTTTAAGAGTGCTGATTATCGAGAATTAAACACATTCTTTTCTTGCATAAATTGGAATTCCATCATTTGTGAGAATGTTACTGCTTCTGTTGATAACTTTTATCATATCTTATATGATGGTTTCGAGCAATATGTACCTATAAAACAAACTATTAGCAGTAACTTTCCGATCTGGTTCTCCAATGAACTAAAAAGGCTTATCTTTAGGAAAAAGATTGCTCATAAAAAATATAAGGAAACGGGACAAGCTGTTGACTATAGAGATTTTGCTGAATTAATTTTATTAGACATACAGAAAACTCTATTATGAATAATCCTAAATATTTTTGGAATTTTGTAAAATCTCAGCAAGATGGTGGTGATTGTCCAAATGTAATGAAGTTGGATGACAGTATAGCTGATGATGGTGATAGCATTTCTAATCTTTTTGCTAACTACTTTTCGTCTGTTTACAGTCCTCCCTCTATTAGCTCCGTAAATGTTCCTGCTTACCCTCTGTATAATATCTACTCATATATGAATATTGCTGCAATTGATATAGAGAAAAAACTAATTGAACTTAACACAACTAAGCCAATGGGTCCAGATGGTGTGCCCCCGTTGTTATTAAAGCATTGTTCTTCTTCTCTTTATTTACCACTTTATTTAATTTTCAAACAATCTTTAGAAACTGGTGAATTTCCAGCTGTATGGAAAAAATCATATGTTAGGCCAATTCATAAATCTGGAGACAAAGGTGATGTTCGGAACTATAGACCTGTAAGTGTACTGTCCACCATACCTAAATTGTTTGAACATTGTGTTGAGCAGAAACTATGTAGTGTTTTCGAAAAATTATTGATAACTCAACAACACGGTTTTATATCAGGTCGGTCAGTTGACACAAACTTATTTCTATATACCAATTACATTTTTGGGGCCATGGCTGCTGGATCTGAAGTTCATGCCATTTACATGGACTTCAGTAAGGCTTTTGACAAGGTCAGCCATTCGCTCCTTTTATCTAAATTGTTTCATTATGGTATTTCGGGAAATTTATTGTTGTGGATAGAGTCTTATCTTTCTGGTCGTTATCAACAGGTTAAAGTGGGGGGATTCTTATCTAATGAATTTTGTGCTACATCGGGAGTACCACAGGGCTCTCACCTTGGCCCCTTACTTTTCAATCTTTTTATTAATGATATTGGAAATTCATTAAAGACAAATTTTCTGCTATTTGCTGATGATTTAAAAATATACAGTATGGTAACCTCTACTTTAGACCAAAACGTACTTCAAAATGACTTGAGTGAAATTTTTAGCTGGTGCACTCTCAATGATATGCGTTTGAATGCAGAGAAATGTTTTTCTATACGATATAGCCGGTTAAGAACTGTGATCCCATTGCAATATGATTTAGATGGCGTTTCATTGAGGGAAGTGTCTGTTATTAAGGATTTGGGTGTATATCTTGACAATAAACTAACATTTACACATCATTACGAAAAAATAATTGCTCGTGCCAATAGAATGTTGGGTTTTGTTAAGAGAATCTGTCAGGATTTTACCGATGTAAATGTTCTTAAAATACTTTTTATTAGTTATGTAAGATCAATTATGGAATTCTCCAATGTAATCTAGTCACCTTTCTTCAATATTTATATCGATCGTCTTGAAAATGTTCAGCGAATTAAATTTATAAAGTTTGTCATGTATAAGCTCAGTAGGAGTGGACTTAATTTCACTGTTGAACAAACAATGTCATACCTAAATTTGGGTACTCTTAAGTGCAGGAGGGAATATTATGATGTTTGTTTTATTTATAACATTTTAAATAATCATATTTCTTGTTCGGAATGTCTTGAAATGTTACGTATTCACGTTCCTGCTTATAGAACACGTAATACGCCCCTCTTGCATATACCGCAATCCAGGACGCTTTACTTTATGTATAATCCAGCCAACCGAATGTGCATTACTGTAAATACTTATTGTGAACATTTGAATTTTTTTAATGTTAACAAAGAACGATTTAAAGCCTGTGCTAAGAAAGTTATATTAGGATAATATCTTGTAAATGTGTATACGTTAATAAAATAAATAAATAAATTATCCTGCTCGTTGGATAGGTAGAGGAGGACCTCACCCATGGCCACCCCGTTCGCCGGATCTGAATCCATTGGATTTTTATTTCTGGGGTCACCTTAAACAACTCGTTTATACTACTCCTATTGAAACTATAGGAGACCTTCGACTGCGTATTATTGATGGTTTTAATACGATTCGCGCCAGTCCCGAAATTTTCCAACACGTAAGAGACAATAATTTAGCACGTCGGCGTCGTGTACATGGGTGTTTACTGGCTCATGGAGGACATTTTCAGCAATTTATTTGACTTTTGTTCATGTGAGCTCAATCAATTAAATCAATTATTAAAATGATTATTATTGCTTTACTAATTTTTCTTTAAAACCCTCTATTTCGAAAAAGAAGCGACATGCGAAAAACTTTTATACCACATTCTCGTCTTAAAATAAGGTGAGGATTCCCCTCCTTCATTTTTTCAGAGAGGTTAGGAAACACCCTGTATATTATCATCTAACTTTTGTAGGGATTTCATACATTCTCAACAACATGAAAGTTGTAAAAGTTTTATTGCTGTAACCATGTTCCGAAATGGTCTAAATTAAATAATGGATTCAATGACTACATAAAGCTTATCTATATGATCCAGCTGGAATTCGTTTGTTGTTATGTTAAGCGCCAAAAGCTGAGGGATTAACTGTACGTTTTAAATGATAAATCATTAACGAGTTCTCCTCTTTTTACTTGTGTTATTGTGTACACTCATTAATTTCTCTCTAAAATATTTTCATTATGTTTCTACAACAGCGATAAGTGTATAAGTGACACCCCTTAGTATTATTAAATCCTTTATTTAGCCAAAAATGCTAGTTTCAAAGTTGTACTAAATCTTGCATGGATCATCAAAAAAAGCACACCTAACCCAACTAGTAAAGGCTGTGATCTTGTTAAAGCCTTACAAAAACCATATTATAGAAATATTGGTTACAAAAAATGCAAACACTAATTAAATTATTCGCAAGAATAAAACAATGTTATCATAATAAACAAACAATAAAATGTATGATAAAATTAGCGCGTATAAATAATAGGAAAAGGAAAACAATAAATTTATACAAGAATAATGAAATCACAAAGAAAAACAAAAAGCTTCTTATTGCACACTGATTTGATCAGAATATACAGGGTGATTCAGAAGTACTATGATATTCTAAGAGAAAAAGTTCATATGAACATGTGTCCGGAGTTGCCCCGTTTCTAATATACAGTGCTACAGTTTTAATTAACTTTGAAACATACGTACACACCGTGGCTCAAATTAAAGGAGTAAACTTTATAATTGCGAATATTTTTTTTTTCATTTTGCACTGATTTAATTTATTTTTGGAGTGATGATGAACTGAAATCGTCTCAGTAAAATGTGTAATTATTATCATAATATTTTGAACAGGGCCGGATTGACAGGTTCTTTTCAACACACGTGCGCTTCTGCTCGTTGCAAACGATTTATTTAAATTTCAGATGATACTTTAACTATCGAAAATTCTCCAGTATAGGTCTTTTTGTGAAATGTTTTAAAATTCGAGAAATACAATTTATTTTGTTCAATCTTAATTAACAAATTTAATAATATTAACAATTAATGATATCAAGATTAACTATCACTTAAAATCGAAAGTAGTCTAAATATTAACAGGATAACAATATGAATATGACCACCATGATTTTATATCACCGATTGCAGTCGCCTTCGCCATAGGTCAATAGCTGAATTGATTATATGTCCTGGTTAAAATTATTTCAACAGAACTGTAATCTTTTCTTTAGCTCTTCGATGGTGTTAAACCTTTGACCATTGTGAACATTTGTCTCTAAAATTCCCCATATGGAATAGTCAACAGGGTTTAAGTCTGGACTATTGGTTGGCCATATCTTCGGTTCAATGTAATGGGGGCATTGCTCAAACAAAACATTCTTGTACTCCGAGAGGTATGGGAAGAAGCACCGTCTTGTTGGAACACGTAATCGTCGCAAATTGCTTTAATTTCAGGAAGCATAAAATTTGTTGTTGATACGCGTCAGAGTTGAGTTTCACTCCGGCATCTATAACAATGAGAGTTGACTTCTCCAATTTGGAAACTGCCACAGAGACCATTACGCCAGATGAAAAGTGACTTCTCTCGATTAAAAGATTTTCCAAAGGGATTTCCCTCTTTACTCGCACATTTGCGTATACCTGATTATTTTGTGTATTCTTTGGCGGCCTCAAGTAAAACATCTTCTCATCTAAAAACAATATCTTTGCGATATTTTCCCGAGAACGGAATCTTCATAGTAATATATTACATCTTTCTAATCGTTTCTACTTCACATTGGCATTTAGTATTTGACAGTAAACTTTTTTTAAAGACTAAGTTGGCAATCATTTTTTATAATTCTTTGAACTGTAGAACGGTGAATTCTTGTTCTTTTGGCTATTTTGCTGGTACCTACAGATTCTTCAGGTCGTACATTTTCTATAATATTTCTAACCATGGTAATATTTCCTTGAGTTCTTGAAGTTTTCTTCCTTCCCCTTCCAACTTTTATTTTTATGGATCCATTATTTTCTCTAAGATCTAAGTCTTAAAAACTTTCAAACTGTTTCAACATACCAATTTTTATCAGGAAACTCCTTTCCAATTTTTCTTGAACCGTAATTATGTTTTTGTCGAAAATATTTAATAACAATTCGATCCTCTTCACTTAAGACTGTCATTGTGTACGGATTAGCTGTCACGAAGCGCACAAAACATGAAAAATAACATTGTTTATTATTTTAATATTAGTCATGGATACTATTATTTTTAATAACAGTCATGGATACTCTGATTTCTAATAACGGTCATGGATGCTGCGATCATGGTTGTAACGGAAAAATAAACACCTGTTTATAGTCGTTACACGCTTCGCTCTTGTATATATAAATATTTAATTTTCCAGTAGTGTAGGATAGGCTTTACAAATTTCGAGCGCTTTATATTCATATCTGGCAGTATTTGCGTTCTCCCTCGTCACTGCATAAAATACTATATTGCTATTGTCTGCGCACAAAAATTAATAGACGATTTGTCGTAGGGACAATGTTGCCGGAGGTAGTAAAATTTAACCAGCAGGAATATAATAGTTAAATAACTTTGAATAAAATTAATTAATTATTCGATGAATTAATGATTTATTAAGTAATATTTTGTACATTTCCGAGTACGATAATTGTTTATAACTAGGTTATGGAAACAATTCATTATTATTTAGTAATTTAAGTAATATTATAATCCATTTTTTGTACTGCGAAAAACGAGTTGGCAATAGCGTAAAAATCAATTTCGTATGAAATCAATGCTAGCGATCGGTGAGATTTTACTGGACTGTCTCTCGATTCCAATCCTTTGCAAGGAGCAGACGCTCCCAGAATTTGGGGTAAGCAATTGTTCATTTTTTTTTATCTCTTATTTTAAGAAATATCTTTTTTTATCTTTTCCTATTTGGATGTACTTCCAAACTTGAAGGTAATAGTGTACCTTAATTAAATGATTTAGTGCTTATTTGATTTAAAATTACGGTAGCTAAACCACTTTTTTTCTGTGCACAGTTACTAAATATATCTTCTCTTGCCTTCTTATGATGCACATTGCACGTGCATGAAATACCTTTAAGAAACTTTTTTCTGCTGTGCTCTTTTACTTTCTTTTAGCTGCACAGACGTTAGCAACGTAGCCAGACTGAACGGACATCAGGCAGATTAATTCCAGAGCAGACCTGAGGACACAGGACGTTTGGGCATTCAGGTGAGTTGCAATTCATTATTTTGGGCACTTTTCGTGCTGGCGTCATGCCAAATTTTTAAAATATGTTAATCAACTCACCTGATACCTAATCCGCGTGCTCAACCCTTGGTCACTCGGGTCAAAGGGCTTCTCCTATCTTTTCTCTCTAAATTCGGTGCACGGCGTTTTTTCTCTTTTTTTATCATTCAAATATTTCTCACTTATGACCAAATGCTTACTAGCAAATTACTTACCTCACCACGTGTTTAAGCTGCTCATTTAAATCAGCAAAGTTTTTGTACATACCTGCTTCTAATTCAAGTTTTTTTTTGTTTTATATTGCCTATCTTTGTTGACTAAAATTAAGGTCACATCCAAATGATGATGCCTACCAACCATTAGGGGCTTTGGTTGGGCACTGATTGGATATTTCTTGTGCCCCTGTATTTTGTCTTATTTTCTTTTTGTATATATAGCATATTATATCCTGAAGGATAAACCTTCATTGTAAATATATTTTCCAGTAACTTTAGAGAAATTTCAGTAATTAATTAAATACTAAGCTTAAAAGGCAAGGTATTTCCAGGCTTCATTTTTTTTTCTAAATATATTTAAAATTTAAACCTTCATTGCATGGTGGAACCTACCCATTTAAGAATAGTACTCAGGGTTGTCGACACTACTTTATATATTTTTTATATTACATTTTTTTTATAAGCATAATTTCTTTTCGTGCAATTGTTAAGTATTATAGAATCTTCTCGTACATAATAAGTACGCATAATTCATGTAAAGGGTCAATGCCCTCATTGATTTAAATATTTCTTTTTTTTTACTATTGGAGGAGACGTAGCTCTCTTCACCAATTTATTTAATGATGTATACAGCTCTTGCATGAGCAAATATTAAGGTTTTGAAGACCAGTTCTAGTGTACATTTTCTCTTAATTCATTTTCTTCTTAATTTATCGCTTAACAAGTCGAAATCTTCAGTAGAGGCGTTTTGAGACATATTGCCCATTTACATAAGAACACTCACTGCTTCTCTTTTTTTTCTTTGCACTTAACAGGACATGGAGACGTGAGCAAGCAACAGATCTAAATCGCCTAGAACCGCCATTGAGAAACGCTATCACGGAGGCAAGCACCTGGAGATACCTCTCCGTAAGTCGCCACATTTCACGACGTGAGGCAGGCAGAAGCGATCTAAGTAAGTCACGTTCTATGACTCCTGATTAACTTTGTCAGCAAATGTGAACAATTCTTGTACGAGGCAATATTATCAAAATATTTGAAATTTTCATTTTTAACCATAATAGTAATTTTAACTAAAATTTGATAATTTTTATTTTTAAGTCGCGAAATGTCACGAGAGGCTTAGTGCTTCTAGTTATTGTAATAAATAGTATTTATTGATTTATATAATCGTTTTATTGTGCGGCAACAACAAACAAGGCTTAATTTAATTTCTATTTGCTCTTAATTATTTACATTTCATATTTTTTAGTATTTTTCTAAAAAAATACTTGGCGCCCTACATTACTTTTTTTTTTCTAAATAGTGGAAGGACAAAGCTCAAATTAGACTTAAAATCATTTGAATGAACCCATTGCCCTGAACGAACTGAGCTACCGTGGTAAATGTGAATTACAAATGTGGTTACACATGTTTGGCGCCCAACGTGGGGCCGACCTTTAAAACTTTTAAACTTAGCTTTAAATTTAATGTGGTTCAAACGACTCCAAATTTCCAAAATGATAACCGCATTGTTTTAGTACATCAATGAACAAAATAAATTAATTTTATTGAATTTTAAAATCTTTCACAATGAGACGACCTATACTGGAGAATTTTCGACAGTTAAACTACCAAGAAAACGTATCATCTGAAATTTATATAAATCGTTTGCAACGAATATAAGCGCACGTTTGTTGAAACAAAGCTATCAATCCGCCCCTGTTCAAAATATTTTGATAAAAATAACACATTTTACTGAGACGATCTGAGTTCATCATCACTCCAAAAATAAATTAAACCAGTTCAAAACGAAAAAAAATATTCACATTTAAAAAGTGTACTCCTTTAATTTGAGCCACATTGTAGGTACTTTTGCTGTACATGCCATGAATTGGTTTTTATTTTTCCTCTCGAAAACGAAGCAAGATACGAAAACAATTCAGGAAACAAAAAAGTATTATTAGTTCTGTGGTCCCGGGGTAAAAGTTCGCATGTCAAAATTTATAGTTTAGAGATATTGACCATACGAATTTTACTCATATTTTAAACGAAAATAAAAACCCAAGGATTAGACATTCTATACAGAGTGTCTCTAAAAGGTTTGTACAAGATCTGAGCACATATTCCTGAGGCCAAAATAAGGCGATTTAAAGCAACTTACCTTAGTCCGAAATTGCTCCGTTTTTAAAATTAATGAACATTTTTTAACGTATTACTTTAAAGCTTGGTACCAGGGGGTTTTTTGGGATGCGAACCCCGAATACGGACACCTTTTTACTGTGGCCATTAGGGGGCGCTTCACAATGCACTTCTTATGATTGAATCATAGATATCTCCGGGGTGAAGATTACTCATATTAAACAGGAAAGAAAAATCCAAAATTCTTCACAAATATAATATTTGTGAAGAATTTTGGATTTTTCTTTCCTGTTTAGCACTTCTTATGGTTTAGAATGGCCATACCTTTTTTATCAGTGTAGTTTTTTCTTTTTTTTTGTTAAGGAATTAATTTTTTGAACATCTTGAAACAAAAAAGGTACTCTTGTGAAAATCCGCTAAAGTAAGCCGTTTTTAAGATATTTCGGTTTTTAGTGTTCGATTTTAAATAAGGAACAATTTCATTTGAAAAGTAAATTTAATTAGAATAAACTTTTAGTAATTGTTCAAAATGACCTCCGTTAACATAGGTACAAAGATTGATACGACGTAAAAAGTTTAAATTTACTCTTTGCATCAATTCCGCATCGTTCTTTAATATGTTGACTGCATTTTGAATTCTTCCCCACAATTCCTCTTCATTATTAATCAGTCTGGAGTATACCATCGCTTTTAAAGACCCCCATAAAAAATAATCCAATGGAGTCATATGCGGTGGGCTTGGCGGAAACTTTACAGAAGCGTCATTTCCTCTACCGATCTATCTTGATACTGTCGATGCAAATAATTGCGGACATTTAAACTAAAATGTGGTGGAGCACCGTAATGCATAAACTACATATCTCGTCGATGTTGTAAAGGCAAATCTTCTAATAAATCTGGCAGCGTATTTTGTAAATGTTCTAAATAATCCACACCAGTCATGGCGGTAAAATGACAGGACCAATAATGAAATTGCCAATGATTCCTGCCCATACATTAATTTTAAGCTCATGTTGATAACGAGTTACTTTCGTGGCATGCGGGTTTTCATCAGTATAAACATGTTCGTTATGTAAGTTGGTTACACCACTTTTTGTAAAACATGCTTCGTCACTAAATAAAATGTGCTTAGCAAGATTCACATCCTGTTGTCTTTGTTCGGTAATGAATCGACAGAAGTCCAATCGTTGATCGCGATCCGGAGCCAAAAGGTCTTGTACCTTTTGGATATGGTATGGATGAAGCTGCTGTTCTTTTATTTTTTTATGACCTACATCCTTGGATACTCCTACCTCCAAACCTAAGCGTCTGGTGCCTAATTTTTGATCTTCATCAATTCTTTCCAAAATTTGTTCCTCAACCTCAGGAGCCCTTATTGCACGTTGCCGTCCATAATTGGCAGTTAAAGGAGTAAAGCTACCAGTTTCGCGAAGGCGTCTTTCAATAGCAGCAAATGTTTGATGGTTTGGTATGCGCCGATTTGGATATCTTTCCCTGTATACCCTAACACTTTCGCGGCCATTTCCTTTACAATACCCAAAAACCAATAGCATAGCCGTCATTTCTGCAGAACTGTATCCTTCAGCCATCTTTACAGTCTATTTAAAATTTAACTGACACGTTTCAAACACCTTATTTATTCTCTCATTGGCAAATTCTTACTGAAACACTTACTGTAAACAACATGGACTGATAGCGAAAATTCTTAACATACGAAAATTGTTTACATTTAAATAGTCTGTTGCAAAAAAATTTCTAAAAGTGTTCATCAAACAGGTAAAAAATCCGACGATTTTTGGATGTGACACTCCAAAAAAGGAAACTAAAAAAAATACATTTTCAAACAGCAAACATTTTTTATTCAGAATAATTTAAATATTCCAGTGCGGCACCGAACACTAAAAACCGAAATATCTCAAAAACGGCTTACTTTAGCGGTTTTTCACAAGAGTGCCTTTTTTGTTTCAAAATGTTCAAAAAATTAGTTCCTTTACAAAAACAGAAAAAAAACTACACTGATAAAAGGTTATGGCCATTCTAAACCATAAGAAGTGCACTGTGAAGCACCCTCTAATGGCCACAGTGAAAAGGTGTCCGTAACTCGGATTTCGTATCCCAAAAAACCCCCGGGTACCAAGTTTTAAAGTAATACGTTAAAAAATGTTCATTAATTTTAAAAAATTCGATTTTTTATTTTTTAACTTTACCACCCTGTATCTCGGAAACGGAGCAATTTCGGACTAAGGTAAGGTGCTTTAAATTGCCTTATTTTGGCCTCAGGAATATGTGCTCAGATTTTGTACAGACCTTTTAGAGACACCCTGTATATTTTATTGTTAATAATATCCCGTTTTATGACTGTTTGCTTATTTAATCACCAATAATTTCTAATATTTTCAAATAAAATTTGTAATTCAGATCAGTAATAATCGGCGGAAGCATTGGTACATCCAATAATAAGTAAAAAATTATTGAAAAGGAATTTTTGCAAGTTTTATGAAGATTTATTGGAGCATATTGCAAAGTTTCTTCAGTGTCCAGTCAGTTGCAGTAGATTCGTTGTCAACATATTTTAAGCGACGCACAGAATGAGACTGCTTCGGAATTGCAACTAAACTCTTTCCTAAAACGCGGCGTTGTGCGGTGGTGTGTTCTGTAGCGAAATGTAATTCTCCTGTGGACTATAAGGACTGCCAATTTTAATTTTCTAGGTTAGTCTAGGTTACAAAAAAACCCTAAAATTCAAATTTCTTTTTTAACGGGGAAAATATAATCGAACTATTTAATCCTCTTCTTCGAAACCTGGTTCTGCTAAAGAGACAAATTCCTATAATACTCATGGAACAGTGGATCCATTAAGTGTAAAATACTAAATAAATTTTTCCTTTTTTCTTCAAAACTTGAAATATATTCTGGCGCCCTCGCATAAACGATTTTGTTTTGAAAGGGTCTAGAATATCAACAGAGGATTTGTATTAAACAATACCAATCTGGTCACCTTGTAAAATGCATCCTCATGCCAAATAAATTTGTCGTCTTGCAATTTTTAGTTTTTATTTGTAGCTTTTGATTGATTTAATAAAGATTTAAAATCGATAAAGTCTTATTGTTCCATTTCGGTTACTATAATCTATTTCTGAATGTGAGAGAGTAATAAATCATTATTAAACTATAAAACCCAGTTGTCTTCGTCGTATTCCATAGGCGTAGTCCAATTATTATTTCATATAACATTCGGAGTTGTAAAAATAGTTGACATGTGTTCGAATATGACTAGAGTCGGTCAGTCAACAATATATCGACTTGTGCACGAGGATAAACGCGGCCCCATTAGGTCACCAAAGAGAAGTACTGGAAGAAAAGAAACTGTAATAAATGAGGATGATAATTCACCTCACTTTTATTGAACCAATCAAAACGCTCATTTTCATAGCAACCACCTTGGTAACGGTCGTCTTACCCGATAAGACTACCGCTAGTTCGAAAAGACGCTTTCGAAAAGACGCTTGTAGCTTTTTTACTTAAATAAAAAATTAGTAACACCTCTAACTTATATATTTACCTTTATCAGACGGCCTTCATTTTTATGTTCAGTAAATTATCCAATAAAATACACCTCTAGAGGCGGTTTCTTATCTTCATACCTTCGTTTTTCACTCGAAACTCGATTTTCCAAGAAAATTTTCACTCAATGTAATTTTTACTTATAATCAAAGATAAGACCCTCGAGCTAAAGCTCTCGGGATCATATCAGATTATAAGTAAAAATTACATTTCGTAAAAATTTGTCAGAAAATCGATTTCTTGTTAAAAACATCGGTATTACCGATAAGACGCCTACTCTATCGGTATATTACTGTTGAAAAGACTGCCATCAGAAGAATCATACACTTGTTTTACTTAAAAAAAGAAATACTTACCTTGGAGAAAATAATGTCTGATACTAAAAAGGATGATTTCATTCCACCCATGGGTAAGAAGAAACTATGGAAAACTTTGAAGGAAATGAAATTTTGTTATGAACAAACTTAAAAGAGAAAATCACTTTTAATATGGAAAGACGAAGCTGGTGACGACGATATTTAAGGGCAGTTAGACAGTTTCGAAGGGAAAACAGGAATATCTATTATATGAACAAAACTTGGTTAAATGAAGGTTATGCCGTTGGTAAATTATGGCAGGATAAACATATAAAAAGCGCGAGGCAAGCTTTTATGAAAGGATGGTTCACTGGAATAAAATCACCCTCGGGAGAAGGTAAAAGATTCATAATATACTCAAATTCGTAGCAAAAATGAATTTGTCGATGGCGGCTTACTATCATGATCGGGAACTATCATGGAGACATGAACGCTGATGTCATTGAAGAATACTTCCAACGAATTCAAGATCTTGTTCCTCCTGGGTCTGTTATAATCATGGATAATGCCAGGTACCACTCAAGAAAATCAGAAAAAAGACCGACGTCTTCATTGACGTACTGTAAATAATACGCCATTTCAGAAAGGTTTGCTAAGAAAGAAACTACTGGAGATTGTGATTGAAATATAACGGTACTTCGCCTTCTGCCATATCACTGTGAATCAAACCCCATAGAATTGCTGTGGCCGCAAGTAAAAGAGCTTGTAGCAAGACATAACCCCATTTTTAAAATGAGAGACGTTGGAAACCTCTTGCAAGAGGGAATAAAAACAGTGGATTGTAAAAACGGGATTATGTGCGTCGAACATGTGATTGAAATAGAAGAAAGAATGTGGGAAGCTAATAACATGCCAGAGAACACTGTAGAGCCCCTTATTATTTCTCTGGACCCTAAACGACGATAGTTCATCGGACTACTCGGAACGTGATGACTAAAATTTAAAAATTAAGTTGTTGTATTGTACATAGTAGATTATTTTTATAAATATTATTATTTTTTCCAATTTATCTATTTTCATATTATTCTTACTACTTAATATTTCAATTATCTGCCTATCTCTGTAGTTATAATTAAGTATAGCTAATTATTTTTATACTTTTATTGTAATAAACTATCTGTAGGAACGTCGCTGTTACAATACTTTCATTCACCAAACTCGTCTTTCTTTTGTATGCAAATTAGGATGACCCTAATCAAGGACCGATTCGGGGTATGTAGGTCTGAAATACAGAATTTTTAAAAACTATCACTGCAATTTACCTGAAATTTACAACGCAACTTTTAAGTTGTCCACTCTGCCTAATGGGTCATCTCATTGCAAATTTACCCCTGACGTTAAGCAACAGAGTATAAAAATGTATTAAAAATCTGCTTTTTAGACAGATAGTGCCAGAATGGTAATATAAATAATTTTTTTTAATGAAACAAAAAATATTTTTTACAGAAAAGTAAGACAGTGCCATGGCTCCGTGGCACTACCTCATGAGCCGCCACTGCGCGAAGGTGATGAATCCTTATATTACTTCGCTTATTATTTTCTCGATCATAGCACGTTCGGTATCTATTCAGCCTTGTGATACCGTTCGCAGATACTAATGATTTTTGTCACATTTCAGTGCGCGTTGTAACTCACAACATGTTCGAGTAATTTTTATTGATATTTATCACTTAATATTCCTAAAGAAAATGTACCCACGCAATTTTCACATATATATTATTTTATGTATTGTTGGGATGTTCTACCTGATGAAAATTTTATTTAGGCAGTTGTAGGTAATATGTATTTACTCCGGAACCACAGTGTTGGTAAATCCAACAAAGAATATCAAAATTAGAAAAAAGTCAGTGGCTTATACTTTTTCGGCAATTAAACTCGTTAAGGTGCTCTCCGGGACGCCCCTGGACTCAATAAATTCAATCTAGTTAGGGCCTATTAAGCCCCTTATCATTATGAATGATGGAACCAAGTGTCAATAAAATCGGGAAATGAATATTTAGAGAAACTATAAAAAACCGATTTTTTCTTTAAACTTTTACACCCTGTATATCAAAAACGGGGCAACTCCGGACACATGTTCTTATAAACTTTATCTCTTAGAATATCATAAGGAAAAATCCCTTAAGGTTACGTACTGTACTTCTGAAACACCCTGTATATGCATTGAAAACTCTGAAATTCAAGCACTTTATTGATTTACTGTTGTAATAATAAATATGACTTTAATTGCTTCTTAAACGTAAAAACAGATGTGGCGTTTTTGATATCATTGGGTAATTTATTGAATAAGTCCGGTCCCCTATGAAAAATTGAATCTTGCTCAATCATTGTATTTCTTTAAGGAACGAAAGTGATTCTGTTGTCTGGTATTGTTGTGTAATAACTTATTTGAGAGGTATGAGGGTGCAAGACCAACCTTAATTTTAAAAATAAATACTAATACATTATATTTAACATGCTCTAGAACAGGAAATCACTGTAAATATTCTAACATTAATTTAACTGACGTATACATATTGCAAGAAAGAATTGGTCTTGTTGCTCTTTTCTAAAGTTTCTGCTACCTGAATATTTCGATGGTGTTATGGTAAAAGGGCGAATAAGTCAATTTTTAAATTTTCCCTGAGAAGCTGAAAATCATGTTAGACAGATTTAATAAGATAAGTCTCATTTCGTATTATAGTATCATTGGAATGTTGATTAATAATACTTTTTAATGTTGTTCACAACATTGTTATCTTTCTAGAAAAAAACTGATATAAATAAATAAATAAATAAATAAATAAACAGGTCTTTTATTTACATAAACAAAACTTTTACAATATATATTGTATTTTGGTGGCGAGGTCTAGCAATCGCTATTCTACCTAACCACCAAGAAAGACAAAAACTATCTATAAAAAATATTTGCATTGAACGAATAAGAGGACAAGTATATATTGATATGTTGAGCATAGTTTTAATGTCAATAGCACTATATAGCGTCAGCTTCTCATTGACTGAATGTGATTTTTCGCTTTTGATTTAAAAGCAGTAGTAGATGAGCAGAGTTTAACATCGCCAGGCAACGCGTTATAAAACTTAACAGCGTTAAATGAAAAGGAGCGTTGTGGATATTCGCCCTTTTCCTTGTATTATTATTCAATTATTGCTAAATTCGCTTTTTTGCAAAATTCTGTGTTGTATTTTCATCTGTTAGTTGTGTAAAATAATAAAGAAGAAAAATTAATTATATCTAAAATAAGAACGATTATTATTTGCTTTTTTTTTAATATATTTATAATAAATAAAAAACTTCTTAAACAGAACAAGAGTATGTAGCTAAACATTTTTTTAATTGGTTAGTTTCTTGTCCAATCTTTTCTGCTTTCGACATTGCGTCTTTTTACTTCTCTAGCTGAAATATAAGCTGCAATAAAATCACGTTTAGCTTGATATGATAACTCCAAAAAATGATTAAATAGAGTTGTTCTAGTATTTTCGTCTCGGCATTTGTTTAGACATTATCCTGCTAAGCAAGTAAGAGGCTTAACCTTCCGCTCTTGTTGTTCATTGTATGTCATATATTTGTCACCTCTGTTTCTCTTTTCCTGTTGCTGATGTCTTTTAATATGTTTGTTCCCAAATAATCGTATGTAGCTACTTGTTTTCTTATCGCTGTTTTCACCTTTGTTTGTGTATTCTGAATTTGTGTCTATATCTAAAGAGTTGATGTGTCGGGCACTTTTGTGTGTGGCAAAATCAACGTATTAAAGACAATTAGTTTGGACCAAATTGATTAATAGGAACAGCATCTGGCCGAATATTTCACGTAGTAACTAATTTTAGAGGCAATGTGTTATCCTTAAAATTCAAGTTTTCATCCACAATCACCCACAAATATTTAATTTTTCACCCCGTTCAATTTTACAATCATCCATACTTGAAGTATAATTCAATACAATAAAATAAAAACAAAAACATATAGAGTAAAACGGGGTAATATGGCAACTTAAATTTTGAAGCCACACATTCTAATAACCAACGCACCTAGCTGAAACGTAATGGCTGCACCTTAGCGCTTACCCATGTAGGTATGTGTCGTGAGACGCTCGTTGCCGTATTCCCATTGACAAAAATGTAACAAGCAAATATGTTCAATGATGCATTTGTGCCATACTACCCGATACTATGGATAATATGGCATCTCTTTGCGGGTAATAAGGCAACATTCATTTTTAATGTAAAAATTGTGAATTACAATGATTCATGAAAAAAGATTCAAAGCTACAAAAATGAAACTGTATTTACTGTAAACTAATAAAAAACAACATAAACAATAATTCTTAAGCTATTAATGGTGGTAACAGCAGCCTACTATTTACTGGTTGTAGCTATCATGGATAATAGGATACACTCCTCGCAAAATTGTTCAGATGGCGTACAGATTTGATGGACCCATTTTAAACATGTTAAACATTCAATCCAATCACGCTTGGGACCTTTCTTGTTATAAAAATATCCATGACATGTTGCGCAAAAGTCTGATTCATCCAATTCGACTTCTGAATCATCGCTTTCCTGGGTTACCACCTCTGTTTCAGAGTCGGATGAACTGGAGTAATCACTTTTTTTAATACTGAAATAGTTTTCTTCTTGTTGACAGTTTTCTTTTTTGAAATTATCGATTTCTGTTTTTTCCCAGTTTCAACAATTTTTTTTAATTTTCTTGTTTCAGAGGTGACGTTAGTATTTCCGCATGTTGTTTTCGGGAATTATTTGGTCCTGGTTTAATTGTGGGAACTTGTAAAATTTGTTCAAAAGGATTTTGGTCTTCACGGTGGTCAACTGGAATGGCGGCCTGTCTTTGCCCAATTGGAAAGTGTGATTATTATTTTCTTCTGGATTCGGCTCCACTACAACCGGTGCTACTTCGTCAATAACAAATGCGTAATCGGGAATTTGTTCGGGATTAAAAGGGAATATCCCACATGTTCTAAAACCGGAAGTTCCATTTTGTATTGTTGCCGCTTTGCACCAAGCAATATTTTAAAAGTGAGGCGAACTGCAATCGGTTCAGCTTTCGACCGGGTTTGTTCTGAATCCAATTCTGGCAAGTTTGGGACCAATAGGTCTTCAGAGGCTTGAAAAATGATCGGTCATGAATTCAAACAGCTATTGCGGCTCAAGGGAATTTTAGTTAAATTTCCTGAGTTTATTCTTCTCATTAAAGTACGCACTGGGACTTTAAAAGTTCGACTAATTTCTCGAACTGACCCTCTACCAATACGAATGTCCCTAACTGCGTTCTGGAGGTCTTCTTCTGACCACTGGGCCCTCAAGTTTTTTGTTATATTATAAGAACGTGGCATTGTGTAAATCTAAAACAAACAAAAAAACACATAAATCATATTATGATATATCGTACCTATCAAGAAAATACTTTGGGTAATATGCCGCACTTAAGATTTTATGAGGCATATTGCCCCCGATTACAACAAAATCATTATAGGTATAAATTAAAATTACCGCGTAAACCTAAACAACAAATCATACGATGAAAGTTAGGTTAGAAGTTCCATTTCGCCGTACATTAGAGATATTTCACTCAAATGGCCAGTGATTTAGTGAACTCGCAATAAATTCATCATAATAATATTATTTTTCGTGGTTCACTTACCGATTATTATGAAAATTTTCAGTAAATTGGAAAAGAACCAAACACCGACTAAGACACGTGCTTTTTCTTGTATTTTCTAACGGGTATGTTCACTGCGGCGGTGTTAACCTTCTTGAGTTGGCTTGGAGCTAAGTGAGGCGTATTACCCACTGCGGCATATTCACCCGTTTTACTCTATATGTATAAACACATACACATATATAATATACACCCATAGAAACATTAAATGCATTGTCAACAATAATAAAATTAGCACATATCAACTATAAAACGTCACTGTAATACTCATCCAGACTGTAGTAGACTTTTTGCAATAAGATGTCTTTGACATTTTTCCGAAACTTGCCAAAGTTTAAAATTGATTTCAGCTGATTACTCAAATGATTGAAAATTTTTTTACTCTGATTAAAGACCCACTGTTTCACAAAAGTAGTCTTAGGAAGTTAATAATAATAGTCGAAAATTTAGTATGCTGGTTCTAGTACTGTACTTATATTCCTCAGCATCTGATCTAGAACATCTTTTATGCAAAAGATAATCAGTTTCAAAATGAATTCTATCGCACCATTTTTTAACTTTACTTAGATCACTGTCAATAACCAACCTTAAAGCATTCTTATCTTTACCATGCCACAGGAGATTAGTGTCATCCGCAAATAATGTAACGCCCCGGGAAATCGTTTAAATATAAGAGAAATAAAACTGGTCCTAACACCGAGCCCTGAGGCACTCCTCTCGTAACGATAAAGGTATCAGAGCACGCGGAGCCTGCCCTTGCCACTTGCCTTCTTTCATGGAGATAGGAAGAGAACCACTTAACTGCCAGCTGATCAAAACCATAGCAATGTAACTTTTGCAGTAATATTTCATGGTCCACACAATCGAAAGCTTTCGGAAAATCACAAAATATAGCCGCAACCGCCTCACCGCTATTTATGTTAAGGTAAATATGGTAGCGCAAAGAAAATATAGCGTCATCTGTACTTTTACCCGATACAAAGCCAAATTGAATAGAACTCAGAATGCCCTGATCCTTCAAAAATCTCATTACTCTTTTTTTGATTAGTTTTTGAATTACTTTTGAAAGCGCTCACAAGAGAGGAATCGGTCGAAGACTGGAAGGATCAGTAGAAACACCTCCCTTAGTCAAAGTCAAAGTCAAAGTCAAAAACAGCTTTATTGTAATAAAACAAAATGTTATTTACCAAGCGAGTTAATCTAATTTAGTCGACATAACGTTGGTCAGACCCTGGGTCTAGACAATAGTAGCTAGAATAAAATCTATATTATAGTTACAAAGAGTACAAAAAATACTAAACCCGATATGTTCAGATTAGAAAGATCATTTATATAAAGTAGGAATAAGATGGGAACCAGAACTGATCCCTGTGGAACACCAGAGGTAACTTCCTGTCCTGACGATTCCTCGTTATTAAAAGCCACACTCTGAATCCGTGCCATTAGATAAGACCTTATCCAGGTCAGTGGTGCCCCCCTGAAACCGTATATTTCCAGTTTACCCAGCAGTACCTTGTGATTCACACAATCAAACGCTTTGGTGAGATCACAGAATATGGCAGCTGCAACCTCTCCGTCATTCAGCTTGATGTATAAGCGTTCTATAAATGAAAAGATGGCATCGCTGGTGTTTTTTGAAGTCTGAAAGCCAAACTGAACATTACTCAATATTCTATGTTTATCAATGTAGCCGACGACACGCCGTCTCACAAGCTTCTCAACGACTTTAGCCAAAGTTGGAAGCAACGAAATAGGTCTAAAGCTAGAAGGCACCTCATTATCTCCTCCCTTAAAAAGCGGAATTATTTTTGCCAGCTTTAGACATGATGGAAAAACGCCAGTAAGAAAGGAAATATTTATTGCCTCCGCCAGGACCTGAATTGCCGGATGAGGAAGCTTGAGAAGTATTTTTAGAGATATACTATCCCATCCGGAACTCTTGTTTTTTATTTCGAAGAAGACGTTCTTAATTTCATGACTGTCTGTGGGATAGAAGTAAAATGTGTCTCGGACCCTCGCTTTATCAAGAAATGATAAATAATGAAATAACCATCGCTTGCTTTAGACATGATGAAAACTCGGCGGTCCCAAATGATTCATTGATGGAGTGTGCAAGCGCATGCAAGGCCGTCCCAGGCAAACTCTCCAGTATTTTTACAGAAATTCCGCCATAACCTGCAGAATCGGCCCCTATTATAATAAATTTAGTTTTTGTTCAGCTAGTTTTCAACAAATCTTTGCAAGTATACCTGTAAATACTGTCTAAAGCGATACTAATTATTATTAATATATTATTATAATTGTAGTTGTAAATATTACCGTCCTAACATAGAATTTTGGCACAGTTTTAGTGGCTTAAGGACAAAATCAAGCAATTCATATTACTTCAAAGTTGCCGACGTTTTGACCTAAATTGGTCATTCTTAATGCTATTTATAAAAATCAGGAACATCTGTCAATACTGATTTGAAAAATTACACTAATAACAATCTTTCCCATAATATGCAAAAAGGACATCAATAGCACAATGAGAACCTTTATTTTGTCCTTAACCCACTGACACTGTACTATAATTCTGATTATAAAATGTTTAAAGTTTTACAAACATTTCTATAAAATGCATTATTAAATAGTTTCATAAAAGCTTCTGATAAACATCATAAACTAAAAATACAATGTGAAATTACAACAATAAAATAATAATATGTTGTTAATGTGTTGAATAAACAAGCACGAAGTAACTCAAAGTTAATAGAGATTACATACAGGCACAGAAAACGATACAAGACGCTAACTATTTACAAGAAGCCATTTTAGTAACTTTACTTTTGAAATTCTAAAAACTATTTGTGTTTTAACGACCCAGATTTTCACTGCGCATTAAATTATAAAATAGAAAACAGCATTTTTAGCAGATACCCTTTGCTCTCCGACAATATCTTGTAAAATAGCTTTATTCTTCCTAATTGGATCCGATTAAGAAATTTAATACTATACTATAGATTTTATGCCCCGTCTAAAGTTTTTAGTATAGGAGCAAGCTCCAAAATCTATTTTTCTCCTAAAATTAAAGTTGCTTGGATAATTGAATAATTTAAAAGCTAGCGGCTTTTCAAAACTATTATCTTGATAGTTGCACATTGAATTAAGTTTAGTCTCATTTTATACAAGTCTTTAACTATTAAGAAGAAAGTTGAAGGAAAAGTGTTACTATTTTTTAAAGTTACAGTTTTTCACTGAAGCTCTCGATAAAAAATTATTTAAAATACAGGTTGATTTACGATGGATGGCGTATTAGACGTTGAAGGCGAGCCAGACGACGGGACGATCCACAATCAATTAATCAATCAATCAAGAAAATGCTTCATTCTAAAACAATAGATATTCTTGTTTACAAAGCTTCCAAATAGTTGTGTTTGGGAAACGCTTTTTCTAAAAATCGAATTCATAAATGCAAATCAATTAGTCAACGTCACAACGTAATTAAAACATCGCCTGCCATTTTAATTTCAATTGACTTTTATAGCATTACAACAGCTATATTGATTTGCCAACTAATTGCGCGACAGCGCGCTGATTGGTTTAAAGGTGACAGCGACTTCAGTGCGAGGGAAGCAAATAGTAGCAGCGTTCAAGACTGAAGGCAAAAAGCTGGTCTACGTGATTGGATAGCAGGATTCACGTGTTTTTCTTAAGGCAAAGTGTCTCTCTAGTTCGAGTACAGTAAAGTGATATTCTTTTAAAAGGTTTTCTTTCGGACCACGAGCTTGAATACCATAATTTTTTCTTAAAGGTCTTCCGTACGAGAACTGCAGTTTCCCGATGGCAGTGATTAGTTTAGCCTGGCATCTTAGTAAAAGGGGCGATGTTGTGGGTAGTTCTTAGAGATAATAATACAAAGGTCTGTTGATTCTACATTCCAATATAAACAAGTTATTATTTACTCCAGCATCAAGGTAAAATAGACGTTTTCGTTTAGTTGCAAGTTATACATAAAACAAAGACGTGTTGATTCGACTGTCCAAGTTAAATGGAAGTAAATCCCAAGGGTATTTAAATTGATGTCAGCTTGCAAGGTGTCTTACCTGTCAACATGAACATAGTAAGTTGTTGCTGTGAAAATAATACAAGGTTAAATTGATGTAAACATCACAAAGTTACTAAATCGTGAAATAAACGACACATGTTAAAGTAATAATGTGTTTCGTATTCATCCGTATACTGTCGGAAATACAGGTAATGTGAAAGCAGGTCAGAACACATCGCCCCGTCAAGTAGCCAAAACTTTTTGCCAAGCGCTACGGGGACGGGCCAGAGAGAAAAAAATACAATTTACACAAATCAAAGCAATTGTTACAACAATAAAATGACAATCAAAAATAATTCACAGCTTATAAGCACAGAACCATACATTTTCACAGATTACAACAACATTCATTTATTCCTAGTGGTTATGTTTACGATTTATAAAATCGACCAATCACAACATTTAAAAAAAGTCATCGTAAACTTCTTCCAGTTTATAACAAAGGCCCAGTTTCTCACTAACTTGGCTAGCTGCTTAGTTCTACTTCAAAAGGAACCATTTATTCAGAAAGGCCTTAAAATCGTGCTTTTTACTAGCTACGTGAATGAATGCCAATAACTGCGTTAATTTACAAACAAAAATAGCAGAGATCGAAATCGCACGCACACATTATTTACCAACCTATTCCCTTTGACGTTTTGATACAGGTTTTCCCAACATATTATAGTAAGTGGATTTTGCCATGCATGATGCATAACCCCAGATCGTAGACTGCATGCATAACATTCCGAGGCCAGTCGTTTATTAAGTATAAGAATGTGATCGAGATACTTCAACTTTTCATCGATGTTAAGACCCGAGAATTTGGTGCAGTTTTTCTTATCTATAACATCATTACCCAAAGTTTCCTGATGTAAGGAAAACTTAAATGTAAGAACGCTGGTTTTATTTACCTTGAAACACACCATATTAGCATTACATCATTCCTTCACCTTATGCAGATCAGCAGAAATCACCTCTTCCAGTGCACATACCACCAGACAGTGGTGTCGTCTGCGATGAACGTAAACTTGCTGTTTAATGTTCATTGTTGCTAGGTCGTTTAAATAAATACAGATAAGAGGTAAACCATTTAAGGGCCACACCCCTAAAATCTTAATAGTAAAGTTTCTCCAGCAGTATTTCGCGATTCACGCAATCAAATGGTTTTTAAAAGTCATCAAAGACTGCCGCTCGATCATCAGATACTTTTAGTTTACAACAATACACGATAATCTTTCAACAATGTTAATTTTATCCCTTTCTGCCTTCATTACTTAACATTTATTACTATATTATTATTAAATCCCAATTCTTCACCTGTGTAATTCTAAGTACTATACCGTAATTTTTTTTCATCTTTTCTTACAACTGGTTTTTATTAAGCATGGCTTTACATTATTGGCCTCTTAAAAGTTTGGACAATTGGTCACAATTTAGCATTTACTTATATCAGAATATCAGTTTTAATGGGCAAAACCACTTCGGTCGATCACTGCAGAAGTAATAAATAGTGACTTATTTCCCTTATACCTAAATGATCTGAAAAGCTACTACTTAAGAGACTACGAAAATTGATAGAAAATAATATGCTGATTCCGGACTTCTAATTCGGATTTAGACAAAAACATTGAATCATTGATCATCGAATTAACGACATAATTAAACGTGCGCTTGAGAAAAAACAAGTCTGTTCCGCAAACCTTGGAAGTGCAATAGCGAATGAAGGGATCAAAATGTGTTCCGACAAGCATGAAGCTCGAATTCACCTACATATCAACGCAGAAGCTCCAGAGCTGCTGGCCAATCAACATCAAGTCTGAAGACTGAAGAGGACCAAACCGTTTGATCTTGTGATTACTTGTGACAGCAGGTTAGCTGCAGGCCTGTCACCCGAAGGACATGAGAAACACAATTATTTTGCACTTTTCCATAATATTTGTATTGCTATAACTTCTCTCGCTTGTCCCATAGTTAGAAAAACAGCAGCAATCACGGCCTCAGAATCAAAATTTACGTATGTGATTCAGCTTAGTGTTCCTTGAACGACAATATATAAAAATTCCTTCATCTGGAGAATGTCATCACACTGAAATTAAAGTCTCAACACTCTTTGGGCACAATTTTAGCTCTAACATAATCGATCAACATCAAAAATTAAGGATTTATTTTTTTGGGCAACCATGATTATAACATTAAAGTAAGAGTGGGTATTATTTAACGCATATTATCTTTTAATTTATTAAAATATACATAATCCAATTGAGAGTAAATTATTTATTCTTAACATTGATTGAAATGCTCCACAGTCTTCCTAAATAAACTTAGCCAAAATTAAAGATGCCGTTAAAATTATTTTTATTAATATTAAAAAGTAAATATTTGGGTGAACAAAATTTAAAAGAATATTGTTTTTTATTTATTTTAGAGCAGCGCAAGAAAACGGTAACTTAAACACCAATTCTAAAAAGTATAAACCATTGAAGTAAATTCAATAAACACAGGGAAATATACCTATTAATTATAGAATTATTATACTTAATTTTTAGTCAACTTTCCATATTAAGTTACAAAGAAAAATAAACTACCTAATTGTGATAATAAACAATACGTCGATATCGATTTTGGAACACACTGAACTTTTAAATTAGTTTAAAGTAAGTATTTTTTTGACAGCCTCATATGGCGTTACTTAATTATCGCATTAATCTTTTTATAGATTTTAGAAGATAGGAAACGTCCCGATATGGAGTAAAAATATTTCACGCAAAACGATGAAAATTTTTACCATTGGGGCGAAAGTATTATTATAGTGAATTTTATATCGCAATAATTACAGGGGCTAGAGAGCTAAATTTCTTAATGTTTGAACAAATAGTGTGTATCAATTGATCACTTATTGTTTTTTTAAATTAAAAGACTTTTTTATTCCCGGAGTTATTTGGATATTTCCTTGCTTGGTCTATGTATTTAACTTTTTCTCTGACTAAATATGCCTTAAAAGATGACAAGTGTACTAAAAACAAGCAGCAAAACAACAATTTACAGTTCTGTTCTGTGCAAATATGGAAGGTGAAAAGGAAGACCTTTTTTTCTCCGAAAAGCTTTTTTGATGGGAGGTGTCAAACAAAAGTAACAATCAGTAACTTGGTTTTTCGGTTCTCGCCAGATCATAGGAACAGCAAAGGGCATCTTACGCTTTTTTCCACTTAGCCAGCCGCGAATGTTCGACCCACATTTGTTGCAGCAGATACTTACTTACTTTTCGTGTCCGGTTCAGACATTCATTTTCCAATAATTAGCAGCCGCTATGGCCTTGTCATTTCCAAGAAATACGTCCTCCATCCTGCAGGGCTGTTCAAGCATTGGGCAGACCAAGAGGTGATTCGGGTCCTGGATTGCATCACAGTCGCATCTTGTGTCTTCGTTGGCCGGAAGTAGTCCCCATCTAGCCATGTTCGTCTTGCATCTCGGTACTCCAGTTCTCATTCGATTTAGGGTCCTCCATACAGGAAAGGGGCATTGGCTACCGGAAGCAAGTTCCTCTTTAACATTTTGTGTATTATTCTGACCCAACTCCTCCTTCCACCTCTCAACGCGATTTTTCTCCGCCGAACCCTCTAGTGCTTTAGTTCGAAAAAGAAAACTTTTTCTAGACCTGAAACGTTTATTTGGTGGTTGATGGCCATGCAGAGGGTGTCTTGGGTCGTTTTGTTGTTTTTTCCTTTCAACATCGGCAGCAATCTCACGTCGAATATGTGGTGGGGCGATTCCAATTGGAGGGTAGAGTTTTTGGACAGGAGTGGGTTTTAGGCATCCAGTGACTATCCGAGCAGTCTCATTGACGGCTCTGTCGACGTGTTTTGCATGTTTTGAAGCACTCCAGACCGGGGATGCATCTTCAGAGGCTGATATACATAAGGCCAACGCGGATGTTCTTAAGGTTTGTGGGTCGGCTCCCCAATATCTATTTGTCAGCAGATATAGGGAGCCCATGAGCCCAATTTTTATCCTGGTCTCCAATTTTACAGCCACAATACAAGTGGTAAACCTTTTGTATTAAAGGGCTAAGTGTACGTGTTTGTTTCACAAAAGTCACTTTACCACATATATAACAAAAATGATCAACAAACTTGCGACATGTTACTCAAAACTCTCTAATTTCTGAAATACAGCTCTCAATCAACTGGTGGTTGAAATACAACTAACCAACAATTTAGGATTTATGTTATATGTATTTAAAAATTATAAAGTACACCTAGTATAATAAATCCAGGTCCTTCTCATTTAATAGTCGAATTTTCCCATACACTCTAAAAATTAGGGGTAATTTTAATAGATATTTACAGGTAAAATAATGTAATATGTTTACATATATTATGCTGTAATTTTACATGCACTCTGTACATAATCTTTAAAAATACACATTAAAGTGTTTTTAAAAATTTTTTACAGGAAGTAGTGTAATATCACAAAAAAATACATATAAAATGTTAAAATCACATGAATATTACACGCCACTGTAAAAATTATGTGATTCTGATGTGAACTTACGATATCAGTCTGTGGGATTCCCCATCACTTTTCGGCACAACGAAAGAGACGCGTCCGTCGCGTCCATTGTTTGGCTTTCATTACATCTGCCGGCATCGGTTTGTTGTTTTTTCCTCGTATACAGTTGTAAGTGTTTTATTTTGTGGTTAAAAAGTACTTAACAAGTAAGTATTGTATAGTTTTACTATGTATAAATGCTCATTTTGTGGTTTTACTTTAATTAATAGTATTAATAAACTGTTTCCCAAATAAAAACAGTGTAATAGTTAAGCTTAACTAGTTATATTATAAAATAGGTCGTTTTTCAATGTTTTTGTGTATACTATTTATTTTAGCGTTCCAAAGATCTCCGTAGATACCTACTTATATACCAAAAAATAGGCATTTTTTAAAGTTTTTTTTCTTTACTAGCAAAAAGCTATTTAAAAACTTTAAAATCCTTGTTGGAGACTTTTTTTTTTGGGGTTTTATGTTACTATTTCTATTTAAAAAAAAATAACTTGACACATGTTAGATTTTTGATATTTGTTAGTTATAGTTTTTGTTATAGTCGGTTATAATGGACAAGCTGTTTATACGTTTAACATAAATATGTCTACACTGTAAAAAAAGTCCCAGATCCACCCATATTTCGAAAACCTGGCGTTTAATCAAAAAGTGTTTTATATAAAGTTTATAGATCTACTTCCAATGTATATTAAAAAAAATTTCTCGAATGTACAGAGTGCACCATAAGGATAGTAAAGACAAAAGTTAATTTTTTTTAGTCCTATCTATCTTGTTGATGTTTTCGAATTCTATACAAAATTATATATAAGTATGTAGGTACCTAAAGTATTACAAAACATTATTTTTTACCATTTACATTTTATATCATTTTATCACCTTGAGAAAAAGCACCAGCATTGTGGTGCTGCTATGTCTTTACATTTTTGATTTAACCTAGTAATATTAGAACTGACAATGTCAAAAAATATCAGCGCCATCGCCGCAATACTGATGGTGTTTTATTTAAGATAATGTAAAGGTATAAAAAGTAAATGGTAAGAAATGTTTAACAAGTATATATTTTTAAATTGGTATATCTTTTAAACTAGTGAATTTAGGTAAAGCACATGCTACATGAAGTTAGGCTACAATTTTGTGTAGGATTCGAAAATACATCAAAAAGTATAGTCTCCCATTTGAGAAAATGTAACTTTTTTCTTTACCATCCTTATGTATATTTGAAAAACTTTTCCTAATGTGCATATGCATTCGAAAAAGATCTATGAACTTTATATGAAACACTTTTTGATCAAACGTCACGTTTTTGAAATATTGATGGGGTTCGGGACTGTATACACACAATGTATAATAGGTATATATTTAAATAAAGTTTATTAGCACCTAAGTGTTGCAAATGTATTTATTATTTGTCAGGGAATAATACCAGAAATCTTTAATATTTTTTATTTACAGTAATCATTTTCCACTTGTTTTTTAATTTGTTTCTAACGTGAAATAAAACGAGCTATATAAACATGTTGTATTTTTATTTAATTCCTTCGACAAACAAATTTCCAAAAATTAAAATACATAGATTATTATGTAGTATTACAAATTTATTACATTAAACATTGCTGTAAAATTTCAGTTTTTGAACAGATAATTTACTGTTATAGGAACTAAAAATATACATTCTATTTTTTTTTAAGTGTAATTAACGTGTAATTTCACCTAATGGTAGCTGTGATTTTACTAAAAAACTACCCAATTTTTAAAGGAATATTCCGTATTTATTGTGATTCCCTTGTAAATTCACATGAATATTAAGTATATTTAATGCAAAAATACATTAAAAAATGTGTTTCTTCAGTTATTTATTTACAAACAATTCACATGAATCATGTAACTCTACAGTGTCACTGGTATATTACATGCACTATTGCTGGCAACAAATAACCAACAATTATTGCTGTAATTTTACAAGATTTATTTTTAGAGTGTACATCATGTAGGTAGGTAATTATCATAATTAGCTTGGATTTATAAATCCGGAGTCAACTGAGACTTTTGCAAGACAGATTGTTAGTTAATAGAATACAATAAGTAAGATTTTGCTATTTTGGTCTCGGAAACATTTTTGCTGTTCGCCAGTGATTATTGGCCAATAGTGAACATAGTATTGAAATATAGTAAGCATATCGGTTTATTGAGTTGCTCGTTTTAAATTTTTATTAACTTATTCATATTGCCATATTTACATTCCCCAAACAAATACATGTATATTTACAAGTTTGGAAATCAGGGTCTTAAAATGCAAATATCCCTTAAACGAAAAACGAGACGGCATATTTCGGAGAATTTATGTTCCTCCAAGGCGGTAAAACTGTATTCTCATTTTAATGATTTACGACGATATATATTTATTTTAAGTTGGCTGAAATAATTTAACTTTCATATTCCATTTTCGCAGTAAAATTTTAATGCCGGTACATAAATTTAGCTAAAGTTATTAGTTCGGAATAGGATGGGTATCTCAAACTAACGCAGCTCTACTAATTGCTTTTCACTCGACTACAACAAAGTTGAAGGAGGATATAGTGTCCGGGCGATGAACAATATCGTAAATACTTCCAAACTCTCAACTTCATATCTTGACAAAAATACTGTGGTTTTATACCTAAGTGTCTAGTTTGATACTGTGCGAACAAAAATTATTTTCAACCAACAGAACTTGGACGGAAAAACGTAGGGCTTGGTTTAGATCACAATAATAATTATAAGGGGACAATGATATATCTTACCAAATAAAGGTTAAAATTGTGTCAAGTTGTGTTATGACATGATATGCCAAATTTATGATTAAAATAGGTAAACAAATACAATAGTGATAATAAGTAAACCTTATGTTTTATACACCGACCAACAGAGGCCAAAGCAAAAGAAGAATTTTTTAGGACACCTATTCCCCAACCCGGTTAATAATCTGTTATCACACAACCATTTTATTTTTATTTATATTTATGCTTTGTGTCATCTTGAATATGTTTATTGATTACCTAGCTAGCTCTAAGGACGGTGATTGAGCTTTTATAACCTTATCATTTTTATGATCATACTGACATTTCCCATCTTATAACTTCCACCATATTGTTCTTCAACCACAGATTAAACAGATACGTAAGAGCGGCGATTTAGTAATTCTCACTAGATTTAATGGACACGTGCTTGCCGCATCAATGCATTTATATATTCGGGATGTCTCAGGAGAAAGATTAACCGCACCAATGTGTTCAAAATATAGAATGTTTTTATATTGTTACACTACATACATTTTGATTGTTATTGTATTGAACTAATTTAAATAAAACCTCATGAATTGACAACGAAAATATTTATTTAGACATAATAAACAAAAAATGTTAATATTACAAAAATGACTCAATATTTTTATTTTTCGCTTCGTTTTATCTGTTTTTTTTTAACTATATATATTACGATTTGCATATTTTAACGTATAAAATATCTTTAATCTAACAAATGATTTAACAATATATATAGTGGGAAAGTTTCTACATGGATGAACAAAAGTGATTTTGCTCATTCGGTTAAGAAAAAAAATGGGAAATTCCTTCATTATTTGAAACATCATCAAAAAGTTTTAAGAATATATTTTCTATTTTATAAATATAATGAATAAATTCTTCACTTGATAATATTTAGCTTCCAAAAAATGCCTTCTTTGTCGCCATACGCTTTTAATTTTATAAAAATATTTTATTTTTGTCTAGAGCCTGAGACTGTTTGGAAAATTGGATACAAATATCGCATGAATGTATTCGTAAAGCTTTACTTATTAAATAGCCACAAACATAAATAAACAGATTTTGTGTTGTCATGCTTTTAGTCCTATAGTCATAATTAGGAAGAGTTATTGCTTGAGGAGCCTTTTTTCTGCACTTTTTGTCTCATAAACAACACTATTAGTATGTTTTAATTGTGTTAGAAGAACACCTAAATCGTCCTCACAATTCATATGTTCGGAATGCAAGAAACTTTGGCAAAACAACTTTCTAAAAGCCCTTTCAAACTGAATCGGCGTTGAGTTAAGCGAATTGCCACCTTGCTGTCTAACATTTCCGAAATAATGCTCTAAACAGTCTTGATTAACTCTCCTAGTTTTTAGATATTTAAAACCTTCCTTAGAAAGCCGTTGCCAAAGAATCTGTATTGCCCTGATCGTTACCATCCAGCATTTAATAAATTTACATTAAGAGGTTACATCCTTGTTATTTAAATCGCAAATTTTTATGTTTTGCAAAAATATTATCATCTCTTCCAAAAAGTCTATCTCATAATCTAAGCCCTGGAAAGCATTTTTAAATTTATTTGGATGATTGACCTCTGAAGAATTTAGCATATCACATAATTTGTCGAATTTATCGATAACCTCTATAGTCGCTTGCGCGTCAGCTGGTAGTACACCCAAGCTGACGTACGTCTGCATATCACTTGCAACAGTTCTACTAAGGACTTGCGTAGGTAATTTGACTTTTATCTTTTGAAAGTTTGTAGGGTATATATGCGCGTCAGTAAGCTTGGGTGCACATCGGTACGGCTGCTTCTTGTCTTCATTATAAAATGTTTCAATATATTTCCCGGACGTCCTTTTGTCACCGAAGGAAAACGATTTCTTCATAATCGACACCCATTTTTTCTCATAGTGATCTTTACAGATTTTATAATATGTAACATTTTTTTGTAGAAGATCTTCTCTTCCTACTGCTTTAGCCCAGATTGCAGACCTACAAATTTATTAGTTTTCGATTTCAATAATTGTGATCCTATTATAAGTATATTTTTAATAATTTCAAAAAATGAAACCTACAACACTGGTTATTATGTTAGTTGAATCATCTTTCCAAACAAAAAATTGATCAAAAATACGTTATAGGAATATCTTACCTTAAACTATCTTTTGGAAACCCAATAAGTGTCTTTTGTCCACCGCTTCTGGTAAAACAATGCAAATAAACACACTTATGTCCAGGCATCTTATTAAAATAACAACCAAAATAACATAGGCACACGTACTACCCTCAACAGTTTATTACCGATCGTGTTGCACCGATAATCGCTAGCACTAAACTGATACCCGTACTATACGACAAGGAGCCGGCTCTTTCTCGGGGGGCGTGGTTTTTACGAGGGTTGAATACGACGCTGCCGCTTACTTACGTATCTGTATTAGGTTAATCTGTGCTTCAACTGTCAACTTCCAACTGTCAATCGATACAGTACGAGAACACGTTGTCAGTTCTCTTTTAGTTGTGTTTGTCTCCCTGTTCATCTTTAAGGGTACCTACCTATATAAATCAAAGATTTTTATTTTATTTTTTTAACAAATTTTAATGTTTATTCTTTGTTCAAACGTCTATTAACTCATCAATAAGTTTAAACGATTACTAATTTAAAAGTTCTTTTCTTTTTACAGATCTTTACTTAATTGATAACAGATGCTTTTTTTCTTCCTTCCTTTCTTTTAATACAAAATCATAATATGAATAAGAACTTCGAAAGTCTTCTTTATGTATCCTTACTTGAACCTGAATAAGAAGAACATGTTTTTCTTTATGACCTTCTAAATTTCACAATTATCTTTGAATTTCTTACCTCTATTAACAAAATTTCTTGTCAGTATGTTGATTGCATTCACTACGTGACACATTGTCAAAAAAACTTTTTAAAGCTCCATCAACGTCACCTTCCACCTACAATGTTCTCTATACTGCTAATATTAACTGCAGCACTATTTTTTTTTTTTTTGTCTCCCAAAGATGAAGTTTACTACCTTCGAAACATGTAGACGCGCTTTCATAAAACTGAGCCTCTGATTGCTCTTATTAAATTAGTGGAGAAAGACTTTTTGACTTTCTTTCCTTTCCCTATATTTCAACTCCACTTTGAGGATAGACTATTTCTTCAAATTAAATACAATAGTATATTGTTTTGTTAGGAGTAAAAGCAATACTTTTTATGACGAGTCTGAAAGTTTGCGTCCATTACACACGAGTCATAACAAATTGCTTTTACTACGAATAAAACATATTATTTTTTCTTCTAACGTCGCGTCGTTAGAATATAGAAAGATGAAACTTCAAATTTAAAATTTTTTTATTTAAAAATGTGAAGTTTCGAATTTTACCTGCTAGCATTGCTATGGATTTATTTTATTATGGTATTGTTTAATACCGACGCATATTTCGATTTGACAAGTAGTGTCAGTGAATCTTATTACAAGCAATTTCCAAGCTCTAATTTCCTGTTTTAAAAATAACATTTTTTCTAATCGAACACTTTACTTTAAATAAAAATGTCAGAATCAGAATTAACCTGTAGGCCCCCGGAGGTTGCCAAAATTCAGCAGATGTCGTGGACAATTTGCTACCAACCAAATGCAGTAGGATTGCTGCGTCCAAACGATTCCAGGGATGGTATAATGAGAAAGACATCAAAAATAATAATTTTGAAAATGTACTCTTGGCGTAACTGGCGAACAAACAAAAAATAAAAAGTTCAGCAATGTGGTCACATTATTCTATGATAAGGTCAATGCTAAATATCAGGCAAGGGATAGACATAAGCAAGTCTTTGAAGCTACGTGCTTATTTAAAGAAGCAAAATAAATGTTACACTCCCAAATTACATTAAGGAATCGATGACCAAAAACGTTTAAAGAAAAAATAATTTTTTCTTCAAACGTCAATAAACTTGACATTTTTCTACTAATTTTCTGACGTTAAAGTTTTGCTTTTCTTACAGTAGACGGTTGCTATAGGCAGCGGAAGTAAAAGTACTTTTTGTAACGCGTGTATCAAAAAGAGGCCGGTTCGAACCTCTCTCGGGGGCGTACAGCCATCCTTTTTTGGCCAGCTGAGAGATCGCATGCTCAACTGTGCTGAACGGGCGTGTAATAGCTCTAGGGCAAATAAGGAAATAAGGATAGAAGATGACAAATAAACTGTGAGATAGACATACTGCGCCAGAACGCAGCATGTAACTCTGTCGGTAATGCAGGTTCGGGTAGTGCTCGCCAACGAAAGCAGCTAACTTCACATCAGAACGGCGTTGTTGCGATCTCGGAGATGTCAGAAGTCAGAAGTGTCAGAACATTTATAGAAATTGTCGATTTTCGCGTGTAAAAATGTCCGATATTGAAAGTTATGGCTACTGTACTCCGCCAGAAATATCAAAAGCAGCCCAACACATTACAGATAATTTACTGCCTGCAAAATCGAAAGATCTGTATCAAAACACCTATCTAACCTTCAAAACATGGAGAGAGAAAAAAGGTGCTAATCGTACTTCGGAGTCGGTCCTCATGGCTTATTTCGATGAATTGTCGAAATCGTATGCGCCTAACACACTTTGGTCCATATATTCGAAGCTGAAAACAACTATCAGAAACACGGAAAATGTCGACATCAGTAACTACCAGAAAGTAATTTCCATGCTGAAAATCAATCAAGTTGGATATAAGCCAAAAAAATCCAAAGTCTTTACTTCCGAAAACATCACGAAATTTCTCAATGAAGCTCCTGATAATGAGTTCCTGGCAGTAAAAGTAAGAAAAATTCAAATTAATTACAAAACCAACTACAAATTACCATATAAATTAATTATAAAACAGAACATTCAAGCAATTTTTAAAAGTATTAACATTGAATAAACTATGCATAAAATAAAATATGAACTATTTAATAACATTAATAACAAAGTAAAAATATGAACTATAAAATATGAACTATTTAATAACATTAATAACAAAGTAATGAAAACGATTTAATTATTTACAGGTTGTTATGATATTTGGAATCACTGGAGCATGCCGAAAAGATGAATTGACAAACATAAAGATGTCCGATATCGAAAGAGAAGGAAAAATTTTGCTTGTTCGAATCCCGTTCACCAAAACAAACGTCGCTAGAAGTTTCACTATGGAAGGTGAATTCCGTGACATCGTGGAGAAATATGCAGCTCTTCGCCCACAGAACTGTACAATTGATAGATTCTTTCTAAGATACAGTAACGGGAAATGTGCAAATCAGCCAATTGGTAAGAATACATTTGGGAAGATGCCACAACGTATTGCGGAATACCTGAAACTGGCACAGCCTGCACAGTATACTGGCCATAGCTTCCGTCGAAGTTCGGCTACTTTGCTGGCGAATGCTGGTGGCGATATGGATATGATCAAAAGACATGGAGGGTGGAAATCTAGCAAAGTAGTCGAAGAGAGCACAGGCAATAAAAGGAAGATTTGCAATCTACTTACTTCGGACATAGCACTGGCTTCGACATCAACAAAGGAATGCAACAATGCAGATAAACAGTCAGAAACGAAGAAACTGATGCTGAGTCAAAACGTCAACATAGTTGGATCTTCTTCGAAAAAATCAGGTTCACTGCAGCTGTCACATGGATCCAGAACTCCCATGATTAACATTGAAAACTGCAGTGTTAATATCTATTACACAAAGTAAATGTTGCAGCAGTTGACAGCATTGTATTAGTGTTCTAATTTTTCATATGATTAATAATAATATTAAAATGTGATTAAAAGATTAATGTGATTGATATATCAGTAATAAAAAAAGGTGATTAATATGTGATGTAAAAATTAATGAGATTTAAATGTGATTTAAATATAACTGAGATTGATATATGATTAAAACACTTATGAGATTGATATGAAAATGTGTGTGTGTGTGACTAAAGAATTGTTGTAATCAAGATGTGATTAAAATAACAATATCGAAAATTAATAAACATACTTTTTGAAGGAGGACAGCGAGAATAAAAAAAATGATTGTATCATTTTTGTCTTCAAAATAACAAATTTTGAACATTAGATATTGTGAAAAATATGAACAGTGACATCACATTGTAAGAAATGTATTTTTCTCAAAGTTTTTATTTAAAAAAGTCAATTTTTCCAGACAAATGTCAATATTTTCGGGAAAATGGTACTTTTTTCTGGAAGTGTCACTTGTTATGACAATTATTGTTTATTACTGATAATTTTATTATTAAAATATTGAAATTGAAATTTCCATAAATAGAGATGTCATTTCGTGAAGTATTTAATTCTTTTAATATTATTCTAATATAAAAAAAAAACAATTGATTCTACTATGTGTTCAGATTTGTTTGATACACTTGTTACAAAAAGCACTATACGTAGCGTGAGCGAGATGGCTAGCCGTCATCTCGCCCTTGCTACGTAATGTACTATTTTCTTTCGCTGAGAGCAGAAGAAAAAGTATGTGTGTCATAAATAAATAAAAAATAGAAGAAATATTGGATATTTACATACTTTATTTATTTTTAAAAAATACAACAATAAACTTTTTATTAAACATCAGATTAAAAGTACAGTTATTTATTGTGGCCCTAAGAATATTAACACAAGGTGTTGCGATGTTGCGATCCTGTTTTTGTATTTTCTTGCGTTAAACCCTCCGTGGAACCACTTGCTGTTGAATTTATGTCAATGTTAATAGGGATTGGTTCAGTGAAATGAGGTTGTAATAGTATATTAAAGTACATGTTTTATAAAGCATCATCTTATAGCACGCGTCCATGTTAAAAAACGAGCCGCTTGCGGCGAGTTTTTTAACGGGACAAGTGATCTAACTGCTTTAAAAAACACGTACCTTATACTATTTTTTCTATTTTGTATTTTTTTCAATAAGAAAATACATATTTAAAAAGAAAATCAACCCTTCAAATTTTGTAAATTTGCATGTCTAAATTCTATGTTGGTAATACTATAAATTTACTTTTATCATAGTAGCCTTGACAATAAATAATATTTTCTTTGTGTCATTGGCACGAAATTTGTGTTTTAATATTTCATAGAGTTGTTCATAATTATAATTAAAAAAATATGGAGCATGATAATCTAAGTTCAACTCCCCCTGAGTTAAGGGATATTGCTAATAAAACGATAAATCAACTTTTACCAGAGAAATCCCGAAAACTTTCTTTTCTCATGGATCACAATAACAGGAAACGTCAGACGTCAACAGAATAAAACATTTAAATATTACCAATGCCAACTTTTAAAAAATAAAAAAACCGTATCGTAATAGATCTGTTTCGATACTGAAAACGGTATCGTAATAGATTTCTTATGAAACAAAATTAGAAAAAAATTTTTTTGCAATATCTTTCTTGTTGGTCATTGATTCCTCCATGTACCCTTCAGCTACACTATTGGATTTCCATCCCCAGTGGCGCTTTAAACACATAATGTCTGCACCTGCATCTACAAGCAGTGTAGCTGAAGTTCTCCTTAAACAGTGACCAGTATATTCTGTGGCATCAGGTAATTTTAAGAAAACTGCAGCTTCCTTAGGAACAGTACTTATCTTATCAACAGCGACCATTTACAAATTTTAAAAAGAATCGTTTTTCATTCATGCCTTCTGGGCGTAATGATACATATTCTTTTATATATGCTTAAATATTGTTCCCCAACAATAGTAAACGATCGCGGTTTTCTAGTTTTACTATCAGGAATTCTCATGTGCATGGCAGATCCTAAGTCTTGTATGTCATCAACGGTCATTTTTACAATTACTTCACATCGGCATGCACCAGAAATACCAATAACAAGTACAATCTAAAAATACCATTATATATTTCATATAAAAACTTGTATTCTTTGACGTAATATCTAAATTTACCTTAATTCCCAAATACTTCTGATTAGGAGCTTCAGATAGAAAATTTTTAAATTGTTCCCTGGTAAATAAATTGCTTCTTTAAATAAGCACGTAGCTTCAAAAACTTGCTTATGCCTATCCCTTGCCTGATATTTAGCATTGACCTTATCATAGAATAATGTGACCACATTGTTGAACTTTTCATTTTTTATTTGTTCGCCAGTTCAGAGAAACACGCAAAGAGTACATTTTCAAAATTATTATTTTTGATGTCTTTCTCATTACATCTCTGGAATCTTTTCAGCGCAGCTTCGTAAATACTACTGGATTTAAAATTTGTATTTTTATCGTGTCGCTTCGCTCTGTCGGCTAACTTCACACTCGTTAAAATAGCCGTCATCTCGCCCTTGCTACGTAATGTACTATTTTCTTTCGCTGAGAGCAGAAGAAAAAGTGTGTGTGTCATAAATAAATAAAAAATAGAAGAAATATTGGATATTTACATACTTTATTTATTTTTAAAAAATACAACAATAAACTTTTTATTAAACATCAGATTAAAAGTACAGTTATTTATTGTGGCCCTAAGAATATTAACACAAGGTGTTGCGATGTTGCGATCCTGTTTTTGTATTTTCTTGCGTTAAACCCTCCGTGGAACCACTTGCTGTTGAATTTATGTCAATGTTAATAGGGATTGGTTCAGTGAAATGAGGTTGTAATAGTATATTAAAGTACATGTTTTATAAAGCATCATCTTATAGCACGCGTCCATGTTAAAAAACGAGCCGCTTGCGGCGAGTTTTTTAACGGGACAAGTGATCTAACTGCTTTATAAAACACGTACCTTATACTATTTTTTCTATTTTGTATTTTTTTCAATAAGAAAATACATATTTAAAAAGAAAATCAACCCTTCAAATTTTGCAAATTTGCATGTCTAAATTCTATGTTGGTAATACTATAAATTTACTTTTATCATAGTAGCCTTGACAATAAATAATATTTTCTTTGTGTCATTGGCACGAAATTTGTGTTTTAATATTTCATAGAGTTGTTCATAATTATAATTAAAAAAATATGGAGCATGATAATCTAAGTTCTACTCCCCCTGAGTTAAGGGATATTGCTAATAAAACGATAAATCAACTTTTACCAGAGAAATCCCGAAAACTTTCTTTTCTCATGGATCACAATAACAGGAAACGTCAGACGTCAACAGAATAAAACATTTAAATATTACCAATGCCAACTTTTAAAAAATAAAAAAACCGTATCGTAATAGATCTGTTTCGATACTGAAAACGGTATCGTAATAGATTTCTTATGAAACAAAATTAGAAAAAAATTTTTTTGCAATATCTTTCTTGTTGGTCATTGATTCCTCCATGTACCCTTCAGCTACACTATTGGATTTCCATCCCCAGTGGCGCTTTAAACACGTAATGTCTGCACCTGCATCTACAAGCAGTGTAGCTGAAGTTCTCCTTAAACAGTGACCAGTATATTCTGTGGCATCAGGTAATTTTAAGAAAACTGCAGCTTCCTTAGGAACAGTACTTATCTTATTCTTTTATATATGCTTAAATATTGTTCCCCAACAATAGTAAACGATCGCGGTTTTCTAGTTTTACTATCAGGAATTCTCATGTGCATGGCAGATCCTAAGTCTTGTATGTCATCAACGGTCATTTTTACAATTACTTCACATCGGCATGCACCAGAAATACCAATAACAAGTACAATCCAAAAATATCATTATATATTTCATATAAAAACTTGTATTCTTTGACGTAATATCTAAATTTACCTTAATTCCCAAATACTTCTGATTAGGAGCTTCAGATAGAAAATTTTTAAATTGTTCCCTGGTAAATAAATTGCTTCTTTAAATAAGCACGTAGCTTCAAAAACTTGCTTATGCCTATCCCTTGCCTGATATTTAGCATTGACCTTATCATAGAATAATGTGACCACATTGTTGAACTTTTCATTTTTTATTTGTTCGCCAGTTCAGAGAAACACGCAAAGAGTACATTTTCAAAATTATTATTTTTGATGTCTTTCTCATTACATCTCTGGAATCTTTTCAGCGCAGCTTCGTAAATACTACTGGATTTAAAATTTGTATTTTTATCTTTTGAGATTTTAACGACGATGCGACGTTTGAAGAAAAAATAGTATGTTTCATTCGTAGTAAAAGCAACTTATTATGACCCGTCTGTAATTGCAGGACTCACTTTGTTCGTCCGGCAAACTTTCAGACTCGTCATAGAAAGTATTGCTTTTACTCCTAATAAAACAATTTACGATTTGTTGTGTACAAAATAAACAAAGTAAGAATATGGAGAAAGGAAAATAAAAATTATAGAAATTACTGACATGCTCCAAGCATAAATTCACAAGTGTCTTCATATTTTTGTAAGTGTTGACCGGCATCTTTGAAGAAATGTTACCACATTCTTGTTGTGTTTTTGTAACTGTTCTAAATTTTCAAATGGTCTTTTAAGAATATTGTTCTTCAAATGAGGAAAAATAAAGTAATCCATAACCGTCAAATAAAGTGATCTAGGTGAGAATTCAATGTCTCTTCGAAAACTGATCAATGTGTTGTCGAAAAATTGCGTCAGTAGTTAGTAGTTTCGGCGGATGTATGGGCGGTTGCACCGTCCTGTTATAAATAGCCAAAACGTAGTTTATCGTCAAGTAATTGCTCCACAAATGGATTCAAAGTATTGCCCCTATACCGCTGTGCTGTAATTGTATCATGGAAAAAAATAGGACCAGCAATTCTTCTTCGGGAATCAGCCAACCAGACACCAATTTGTTGGAGGTGCAATGTGGACTCTACAAATTTGGTACAGTTATGTAAAAGGATCTGACGCACCGAATGACGATATTGGCGTTGTTGCCAGCTTTCTAGTTTGTCTGGAAGTCGAACGAATTTTATATTTTTAAATGTATCACCCTGTATATTTTTTCATTTATAGTTTTTACTTTAAATTTGTTACACTTTTGGTATAACATACTTTGTTCCTAATATCAGTAGTTTTCGAAATAACGAGTACAATTTAGAAAAAATACATATTTTTTATATTAAATATTTAAACTGTTTTCCCTGAGCAGTTTGACAGTGTGCTAATTGAAAATAAAATTTTTCAATTGTGTCGTAAATCATTTCTGGCGTTATTAATTCAAATTCGTCCAAAATTCAATGCTGCAAATCGGCCAAATCTTAAGGTTTTGTAGTATAAACTCTGTTCTTCAAGTGTTCCTATAAAAAGTAGTCGTTAGGTGACAAATCAGGGGACCTAGGTGGCCACTGGATTGTACCCTTTCTATCGATCCACCTATTTGGGAAAGTGTTGTTCAAAAATTCGCGCACATTTCGACCAAAATGGGAAGGAGCTCCGTCCTGTTGAAAGAATGTACTTGCATAATTTGGGCCCATCACATTTCGTATAGTAGGCACTATTTGCGTTTTCAAGAGCTCAAGGTGAAGTTGTGATGTCAAATTTCCATTAATAAAAAATGGACCGATCTTGTGGTTATTCAGAAGCCCAGCCCACACATTCAATGTTGCAGGGCGTTATGTGTGACCTTCTCTCATCCAGCGGGGATTTTCAATTGCCCAACACCTACAATTGTGTCTATTGACTTAACCATTTAACATAAATGTTGCTTCGTCCGAAAATACTATAAATTTGAAAAACTGGTCATTTTGGTCAAAATTTGATTCTTCGTTCATAATCACCTTCTGATAACTCTTGAACTACATGTATTTTGAAAGGGTGATATTTATGTTTTATTAAAACATTATGGACGGATTTGAAGCAGACGTCACTTACTTGAGAAATTTTTCTAAATGAAGAAACAGGGGTTTCAACAACATGTTGTAAAATTTCTAAACTTTTCTCTTCATTTACTACTGCTGGTCGTCCTGATCGTCGCCTATCTCTACAATTTCCAGTTTCTTCGAACCGTCAGACAGTTTTTAAAACAGTTGCTTTTGAAATTAGATTTCGGTTTGGAAATGCGTCATTAAATAGATTTTTAACCTCTTCGTAAGACCTGACCCTATCGCCATATCCTGTCATCATAAGAATTGTAATTCGTTCACTTTCAGTTAAAGATTTTTGCATGTAAAAATGACAGCTTTTATGACTTTGTATCAAAACTGAACTGATGTTTTATTTATTAATAAATAAAACACAACTTGTTGATATTTTCAAAACACGTCGTTATTTCGAAAACTACTGATATTAGGAACAAAGTATGTTATACCAAAAGTGTAACTAACTTCAAGTAAAAACTTTAAATGAAAAAATATACGGGGTGTTGTAAATTTTGAGGTGGCTAAATATTGGCTTCCCTGCACATTTTAGAGCAAAATTGAATCGTAATTTCTTAAAGAGGCCGATATAATAAGCCCATGCGCCGAGTTTGAATAAATTTTAATAAGCCAATCCTAACTTATTCAATCAAATGTGATGGCAAAAT